>JXCR01066424.1:103173-207927 GCA_002079205.1 Phalaenopsis hybrid cultivar
TTGGTTGCCGCCTCATGATATGTTGTTGGCTCATCGGTAGTGAGCAACAACAATTCATCAAGATCCATCTCTACTAGTGGTGCTTCCGCATAGACCTCGGCAAGTGAGCGAAATTTCTTGGGAGCATCTTTCGTTGTGGGTCTTCCTGAGTCCTCTTGTTGTCGTTGAGAGTTCGGCGTGACCATTGGCATCATTGGCGAGGTTGAGTCCGCTACTTCTCCGTCATCTTGCAAAATTCCAAACTCCATAGAATTTTGTATGAGCTCATCATCATCGTTGCACCATTCCCACTTCTTCTCCTCTTCAAACACTGCGTCTCTGCTCACATGAATTTTCCTGCGTGGTGGATCGAGAAATCTGTGCGCCTTACTTCAGTCTTCGACGCCAAGATACACCATTGCTTGACTTCGATCATCGAGCTTGTTGAGATGTGAACCTGCAACCTTCACATGTGTTGTACATCCAAACACTCTCAAGTGTTTCAAATGAGGTCGCTTGCCGAACCATGCTTGGTAAGGGGTACAATCTCCTAGCACTTTTGTTGTCAAGCGGTTCAAGAGATATACTGCATGTCGTACCGCCTCTCCCCAAAGGTTTGCCGGGACTTGCATGCTTTTAAGCAAGCTTCTCGCGGTGCCCATCACGGTGCGATTTCTCCTCTCCACCACACCATTTTGTTGAGGTGTGTACGATGCCGTGAGATGACGCTCGACTCCCTCTTCTTTGCAGAACTCCGTGAATTTCTGGGAAGTGAACTCGCCACCTCGATCAGTTCGTAAAGTCTTCAACTTGTACTCCGACGTGTTCTCCACGAGCTTCTTGAACTTCTTGAATGTTTCAAAAACTTCTCCTTTTTCTTTGAGCATGTACACCCACATCCAACGACTATAATCATCAACAAGTAAAAAGAAATAATTGTTACCGGCGAGAGATGACGGGGTGATCGGACCACACAAATCCGCGTGCACAAGTTGTAGAAGGTGCTCCGCTCGAAAGTTGGCTTGGGCAGGAAACGACAGTCTTGTTTGCTTTGAAATCATGCAACTCTCACACACTTGGTTGGGGTGTGTGATCTTAGGCAGCCCTATGGCCATCTCCTTCTCCCCCATCATTTTGAGCGCATAAAAGTTTACATGCCCAAGTCTCGCATGCCATAACCAAGCCGGATCTGCTAGTGATGCTAATAGAGAAGCAGGTTGGCTTGTCTCGAGGGAAATCTTGTACAACCGATTTGGCGATTTTTCCACCTTCATCAACAGGGCGCCATTTCGGTCAAACATCTTCAAGAATGAGCCGACTAAGGTGATCGTGTTGCCTTCTTCTGTCATCTGACCGAGACTTATGATATTACTTTTTAATTTTGGAATGTAATATACCTCGGTCATTAGACGTTGATCGCCGTTTTTGCACACAAACAGGATAGTTCCTCGGCCCTTGATCTCGATGAGTGAGCCGTCTCCGAACTTCACATTTCCGGTGATCTTCTCGTCGAGCTCATTGAACTTCTCTCGATGGCCTGTCATGTGGTTGCTTGCTCCATTGTCAAGATACCATACGTTGGTGTGATTATACTCCTCGCCACTTGCGAGGAGATTCGCCTTGACTTTTTCTTCATTGAGTAACACCCCCTCTGGTTCCTCCTTGGACGATTCTTGCGTGATCTCTTCGAGATTTTTCTCCTCGTCTTCGGGCAAGGGATTCGCCACTCCCTTGGCAAACATCAACGCTGGCTCCTCGTCATGGAGGCTAGTAAGGTTCGCTTCCTCTTCGGGCTTCTTGCTACGACATTCGAACACGTAGTGTTCGTACTTTTGACAATTGTAACACTTCACTGTGCTCTTTTCTTTGCGGGGTTTGATGTCTTCTTGTCGAGGTGAGCTTTCTCCACCTCGACCTTGCCCTCGTCCCCGCCCTTTGCCACGACCTCGGTTATCTCCACCGTTGGCTCCACTATTCGACGATCCGGAAGAAAAATCAGCTTCTCCATTTTTCATCATTCGAGACATCCATTCTGCATGCGTGAGCAAGAGGTGCTTCTCCTCCTCTTGGTCTTCGTAGCCGCGAAGTCTCTCTTCGTGGACTTTGAGACGACCGACGACCTCCTCGACGGTCATGTTTTTGAGGTCACCGAATTGCTCGATCGCGGTGACAATCTGCATGTATTTTTGTGGTACGGCTCGAAGGAACTTCTTGACGACGGAGATCTCCTCCATCTTCTCTCCCAACGAGCGGATGCCTGTCACAATGGACGTCAATTTCATGGCGAAATCGTCCACCATCTCTCCATCCTTCATGCGGATTGCCTCGAAGTGAGTCCTCAAGGCTTGCACTTTCGCCTCCTTGACTCGCTCCACGCCAACGTGCATCGTCTTCAGTGTCTCCCATGCTAGCTTTGCGGAATCCTTCTCTGCCACCATGAGAAGAACATCCTCCGGTAGCGCTTGATAGATGGCAGTGAGAGCCATTCTATCCATACACTCTTCGACCTCGTCTTGCTCCACGGCTTCCCACACTCCTTGAGCTTGTAGGTTCACACGCATCTTCAACGCCCACACCGAGTAGTTACTCTTTGTGAGTAACGGATAAGAAAGCGTTACGTTCCCTTCTCTTCCGATCTTCGTTGCCGCCATATCTCCTATGATAGCTTTGCTCGGTGACGACATGTCCTTTGGCTTAGGCGCTGATACCAAATGTTGGTTCCAATTTAATGGATCGCTAAAGGACAAATCGAAAATGAGATTGGACTTTAGGGAATTCTATTATTTTGAATGAGTGAAAAGATACAAGTCTTAGGGTGTTTTTACAATGCAACACAACTCCCAATTTATACTAACTAAGACATACCGAAGCAAAAAAAGAAACGTACACAATAAAGGCAAGAGAATTAAGTGTCATCAATTCGCGCCTATTTGAATTGATTTACACATATTTGAATTTTGAATTTGAATTTAAGATTCAAATTCAAAATTAATGCTATTGTCATATCTCCTATATTTAATTCAAAATTAATGCTATTATCATATATTCTATATTTGTTCCACTAATCAACTCATGTCTATTATGAAGCCACTAATTGTGTAATCAATTCAAATTACCAAATCAAGATTAGTCTCACAGGTCTAATGATATGATTAGAAATATATTTTATTAATGAGACTTTTGTGCGTTGCATTATAAGACAATCTACATGATGGACTTGGATTTTTGCTGAATGGAAAATGTTAATAATCATGAACTTCCATGCAGAATAATAAAAAATTAAAAACTTACGGAAATGTGAGATGAGTACGTAGCCTTTGAGAGAATCCAATCGGCTGTGTTGGCGACACTACCAACGGATTGTGATTGAAAGCATAGGAAATGACATGTAATAAACTTAATGGGAGTACGAGTTTTAGAACTGATTTCATCTTCTTTCTTTCCTTAGTTGACAGATTTGCTACAAGATTGGAAGAGTTTGATATCTTCAGAATCAACGCCATGGAGCAGCATACGTCTCTCTGTCAATGACAGCCTAATAGCAGTACGCTTTTAACTTGGCAAGGCCAATGATGAGATGAATAGTAGTAAAGAGAAGATGTTCGATCCTGTTCTTAAGATGAACAATTCTGAGAGTTCAGAGAATCAAAGCACTTTGTGAAGGTTCTTTTTAAGACCATAAATGAAATTATAAAGAGATCAATGAGGAATAATGCTAAAGATAAATGAAAAACAGTGAAGATGTCTCATCAGGTCCGCAAGGTGATGAACATCAACAACGTGGGACATTATCAAAAGACTAACATCAACTTTTGCGAAAAACTTCAACTGTCAAGATTAGTTAAATTTCTTTTTTTTAAAAGATTACAAATTCATATACAAATATAATTTATTAATACATAAAAAAATTGAAGTAAATAATACTTATTGCTTAAAAAGTGTTTATAACTATAGAACAATAAAGAAGAAAAAACAATAATGAATAGAAAAAAGTTAGAAAAACATTATATAACCAAAGACAACATAATACCACCGAAGGTACAAATTCAAAATAAAACATAAACTACTTGTTGGTTCCAATTTAATGGATCGCTAAAGGACAAATCGAAAAATGAGATTGGACTTTTGGGAATTCTCTTTTTATTATTTTGAAGGAGTGGAAAGATACAAGTCTGGGGTATTTTTACAATACAACACAACACCCAATTTATACTAACTAATACATACCGAAACAAAAAAAAACGTACACAATAAAGGCAAGAGAATTAAGTGCCATCAATTCGCGCCTATTTGAATTGATTACACATATTTGAATTTTGAATTTGAATTTAAGATTCAAATTCAAAATTAATGATATTGTCATATCTCCTATATTTAATTCAAAATTAATGCTATTATCATATATTCTATATTTGTTCCACTAATCAACTCATGCCTATTATGAAGCCACTAATTGTGTAATCAATTCAAATTACCAATTCAAGATTAGTCTCACAATCTTCCCCGTAAGCTTGATTTGGTTCGAAGTTGTTTACGCCAAGTAGCTCTCGCATTTTCGCAAATTTAACTCTTGCTAGAGCCTTGGTGAGAATATCCGCACGTTACTCTCCGGTGCTTACGAACTCCACGACGATCTGTCGATTCTCGACACACTCGCGAATAAAGTGGAAGCGAGTGTCGATTTGCTTGAAACACCGGGTTCTTTATCAATGCTATTGCAGATTTGTTGTCGACGTAGAGAGTTACTGGTTTTGGCTCGTTTCCAGTCACCTCGCTCAACAAACTTCTCAGCCACAATGCTTGGCATGATGCCGCAGTGGCTGCCATGAACTCTGCCTCACAGGATGATATAGCAACGATTCGCTGCTTCTGAGATTGCCAAGTGATTAGATTCCCATTGAGATAAAATACCATCTCTCCAGTGCTTTTCCTGTCATCTATATCAGCGGCTAGATCACTGTCAGTAAAACCGACGAGTTCTTCAGCTCCTTGTTCTCTTTTATACTGAATCCCGTAGCTCATTGTTCCCTTTATGTAACAAAGAATATGCTTCACCGCCTGTTGGTGTAAAGTGGTAGGCTGCTCCATCTAACGACTCACCATGCCAACTACGTATGAGATATCGGGTCGAGTATGGGTCAGGTACCTGAGACACCCGATGACACGCCTATACTTGGNGTCGATTTGCTTGAAACACCGGGTTCTTTATCAATGCTATTGCAGATTTGTTGTCGACGTAGAGAGTTACTGGTTTTGGCTCTTTTCCAGTCACCTCGCTCAACAAACTTCTCAGCCACAATGCTTGGCATGATGCCGCAGTGGCTGCCATGAACTCTGCCTCACAGGATGATATAGCAACGATTCGCTGCTTCTGAGATTGCCAAGTGATTAGATTCCCATTGAGATAAAATACCATCTCTCCAGTGCTTTTCCTGTCATCTATATCAGCGGCTAGATCACTGTCAGTAAAACCGACGAGTTCTTCAGCTCCTTGTTCTCTTTTATACTGAATCCCGTAGCTCATTGTTCCCTTTATGTAACAAAGAATATGCTTCACCGCCTGTTGGTGTAAAGTGGTAGGCTGCTCCATCTAACGACTCACCATGCCAACTACGTATGAGATATCGGGTCGAGTATGGGTCAGGTACCTGAGACACCCGATGACACGCCTATACTTGGTGGGATTCACAACGATTCCTTCTGCATCCTTTCCGAGTTGCAACTTTGCTTCCATTGGATACTTGCTCGGGTTGCAATCTATCATTTTGAACTGCTCCAACACCTTCTTTGCATAAGCCGATTGCTTCACTGTGATGTGGTCTTTCTTTTGGTCTACCTCGATATCAAGGTAGTATGAGAGCAGCCCAAGATCACTCATCTCAAACTCCTTCATTATTTGCTTCTTGAATATCTCAACACCATCAATGCTGGATCCCGTTACAATCAAATCGTCAAAGTACACGCCGACGATGAGTACTTCTGTTCCGTGATTCCTTGTGTACATAGCCTGCTCTTGAGGACACTTCACAAAGCCTAGACTCATCATTCTCTTGTTAAGGCAAGTGTTCTACGCCCTTGGTGCTTAGTCCTAGAGAGCTTTGGACAGCTTGTACACCTTGTGCTCTTCATTCTTGACAATGAATCCTTCAGGTTTGGTGACGTAGACTTCTTCTTCAATATCACCATTGAGAAACGTCGACTTGACGCCCAAGTGGTGGATCTCCCACCCACGATGAGCTGCGAGGGCAAGAATTAACCTGACGGTATCGAGTCTCGCCACCGGTGCAAAGGATTCCTCGAAGTCAACTCCTTGCTTCTGCACGTAACCTTTCGCCACCAATCTTGCTTTGTGCTTAAGGATGTTGCCTTCGCTGTCTCTTTTCAACTTAAACACCCATTTTAAGCCGATGAGCTTGTGACCGGGTGGCAAGTCGGTGAGCTCCCACGTCTTGTTCTTCTCGATGGACTCGAGCTCTTTTTGCATGGCCTTATTCCATGTCTCCTCGATTTCCACCTCATGATATGTTGTTGGCTCATCAGTAGTGAGCAACAACAATTCATCAAGATCCATCTCTACTAGTGGTTCTTCCGCATAGACCTCGGCAAGTGAGCGAAATTTCTTGGGAGCATCTTTTGTTGTGGGTCTTCCTGAGTTCTCTTGTTGTCGTTGAGAGTTCGGCATAACCATTGGTGTCATTGGCAAGGTTGAGTCCGCTACTTCTCCATCATCTTGTAAAATTCCGAACTCCATAGAATTTTGCATGAGCTCGTCATCATCGTTGCACCATTCTCACTTCTTCTCCTCTTCAAACACTGCGTCTCTGCTCACAAGAATTTTCATGCATTGTGAATCGAGAAATCTGTGTGCCTTACTTCCGTCTTCGACGCCAAGATACACAATTGCTTGACTTCGATCATCGAGCTTGTTGAGATGTGGACCTGCAACCTTCACATGTGTTGTACATCCAAACACTCTCAAGTGTTTCAAATGAGGTCGCTTGCCGAACCATGCTTGGTAAGGGTACAATCTCCTAGCACCTTTGTTGTCAAGCGGTTCAAGAGATATACTGCATGTCGTACCGCCTCTCCCCAAAGGTTTGCGGGACTTGCATGCCTTTAAGCAAGCTTCTCGCGGTGCCCATCACGGTGTGATTTCTCCTCTCCACCACACCATTTTGTTGAGGTGTGTACGATGCCGTGAGATGACGCTCGACTCCCTCTTTTCTTTGCAGAACTCTGTGAATTTCTGGGAAGTGAACTCGCCACCTCGATCAGTTCATGAAGTCTTCAACTTGTACTCTGACGTGTTCTCCACGAGCTCCTTAAACTTCTTGAATGTTTCAAAAGCTTCTCCTTTTTCTTTGAGCATGTACACCCACATCCAACGACTATAATCATCAACAAGTGAAAAGAAATACTTGTTATCGGGGAGTGATGTCGGGGTGATCAGACCACACAGATCCGCGTGCACAAGTTGTAGAGGGTGCTCGGCTCGGAAGTTGGCTTGGGCAGGAAATGGCAGTCTTGTTTGCTTTGAAATCATGCAACTCTCACACACTTGGTTGGGGTGTGTGATCTTAGGCAGCCCTATGGCCATCTCCTTCTCCCCCATCATTTTGAGTGCATAAAAGTTTACATGCCCAAGTCTCGCATGCCATAACCAAGCCGGATCTACTAGTGATGCTAATAGAGAAGCAGGTTGGCTTGTCTCGAGGGAAATCTTGTACAACCGATTTGGCGATTTTTCCACCTTCATCAACAGGGCGCCATTTCGGTCAAACATCTTCAAGAATGAGCCGACTAAGGTGATCGTGTTGCCTTCTTCTGTCATCTGACCGAGACTTATGATATTACTTTTTAATTTTGGAATGTAATATACCTCGGTCATTAGACGTTGATCGCCGTTTTTGCACACAAACAGGATAGTTCCTCGGCCCTTGATCTCGATGAGTGAGCCGTCTCCGAACTTCACATTTCCGGTGATCTTCTCGTCGAGCTCATTGAACTTCTCTCGATGGCCTGTCATGTGGTTGCTTGCTCCATTGTCAAGATACCATACGTTGGTGTGATTATACTCCTCGCCACTTGCGAGGAGATTCGCCTTGACTTTTTCTTCATTGAGTAACACCCCCTCTGGTTCCTCCTTGGACGATTCTTGCGTGATCTCTTCGAGATTTTTCTCCTCGTCTTCGGGCAAGGGATTCGCCACTCCCTCGGCAAACATCAACGCTGGCTCCTCGTCATGGAGGCTAGTAAGGTTCGCTTCCTCTTCGGGCTTCTTGCTACGACATTCGGACGCGTAGTGTCCGTACTTTTGACAATTGTAACACTTCACTGTGCTCTTGTCTTTGCGGGGTTTGATGTCTTCTTGTCGAGGTGAGCTTTCTCCAGCTCGACCTTGTCCTCGTCCTCGCCCTTTGCCACGACCTCGGTTATCTCCACCGTTGCCGCCACTACTCGACGATCCGGAAGAAAAATCGGCTTCTCCGTTTTTCTTCATTCGTGACATCCATTCTGCATGCGTGAGCAAGAGGTGCTTCTCCTCCTCTTGGTCTTCGTAGCCGCGAAGCCTCTCTTCGTGGACTTTGAGACGACCGACGACCTCCTCGACGGTCATGTTTTTGAGGTCACCGAATTGCTCGATCGCGGTGACGATCTGCATGTATTTTTGTGGTACGGCTCGAAGGAACTTCTTGACGACGGAGATCTCCTCCATCTTCTCTCCCAACGAGCGGATGCCTGTCACAATGGACGTCAATTTCATGGCGAAATTGTCCACCGACTCTCCGTCCTTCATGCGGACTGCCTCAAAGTGAGTCCTCAAGGTCTGCACTTTCGCCTCCTTGACTCGCTCCACGCCGACGTGCATCGTCTTTAGTGTCTCCCATGCTAGCTTGGCGGAATCCTTCTCTGCCACCATGAGAAGAACGTCCTCCGGTACCTCTTGATAAATGGAGCGAGAGCCATTCTATCCTTACGCTCTTTGACCTCGTCTTGCTCCACGGCTTCCCACTCTCCTCGAGCTTGTAGGTTCACACACATCTTCAACGCCCACACCGAGTAGTTACTCTTTGTGAGTAACGGATAAGAAAGCTTTACGTTCTCTTCTCTTTCGATCTTCATTGCTGCCATATCTCCTATGATAGCTTTGCTCGGTGACGACATGTCTTTCAGCCTATTTGAATTGATTACACATATTTGAATTTTGAATTTGAATTTAAGATTCAAATTCAAAATTAATGCTATTGTCATATCTCCTATATTTAATTCAAAATTAATGCTATTATCATATATTCTATATTTGTTCCACTAATCAACTCATGTCTATTATGAGCCACTAATTGTGTAATCAATTCAAATTACCAATTCAAGATTAGTCTCACACTACTGTATATCAGACACAACACTAATTTTGAGAAATTGTTTTGTGAACTCAACAAAGATTACGTGCTTGAAAAGATCTTGTTATTCTTAACCATCCTCACCTAGTTATATTGGACCTCAGGTCTCGACAATGGAGCAGAGTAGGACCACTCCACTACCAGCACTCAACAGAAAGAATAATGAGAGTCCTAACTAACTCCTTGTGGCAGCATGCTATTATATGTATTATATAATTCTTTTCCACTCTCTTTATGAAAATGATGAATAACATGTAAGTCGATTGATGAAATTTAAATAGTGATCCATATAGGTCAGGTATGTATCCTTTGTATCGAGTTTGATATTATCATTTATGGAGAGCAAAAGTCCTCAAAATCTTCTCCACGATTGGATTTAACAACTATTTAGATTGTACCAACCCTTCTCCACCTAAATTTCTTTAGCCCACTAATGACAACCCAACTGTTAACCCTATCTACACCAAGTGGACTCTTGTGAATCAAAATTTGATAGCAGCACTATACTCCATAATCTCCTCTTCTATCCTACCATATACTTTACATCTCTTCACAACAGCGGAGGTGTGGAACACCATTTCAAATCGGCTACAACCCACCAACAGATCTCGCTTAATCTAGCTTAAAAATGAGCTTCATAAACTGTCAATTAGCAACCAATCCATGACTCAATAGCTAGTACAGGCTAAAACAGTTGTTGATAACATTCCAGCATCTGGAGGTCAAGTGGATAAGGAAGAAATCATTCTATACACACTTAATGGGCTGCCAACAACTTATGAATCTCTAAGGACAACGATAAGAACCCAATTTCAACCTATGAATTTAGATGACTTCTACTTTCTGTTTTGCAGCAAATAAATGAATCAAGCAACCGAAACACACAAGAAATATCAAGCTCCCAACCACCAAGTAGCACTAGCATTAATTAGAGGATGCAACTAAAATTCCTATCATGGTCGTGGAAGAACCTCTTACTCATCCAACCCCCGCATATAAGACGAACTATCCCAATCTGCCCCTTCAGTAACTTGCCAAATATGTAATAAACGAGTACATTTAGCCGTAATGTGTTGGCATCAATAGAACATGGACTATACTCCATCAAATTGGGTCCTACAAGCTTCTACTTTGATTCTCAACTCAGGTGCAAAGGCACATTTCACCTTCGAAACTCCATTCCCACTACCGGGGTCGAACACATCTTAGTGGGCAGTGGTGAATCAGTTCATGTTTAGGTTGTTGGTGATGGCACTCTTCTGACACCATAATTCAAGCTTTTACTTCCTTCCATTTGGTACACTCCCTCTCTTTCACATAATCTTATATCAGTTTAAAAATTAAATAATGGTTATAGTCTTTCCATTCTCTTTAATTAGGATGGTTTCCGTTTGATTGACCCACAGACAAATTGTGTGGTCCTTTTGGGTCGCAGCTCAAGAGGGTTGTACCCGATTCCTACCATGGCTCATACTCAACCTTTAGCAACAATCCATAAGGCCTTCACCACATAAATCTAATAGTCCACCACATGGCACAAGCATCTCGGTCATCCTCACTCTAATATACTTCAATGCATCTCCAAGATCAACCTCTCCTTTATTATCCTAAGCAAGAAATCAATATGTGAAAGTTGTAGCTGCAACAAAATTTGTAAATTACCATTTACTTTAGCTTCTTAATTCACATGTATATTTACCTTTTCAGTGTGCCATTCTGATGTTTGGGGTGGGTCCATCCCTAATTTTATCTAATCAAGGGTATCAATACTATGTTGTCTTTATTGATGACCATTCCAAATTTTAGTTGGTCATTTCTAATGTGACATAAATTTGAGACAACCCAAAAATGCATAAAATTCAACAAAATGATTCACAGACAATTTTAAACCACAATATGCATATTACATTCGAATGGGGGAGGATAATATAATAATATCACTCTCTGAGAAGTCTTCTCTTACAACAGAATCATACATTAACTTTCATATTAATATACTCTTGAGAAAAATGGTGTCGTCAAATGAAACCACCACCATCTCTTTGAGACCACTCAAACTCCTCTTCATGATGTCTCGATTCCCTTGCATGTATGAGTAAATGCCCTACTTACCGCTCTATACTTAATAAATTGAATGCGCTTCAAAAATAACCACTACATATCACTATATGAACATCTTTACCATCATTTACCAAATTATTGTCAGCTCAAGGTTTTCAGCTACTATTGTTATCCTTGGCTGAAACATACAACACCCCACAAATTAGCCCTGCACTCCACTCCATGTGTATTTCTCGGACACTCCTCTGCTCACAAAGGGTTCAAAATCTACAATCTTATCTCTCTCACAATAACAATTTTCAGTCATGTTGTATTTCATTACATATCTTCCCATTCTAATCTCATACTCCATGATCTCCTCCACCAACCAAACCCTTCTCGAATCCCTTACTTCTCGTCTCATCTAAGGCCACCGTCCTTGTTCATGTCAAACCTCAACCATCCCATCCTCTTAATTGACCAACTTTACCTCAAATCCAATTCCACTCCCACAACTATCACCAACACAGTTTTCGGTCTTCAACATGGGGGAGTTGTTGGTTGCTTTAAAATATATAATATAATTATATATATATATATANGGCCTATTTAGGGTGAAGAAACTCTTTGTTAATTGATCATACTACTAGTGTTTTCCATGCTCTTATAAATGGGAGATATCTTAATTACATCAACTAGAGTTTCTTACAATGAAATATATATTATAATCCATAGCAAATGAATTAAGATGTAATAAAATCTAGAAGAAAATGATATATTATGTTGAAATGAAAATTTAACTTGGGGACTTCGGTAATATGTTTTTTCCATTCTTGTGGAATTTGTTTTTATATAAATTTTTATGCTTCTACCTAAAGCTTTTGATAATATAGATAATATTAAACTATAAAATTTATGTGATCCATATATTTTATAGATGAAAATATCTAAAATATATTCTTTTGAAATTTTCAATTGGGTCCAAATGACAAATCCCAAAGAAAATTTAACATTTTTTGAGATTTATGTGTAGTATAACATATTTTGATATTACAACTATTACTTCGAGATGTAATTAAATATTTTTTTTTTCTTATAAAACCCTTAAGAAGATAAATTTATAATATAGTTTAATCAACAAATTTATTCTTAATAAGTCAAATGACCATATTGGAGCCTCCTTTTGCAACTCAACATACTTGAGTCAATTTAATTTTTTGACCTTTTCAACAAACCAAACACCAAACCTAGATGTTTAGTTTAGGTCAAATTGTTAATGGATTAAGATATTGCTAAAATAATTCCATTATATGGTCATTTATTTAAAAACTCAAACTTTTTCCTTACAAATTAGTATATTTTGCTTCAACAAGTTAAGGCTAAATTCATTTACTTGCTTTTTCTCCTACATAATTATGCTAAAATTATATCATCATATTCTTTTGCTTACTTTAAAGTCTACTCAAAATATTATAAAATTGTATAGGCATGTGAATTTAGCTTCAATGTTTGATTAATTGAATGATTACTAATGCATAATTATTATCGGGGTTTGAAAAAAAAATTGTCATTAAAATGTTTTAAAGTTCCATCTACAGGGCCACTTGTTTTAAATTTTCAATTGGGTCCAAATTGCTCATCTAGCCCTGTCATGATTATGCCTCAATAGGTTGAAATGAATAGTGAACATCTTTAAATTAAGCATGATTATGCCGAAAGACATACAATTGACTTAGGTTGACCTTTGATTTATACAATTGTCCCAGAACTAGCTTTGGCACATAAGGTAAAGTTAATCAATTAGACCCATCCTGTAATTCAACATAGTTTTTTGAATTAACTTAATTAGGTTCAAATAACATATCTCATTGTTTCAATGCATCACTAATGATGGGACTTTGTTGGTTCATGAACTAAAAACATGTTATCATTGCATGAGAAATTTAATTGAATTCAAGAAAAGATGCATAACATTAACACCAATATAATCAGCTCAACCACAATCCACTCGAGTCTTTTTTTAGTTCTGAAAGCTACAATATTTCAGAGGATTTGACCATTTCCTGCATCTGTAATACTATTTATCTAAAATGGCTGTAAAAGTTGACACGATTGGAGTATATAGTAGTTTACATGTAATGAAGGAAAATAATAAAATTTTAGTAGGATAAATGTTGACGTCTCATAATCCTTTTGAGAAGGGAGCAAATTAAAGAATGAAGACTTCTAGATCAAGAAAAAAATCAACAAAAAAAGACTAGTATTTCCACTCATCTCATCCATTTTCATCCAAAAGTATCAACTAATCCAATTTTATTGTCATGCGTCTACCAAAGAGGAGACGGCCATGGAATTCCAAGCAAGAACGAACTAAACGTGCTAACTAGAGAACCAGGTGGAGCTATTCCTCTGATGCATGGCGAGGTTGTTAGATTTATCAATGCCAATCTTTTCATTTTATTGTTTTCGTTTGATTGGCGTATAAATATCATTTGAAATGAAATGAATGTCATTCGTGTCCTCTCTGCTGGCTTATTGTGATTGTTATATTGAACACGTTTCTTTCGTAATATAAAATGAATTATTAGGAAGTTGGTCTAATGATATGATTAGAATTATATCTTATTAAGGAGACGTTTTGTGCGTTGCATTATAAGACAATCTCCATGATGCACTTGGATTTTTGCTGAATGGAAAATGTTAATAATCATGAACTTCCATGCAGAATATTAAAATACTAAAAACTTATGGAAATGTGAGATGAGTACATAGCCTTTGAGAGAATCCAATCGGCTGTATTGGCGACACTACAACGGATTGTGATTGAAAGCATAGGAAATGACATGTAATAAACTTAATAGGAGTACAAGTTCTAAAACTGATTTCTTCATCTTTCTTTCCTTAGTTGACAGATTTGCTACAAGATTGGAAGAGTTTGATATCTGCAGAATCAACGCCATGGAGCAACATACGTCTCTCTGTCAATGACAGCCTAATAGCAGTACGCTTTTAACTTGGCAAGGCCAATGTTGAGATGAATAGTAGTAAAGAGAAGATGTTCGATCCTGGTCTTAAGATAAACAATTCTGAGAGTTAAGAGAATCAAAGCACTTTGTGAAGGTTCTTTTTAAGACCATAAATGAAATTATAAAGAGATCAATGAGGAATAATGCTAAAGATAAATGAAAAACAGTGAAGATGTCTCATCAGGTCCGCAAGGTGATGAACATCAACAACGTGGGACTTTATGAAAAGACTAACATTAACTTTTGCGAAAAACTTCAACAGTCAAGATTAGTTAAATTTCTTTTTTTTAAAAGATTACAAATTCATATACAAATATAATTTATGAATACATAAAAAAAATTGAAGTAAATAATACTTATTGCTTAAAAAGTGTTTATAACTATAGTACAATTAAGAAGAAAAAACAATAATGAATAGAAAAAGTTAGAAAAGCATCATATAACCAAAGACAACATAATACCACCGATGGTACTAGTTCAAAATAAAACATAAACTACTGTATATCAGACACAATACTAATTTTGAAAAAAATTTTTGTGAATTCAACAAAGATAACGTGCATGAAAAGATCTTGTTATTCTTAACCATCCTCACCTAGTTATATTGGACCTCAGGTCTCGACCATGGAGCAGAGTAGGACCACTCCACTACCAGCACTCAACAGAAAGAATAATGGGAATCCTAACTAACTCCATGTGGCAGCATGCTATCATATGTATTCTATAATTCTTTTACACTTTCTATATAAAAATGATGAATAACATGTAAGTTGATTGATGAAATTGAAATAGTGATACATATAGGCCAGGTATGTGTTTATTGTAAGCAAAAGTCCTCAAAATCTTCTCCACAAATGGATTTAGGAGCTATTTAGATGGTAGCAACCCTTCTTCACCTAAATTTCTTTGCCCCACTATTGACAACCCAACTCTTAACCCTCTCTACACCATGTGGACTCTTGTGAATCAAAATTTCACAAAAGCACTCTACTCCATAATCTCCTCTTCTATCCTACCATATATTTTACATCTTTTCACAACTGCGGAGGTGTGGAACACCATTTCAAATCGACTACAGCCCACCAATAGATCTCGCTTAATCCAGCTCAAAAATGAGCTTCATAAAATGTCAATTAGCAACCAATCCATGCTCAATAGCTAGTAAAGGCTAAAATAGCTGTTGATAACATTCCAGCATCTGGAGGTCAATTAGATAAGGAAGAAATCATTCTATACACACTTAATGGGATGCCAACAACTTACCAAACTTTAAGGACAACGATAAGAACCAATTACGACCTATGAATTTAGATGACTTCTACTCTCTGTTTTGCAGCAAATAAATGAATCAAGCAACCGAAACACACAAGAAAGGTCAAGCTCCCAACCACCAAGTAGCACTAGCATTAATTAGAGGATGCAACTAAAATTCCTATCATGGTCGTGGAAGAACCTCCTACTCATCCAACCCCCGCATATAAGACGAACTATCCCAACCTGCCCCTTCAGTAACTTAGCCAAATATGTAATAAACGAGTACATTTAGCTGTCATGTGTTGGCATCAATAGAACATGGACTATACTCCATCAAATTAGGTCCCACAAGCTTCTACTTTGATTCTCATCTCAGGTGCAAAGGCACATTTCACCTTCGAAACTCCATTCCCACTACCGGTGTCGAACACATCTTAGTGGGCAGTGGTGAATCAGTTCATGTTTAGGTTGTTGGTGATGACACTCTTCCGACACCAGAATTCAAGCTTTTACTTCCTTCCATTTGGCACACTCTCTCTCTTTCACATAATATTATATCAGTCTATAAATTAAATAATGATAATAATCTTTCCATTCTCTTTCACAGACAAATTGCGTGGTCCTTTTGGGTCGCAGCTCGAGAGGGTTGTACCCGATTCCTACCATGGCTCATACTCCACCTTTAGCAACAATCCATAAAGCCTTCACCACTTCCATCCAATAGTCTACCACATGGCACAAGCATCTCGGTCGTCCTCACTCTAATATACTTCAATGCATCTCCAAGATCAACCTCTCCTTTATTATCCTAGCAAGAAATCAATATGTGAAAGTTGTAGCTGCAACAAAATTTGTAAATTACCATTTACTTTAGCTTCTTAATTCACATGTATATTTACCTTTTCAGTGTACCATTCTGATGTATGGGGTCCATCCCTAATTTTATCTAATCAAGGGTATCAAAACTAAGCTGTATTTTTTTATGAACATTCCAAATTTTTGTTGGTTATTTCTAATGCGACATAAATTTGAGACAACCCAAAAATGCATAAAATTCAACAAAATGATTCACAGACAATTTTAAATCACAATATGCATATTACATTCGAAATGGGGGAGGATAATATACTAATATCACTCTCTGAGAAGTCTTCTCTTACAACTGAATCATACATTAACTTTCATATTCATATACTCTTGAGAAAAATGGTGTCGTCAAATGAAACCACCGCCATCTTTTTGAGACCACTCAAACTCTTCTTCATGATGTCTAGATTCCCTTGCACGTATGAGTAAATGCCCTACTTACCGCTCTATACTTAATAAATTGAATGCGTTTCAAAAATAACCACTACATATCACTATATGAACACCTTTACCATCATTTACCAAATTATTGTCAGCTCAAGGATTTCAACCAAACCCTTCTCGAATCCCTTACTTCTCGTCTCAGCTAAGGCCACCGTCCCTCGTTCATCTCAAACCTCAGCCATCCCATCCTCTTAATTGACCAACTTTACCTCAAATCCAATTCCACTCCCACAACTGTCACCAACACAGCTGTCGGTCGTCAACATGGGGGAGTTGCTGGTTGTTTTAAAAATATATAATATAATTTAATATATATATAATTTTTGAAAATTTGAATTTTAAATTTTGAAAATGTAAGATCTAACCAATTTCATACAGACAGTAGTTTAAATAAACGAGAACAACACTACAAGCCATGCATATATCCCAGAGAATAGAAACATTACTTAATAGTGATGCTCGATTAAATAAACTAAAGAATTTATGACATTCGTTCTGGTCTGGGAAACATTTATGTTGATGGACAAGTTCCCCTATCTAATATGAAAGATTAGACATTTTTTATATTACTTAGGCTAGAAAGTTCCCTATAAAGGCAAACCCCTATAGTTAATTACATCTTAAATGACCGAAGTCACGTAAGAAAATTCTTGATTTAGATCAGAGGCATTGTCTTCAAGATTTCAAAGTTTAGGGCTTTCAAGGTCAAATGAAGAAATATCAAATAGGAACAATTATTTTTGGAATCCAGAGGGAGAAAACTAGGGGATGTCAGGGATCCTGAGGGGAACCTCAATGACCTCCCTAGCTATCCTATGATTTGGCTTCAATCTTGAGGGAATAATATTAGATGTTTTATCGTACCAATTTTATTATTTAGGGATTACATTTGCATGACATGGTCATACAAATAGCCTTCATGATAGAAGGGTTTATGTCTTAATGAACGACAACCTCAGAATCTAAAGTGAGTTAGGACTTATATTGCACAACATGGTTGTGCGAAGACCTAATGATAATTTAAGGATTTATGTCATACTAGACAAGCTACCTCGAAATAATATGGCTTGTTATTTAATGCTAAGGAAAGCTTCACTATTGTAGACTTGTTTGCTTTCTTGAAGTTGTTCTTTTGTACATCCTTATTGTGGTGCCCACAGAATTAGCTTCAAACTCCTTACTATAACGACTCTAGGTTTAAGGTTTTATAGTTTTATAATTTATGTGATAGATTTTGTTGCTATTATTGTTGTTGAAGTGTTTTTTTTTATAGATTTTAACTTAATTAGAGCGGTATCGATTAGGATCTCACGGTTCCCTCATTCCTACACCACTATTTTCTCCTGAATTTACATAGTCTAAATGAGTTGTTAAGGTCATTTAAACAAGAGACTCCCATTAGCAACTGTAGGTTACCTCATCTGAGAAATTCTCGTAAACCCAGAAGGTGTGTATTATGTTTGTTCATTATTTTGAAAGTGTAGATTTAATTTTGAAAGTGTGTTTTTTTTTTATTTTCATTTTTTTTAGTTTTGCATGTAAGATAAATAAATGCTCGTAGAAAATGTCGTCAGGTAAAGAAAAAAATTGTAGTATGTGAAATGTAAATATGTACCCCGGCCTCTGTTACTGTTGCATTGTTAGTTTCATAAAGCATAATATAATTTGTAGTAAATTTAAATAAATTTTAGGAAAATAAAACAAAAACATTCAATATGGAAATTCTAAAAATGAAAACAATGCAAATAAGAAAAAGAAAACCAGTAGTCCCATGTGAAGGACCAGGATTAAGTGTAAGACATTGGTTAATGTGAGGGCTTAGAGCTGGACTGTGTGCTTCTCAACCTTGAGCAAGAGTTACCAACTCGATAAGCTATGAAGGGTAGTCTCTAACCTCAATCCAAGTGATTAACCATGGGCTTTTATAAGCTATCATTTCAATTTAAGTTTCATGCATGTAGGATTTATTTTAGTAGGAAAAAGTAGTTATGTGGTGAAATACATTATTGTTTGAAATAGTTTTGCAAAGTAGCATAGTCCATAACTTAATTACTCTAATCGATCTAAGACTACTAAAAACCTAAGAATATCGAAGGTAACAAGCTTATCAAGAGTCGGGGAATAATATCGTCAGTCTTATCCTCTCCCGTTTCTTGAAGATCCTCAAGATAGGAGATATTATTCTAAATCCCACTTTGTATCCCCGTTTAGCACACATTAACATTATCTTCATCACCTTAACCACCTAGACCTCAATCTCACAAAGATCTCGTGATCCATATGTGCAAAAACCAAATATTCCCGGTCGCTCACAAGAACTTGAATACCTTAGGGAAGACTTAAATTCTTGAGCATTGGGTCATAAATGTACATAAGTAGTGTAGGAAATTTTTATTGATTTATTTGATTTAACGAGTCCCGGGGCATAACTTGGTAGGTCCCTAAATGTTTTAAGGATGATTTTCTTGAACAAAGCATAATAATTTTAGTTGTCCAACAAAATATCCAAAAGAATATAAATGTATTAGGGGAATAACCCTAAATAACCTTTAAGGTCTTCTGAATAATTTCAAATTCATTTGAACTTATTATGTTGTTAAGTTAATCATCTAAAGCTATATTTAGATGCAGTGGTAATAGTTTAACGTATGCTCAATGAACCTTGATGATTTAATTATCACATGGTTGGGGTAATTAGAAATTTGTTTGATGTTCTACCATGGATTTATGTGAGTAGATGCCCTTAAGGGAAAGCTGAATCATTAAGTTTCTTGCTCTTGATTAAAGTTGGGCTTGTAATGCTTTAAAAGTATCTAGGAATGAAATTTTTGTTTCCTTTTCTAAACCTCATTAAGCAAATTCATATCAAGGCTAATTCACTACTAATCCCTTAAGTTAAGTTTTCAGGGTAAATTTACAATAATCAAAATGTCAGGTTAGATGGATTTAATTCTTATTAAAATATCATACTTGTTCGGCATAATTTTTAGGGGGGGTCGTCCTGTGGAAGCCGTCGGTCGCCGGAATTGGAATCCTGTCGCCCACTTTGGAGGGACATTTTAATTTACATATATATATATATATAGTTTNCAAGTCATGTGTCTACCTCTAGAGATAAGAACATAGCTTGATAGTGAGGCAAAATAAAATAAATTAAGAAATGTATTACATTTGTTTCGTCTGCAAAACCATTTTATTTATAAGCCTACAAGTTCCCTTATTTAATATGAAAAATAGATAGGCTTTATATTAAGCTGTGTTCTTGAAAGTTTCCTATAAAGGCAAGCCCTTATAGTTAATTAGCTCTTAGATAACTGAAGTTACCTAGAAAAACTCTCAATAAAAATCAGGGGATATTGTCTTTAAAGAGGTCAAAGTAATGAGACTTTCCAAAGAGATCAAACAAGGAGGTCTGAAAGGGGGAATGGTTTGAATTTGGAACATTTATTTTTGGAATGCAAAGGAAGAAGAAGTAGGGGATGTCACAAATTTTGAGGATAACCTCAGTGATTTCCCAAGCTATCCTATGGTTTGGCTTAAATTTAGAGAAGAAATATTTAAATGTTTCATTCTGCCAAATTTATTAATTAGGGCTTACATTCATATGTGACGATCACACAAATGACATGGAAGATATGAGGATTTAGGTCGTGACAAATGACAACCTTAAAATTCTCAAGCAGGTTAGGGCTTAAATTGTATAGCAGAGCCATACAAAAGCCAAAAGGAAAGTTGAGGAATTATGTTGCACTAGGCGGACAACCTCCATGTCCTATAGCTAGTTGTTTAATTCTACAAAATGGTTTAGCCAGTGTTGACATGTTTTGTTGTTGAAGATGGTCGTGCTGCGTACAATGCTAGCTCTAAGCTCCTCGTTGTAGCAAGTTTGAGCTTTCTAATGTGTCAAGTCATGATGTTAAATCAAATATTTCCTAAGGTTATGGTTATTTAAAAATTATGGGGAATGTTAAAGTTAATTAGAGCGACACCAGTTAGAATCCCACGATTCCCTCATTCTAGCACCACTATTTTTCTTCAGATTCACTTAGTCTAAATGAACTTACTATACTCAAATTATCGAGTTCCATACTTTCATTTAGACAGTGGGAAATCTCATTAGCAACTATAGGCTACCTCCTCCAAGGGATTCTGATCATCCGATAGAGACTTTAATTTAGTTACAACTTTTGTTTTATTTTGTTTGTGATTAAATTTTAAATTGTCTTATATTTTGACTGTTGTGGAGGTGAATTTTATCTTGTATAATTTTTTTTTTGGTTTTGACATGAAGGGTGACTTTAAGCATTCAAGAAAGAAACAAGTGGTACGAAAAAGTAAATATAATAACTTAAAAGCGTATTTGTTGATTCTTCCCGTTCCTCCATCTAAAAGGTTAGCTTTGGCAATATGTATATAATTTTGCAAGGAATTCAAATTGCAGGAGTAGATGAAAGTATAGCTACCAAACCCTAAGTTATGACTTTATTGAGTCTCGAAAGATTTTAATGGATGATTTTAGAACAAAATATAACAAGTTCAATTTGCCCTTCAAAATATTCAAGAGATTTCAAAGTGCCCGGATACCCTGAATCACTTTGAAGATTTATTGAAATATTTAGAGTTCATTTTGAACTTAACATATCATTTTATTAATCAATCAAGGTAAGCTAAAGTTATCTCATTGCTCAGGGCAACTTGATGTTTTATTTGTCCCAAGGCTGGGACACTCAATTAATCAATTGATAATTCAGTTAAGAGTTATATAAGTGGGTGCCTCTGAGGCAAATTTAAGTAAGTAATGGTTTTGGTTTCCATAGTTAAAATCGGGCTTGTAGTGTAAAGAGGTGTTAAGCATCAATCATGTTATCTTCTAAATCCGATCAAATAAATTTAAATATAAAGCTTAGGTCACTACCGAGCCCTAAACAATCACAGTAGATGAAGTGGTGACTAGCAAAATTTTGATTTAAATGACATGCATTCTTATTGAAAGGTTACATTGTCATCAATTATGGGCTTAAAATTAATGAAATATTATCTTCCTAACTTGAACCCATCACTTGAAAATCGTTTAGTTTTGATTGACTTCCAAGTCATGATAACTAAGGAAATTACAATTGTACTCTTATTATAGAAAAGGAGGCAATTGATTTCTTACCTTTTAATCTCATTATATTTCAATCATCCAAACATGTTCATTAGGATCAAAATTACCCATTTTCCCTTTGATTAATCCTAAATCTTGATTAAGGCACAAAAAATCCTCTTTGCCTTTTGGGCTCTTCACCTCACAACTCATTAATCAAAATTCAAATGACTTTGAAAATTTTTAGAGTGTCCTATCCATGGATCAATTAAAACATCAGAGGAGAAAATATGAGTTTTCAAAATTTAATTTAATTTAAATAATTATTTAAATTTACAAAGTAGCATTTTCAAAATTGATTTATTTAACTATCCAAAATAAATTTTTATTTATGAGAAAATTATTAGAGGTCCCCTTAGGTCACAAACACTTAGACAAAATTTCATGATTTTTTTGAATTAAATCTCTATCATTATTATTTGATTATGAATCAATCTTAATGATTTTATTAAATGTAAAATAATCTTTTAATTACCAAAAAATTATCTTTATATTTTTGTTAAATCCTTCTAAGTTCAGAGAATTCAAAGAAATAAATTTTGTATTTTTGTGATTTTTAATTTATTTATTATAATTAATTTAGTGGAAAAATAAGAAAAATTCATTTTTAAGCTTTTAAAAATTCCTTTTTTAACTTATATAAATTAGGAAAATTTTATTAATGAGTTCTAAGTGACCAGGAAACAGTTAGGCACTTTTTTGAAATATTTTAATATTTTTGGGATTTTATTTATTTTTATTATTTTAAATTCAAAATAAAGCTAAAAAATCAAGTATTTTCTCAAAAGTTTTACTTTTCCTAATTTCCCCTTATCACAAGGAACTTAGGAAATTACTTTTCATAATTTTCCCAAGTTTATTTAATTTAACATAATTATTTTTGTAGAAAAATACAAGGTTTCTTTGAAAATCAATTAGTCAAATAATTTTTAAATTTTTACACTGGGTAAATATGATTTTTATACACAGTGTGGAATTTATTTTCTCAAATTTTTTTTAGTATTTGATTTACATAAATTAAACCAAATTATATACATTTAATTAACTATAGAAATTTACGAAATAATTCAAATCATCATAACATTTTTCCTAAGCTTCTCTAACCATGGGAAATCTACTTAAATTATTATCATAATTTTCCAAGTGGTATTTTAATTTATATAATTAAAATAAGTCAAAGTAGTCATCATAGCTTGAAAATTAAGTTTAGAAGCATAGAGATGCACTCTGACCTTGGAAAAAATCAAGAACATCCTTTCTGTTATGAGGAACAACCCCTCAATGTTTCAAGCCATGGTGAGCAATGCTTGATCATAATGAATTAAAATACTTCAGTAAGTATTTAATTCATTATAAATCAGAAAGTCAATAAATAATTTTTATTTTTAGTCCAAATTATTTTCCTCTATTCATTAAGCAAGAGAGTATTTTTTATTTTATTTTTATAATTTTCCTACACAAAGATATGATTTTTTGAAGTTCTGGTATTTATTTAAATCAAGAAATTTCTAAGTTTCTATTCATCCCAGCCAGCTCCATGTAAACGCGAAACGACTCTGAAGCTCCACATGGCGTCCTTTGGATTGGTGTCACCGTCTGAGTCAACGGCCACACATCCTGTTGTTCATGGTTCGTTTCTTCGTCCGACCTGATCTCCTCCGTCCGCCTGATACATGCGTGATCAGATTGTCCTCCATCATCGTCCCCGATGATCCATACCCGTGAGCTGTTAAACTTCTAGACTTAAGATCTTGCTTGATACTCAACCAAATCACATGGGGTTTGTTTCTACACCTTCATCTACTCAAGATCCACACATCAATATGGTTACACTGATATGAAATTAAACTTCATTTCACATTTGATGAAAACTAAGCTCAAGATTAGGGTTAATGGCCTATACCTTTGTCTGAGAGGGGAGGCCTCAATCAGATGCTTGTAGAAGCTTCAGTGGAGTCCAACGAACCTCCTGGATGTCTTGATTCCCTTTGGTGTAAGCTCCAAGTTGGAGTTTAATGAAATGGGGTGCGACATTGGTCTAGAAGTGTTTTATAGGGCTCAAAAGAGGAGGATTTCAATGAGGAACTTCCTCTCTTACTCTTAGGAAGCTTAAGAGCAGTTCAATTTGGGGAATTTTTTAGGGTGGCCAAAATTTGCCCTGATTTTGAGCTCAAAAATTTTGGAGGAGCTCTAGGAGGTTAAGGAGCATGGCAAGGATTAGAAGGTTGCAATGAGGTTAAGGAGCCTTCGAAGAGCACTAGGAGCAATTTGAGAGAGTTTCCTCAAGAAAATTGGATTGCCCCTTTTTGGCCATGGAGGAAGAGTTTAAATAGAATGTCTTAGGCGGTTGCCAGGGCTTCAATTCAAGTGCAATATGAAACTGAGGTGGAGGGCTGCAGAATGCTAAAGGCTAGGCACATTGGATGGGTGTAATGGGTTTTGATTCAAGGGGTTGGCTCTTGCTTTTTGGATTTTCTGGCCACTAGGCTGGCCAGCAGGGCTAGGGGTGGTGTCTAGAGAAGTTAGGGGAGCTAGGAGAGGGTTTATGATGATTAACCCCTAATGGTTTGGTGTGATGGCAAGGATTTCTTGGTTTAGGACCAAAAAAGGATAAAATCCTCTAAATCAAGGGACCATTGGTCCATGGCTTCCATAGAGTAGGCTAGGCAGATCTAGCCTAGTCACTAGAATCCTTTTGGTGGTTATGGTGTCATTAATTTAATCACTCAAGCATGGCTTAAGGAATTTTGGTGCATGGGTTCATTTTGAATCAAATTTTCTTGAAGTTGGGTTTGGGTTAGGCTAGCCATGATATTGAGCCCAATTAATTAATAAATTTTGTATGGACGATTCTCATGAGAGGTTTATAAAAGATTTGGAGTGATTTTGAATTGATTTGGAGGCTCAAATTGAAGGAATTTGGATATTTGATCATTTTGGGGATTTTGGGTTAAATTTGGGTTTAGGTTGGGCTAGAGTTGGGTTAATTCCAAATTGAGAGTCCAAAATGGTCTAGGGGAATGTCATGAAGAGTTCTCAACATTAATTGGGTGCCAATTTTGGGGTTTGGTCATTCAATTTGGTGGAATTTGGGCACATGGCTAAATTGGGGCAAATTTGGGAATTTTGGATTTAAGTTGAAATTGAGTTAAATTAAAGCTTGACCAAGGTCAATTGAGGGTTCAACTTGGTGTGTGGAGATGTTTAAAAGAGTTTATGATGGATAATTGGGGCAATTAGAAAGATTTGGGGATTCAATTCAGCAAGATTTTGGTTTTAGGCCAAATTAAAGCTTTTTTTATTTAGGTTGAAATTGGGCGCAAATGTGAGTCAATTGGACTTGGATTTGGTTTGAATTGAGTTTGATCATGATGAATTTTAAATTAGAATTAAAATTAGGGGGAATTGGCGTCAATTTGATGGACATTTAGAGTGAATTTGGGGAAATTGAACCTTTAAGGGCAATTTGGGGCTTTTGGTCAAAGTTGGTCAAATTGATCAAATTGGGTCCAGATTAGTTTTAGAGACATTTGAAATGATTTTGAGGGTTTTGGGAAAGTTTGCGCCACCAAGGGTATTTTGGTAATTTTGGTAATTTTGGGGAATTTTGGTAATTTTGAAAATTTTGGAAGGTTTTGGGCAATTTAGTTAGCTTCAAATGGTTTGAGATGATTTTTAAAAAAATTTGGGTATTTGGGTGAAATTGGGAATTTTGGCCAAATTTGGGGTTTTAGGGTGTTTTGGTAATTTGGATAGATTTGCGGGCAAAAGACTAAGTTTGGTATTTTTGTAAAATTGTGGTGTCAATCACCCTACATGAGTCATGGACCAATAGAATCTCCAATTGGGTCCTCTATGTATTGGACTTGGCTATACCCTAGCCTAGGGCTGATGGGTTTAGGGGACATTTACATGAGTCTCCCAAAAGATCAAGGGATCAAAGTTAACAAAGTTTGGGTTTAGGGTTGTGAATGGGGTGAAAGTTAAAGTAAGTGTAAGTGAGTGAACTAGCTCTAGACCAACACCCAAGGTCACCCCTAAAGCCAAGCAGTCTTATGGGTACTCTCATTGAGCTCTCCCATATGGGCCCCACCTACCAAGTGCTAGAGGCTAGTACCAATATATGGAACTTTAAGTTGAGTAAAGGAGAGTTTAGAACTTCTAATAGTGAGGGTTCCTTTTCTAGTCCTCTACGAATAGTCAACTGGAAAGTCCTATGGCTAGACCCTAGGTTACTAAAGAGGATAAAGCTAGACCTCAACCAAAAGTGAGGTCAACAGTATTTTTTGTCTAATCATCGATTAGGGACTTCAAATGAGTAAGTTATCATGTTTTTAACTTAAGCCCACTACCTTAGGATCATCCAATTAGATTAACTTTAGTCACGATAATTTATGAAAATTACAATTTTATCCTTATTATAGGAAAGATGATGAGTTTGTTTCTATCTCTCAAACCCTTATGTCTTAAACATATAAGATATTTTATCACGATCAATACTTCCCATTAACCCTTTTACTTAGCCTAAATTTTAATTAGGCTCTCCACCTCATAATTCCTTAAATTTAACTCAAATGACTTTAAAATTTTCTTTGTACCACACTCATGAGCCAATTAAAAATATCATAAGAGAAATTAAAAAGTTGTAATTTTTATTTAATTTTAAATAATTATTTTTACTCAAAAATAAAGATTTTCAATGTTAATTCATTTAATTCATCAAAGTGGAGCTTTTTGTCCTTAAGAAAATTATTGGAGGACCACTTGGGCCAAATTTCATGAAATTTTGAATTATATTTTAATTATTATTATTATTTGTTTATTTTGGTGATTAACTTAATAGAAAGTAAATTTTATTTTAAAAATACAAATTTATATTTTTCATTGATCACTCTAACTTCAAGTGACTCAGAAATTTTTATTTTGCATTTTATTTATTTTTATTTAATTTATTGTGATTATTTTAATGTAAAATTAAGGAAAATAAATTTTTAGGCATTAAAAATACATAACTATTTTAAGAAAAATTAAGAAAAATTTTTTAAGTGGTCTCAAGTGATCAAGGAACAATTTGTGGCATTTTGGTGCATTTTTTGTGTTTTTTGTGATTTTTAATTATTTTTAATTTTTTCAAAATTGAAAACTAGCCCAAAAAAGGAATTTTTTATTAACATCAATTTTATTTTTTTTACTGCTTAATTTTTATAAATTATATTTTATTTACAAGGATCACTCCGAACCACTTTGCATAATGTTCTAAATTACATTTTATTTATTATAATTGTTTTAGTTCTATAATCTCACTTATTTTGAAAAATAGACTTTGATGTCTTAGACAAATTAAATGGACTTCAAAATTTTACATAACTTAATATATTTATTATCTTCAATGTGGACATAGTTTTATAATTTTTTGTGTTATATTTTATTTTCTTAATTTTCTATTATTTTAATGACTTAATTACATAAGATAGCACACTTAATTATTTAAACTCATTTTATAATTTTCCTAAGGTTATCTTACCATAGTAAACCTACCAAAGTAAGTCCCACATTTTTTTTATTTATATTTTCATTTTTATGAATTATTTAAATAAAATAAAGACACTTAACATGGAAAATTGGGGCTTTTAACCATAAGGGTGTCTTGTGACTTTAGAAAAATCAGAGAACTCTCATAAGTACATAAAGATCAAGCCCTCCAAACTTCATGTCATGGTGACCAATATTTAATTATTTTTTATTAAAATAAGCTCTGGAGTACTGAATTAATTAAAAATAAAATATCTTGCAAATAATTTTAATTTTTATTCATAATATTCTCCTCTGTTCACTGAGCACATAGGTTATTTTTTATTTTTATAATTTTTATAAGTTTTCAAAATTTCTGAATTATTTTGTCAAAAAGCTTTATTTTCCTACTTATCCATGCAATGCCAACTCATCCTAGGCAGCTCCAAAGAGTCTGATTGTCGCGCTCCCATTCTATGTTGTCATCTGCATCAGTGCTAAGTCGACCCATGCTTTGTGCTTCAAACATTCATCTGGCACCTCCTCCACCGTTGGATCGATACACGCGCACAATGGGCGACATGCATTCATTGTCCCCATCAGATTTAAACCGAGAACTGCACATTTTCTAAACCTAAGATTTGGCTCAACACTTAACCAAATCGCATGAGGTTTGCTCCCACACCTTTATCAAGTCAAGGTGAACCTATCTGTACGGTCACATGCATACGAAATTCAAGTCTACTTCACAATTAATGAAAATGAGCCAAAATTTAGAGATTTCAAGATATACCTTTGCCCAAGAGGTGAGGCTTCATTCGGTTTGTTTTAGAGCTTCACCTAGGTTGCACGAACTTTTTCCAAGCGTTAGTTTGAATAGAGGTTGGAGCTGTATCGAAGTTTGATCAATATATGGCATGCCCTTGATGAAAGTCTGGTGCAGAGGGCTCTAGGGATGAGGATTTAGTGAGGAACTTACTCTCTTGCTCTGGAGAAGCTTAAGAGTGAATTAATTTGGAGATTGGTGGAGATTTATCATATGACAGAAAAATGCCTTGGATTTCAAAGATGAAATTGGGCTTGGACAGTGGGGATGGGTGACTGAAGACAGTGAGATTGAACTCAATGAAGTTAGGAGGAGCTTTGGGAAGAATTGGGCAGAGGTTTCCTAAAGAATTGGATCATCCTCAAGTTTGGTCATGGATTGGGAGATTTATAGATCAGGTCAAAGGGAAGGCCTTAGGCTTTCATTGTCTGGTGCAAGTAATTAAGGGTGG
Source organism: Phalaenopsis hybrid cultivar (assembly GCA_002079205.1). NCBI lineage: Eukaryota > Viridiplantae > Streptophyta > Magnoliopsida > Asparagales > Orchidaceae > Phalaenopsis > Phalaenopsis hybrid cultivar. Next base: position 132,119 of record JXCR01066424.1, read on the forward strand.
AGGGGAATTCGACGCAACTAGTCAATGGGAGAGAGCCACAAGGGATTGGTCAAATTTTAGAGCTTAAATCATGGTGGTCCTCTTGGTTTTGGGTTTTTCAGCCACTAGGGTGGCTAACCAGACCATGGTTGGTGGCTAGCTGGCTCAGGGAGGTGAGGGAAAGTTTAATTGTGATAAGCTTTGTGGGCTTCATGGTTGATTGCTTGGGTAATTAGGTTTAACCAAATTAAGAAGATGGGTTCCCCATTTTCAGGACCCTTGGTCCATGGCACCAATTCATGGTTTTAGGTGATTTGATTAGCATCCTAGGAGGCTAACCAAGGTGGGAAAGATTAAGCAGGGTTAAAATCAATGGCTTAGGTTAATTTGGATCTTAGGCTCAAAATTAGGGTTTGGGCTAAAAGTTAGATTTGAGCTTGACTTGGGCTTGGATCCAAATCAATTGAAGGCTTGAGTTAGTCTGGGAAAACGTCATGAAGCATTTAGAAAACAAATTTCATGAAATTAGATTAATGGCAAGGTTGAATTTGAGGGAATTTTTATGTAAGGTCAATTTGGTGCATTTGGTTTGGACTTAAGATTTAGGCTTGAAATTAGGTTCAAATGGGTTGGAATTTGATTTTAATTAGGCTTAGACATGATGAATTTTGATTTGGTTTTGAAATTGGGGCAATTTGAAATCAATTTGGTGGAAAGTGGGGATAATTTGGGGACTTTGGGCATTTATGGGACATTTAGGAATTTTGCCCAATTTTGGAGAATTTAGGTGAAATTGGGATCATTGGGTGGTTAGGATTGATTTTGGGGAAGGGTCTATAATGATTTTGGAAATTTTGGTAAATTTTAGGACATGGGGGCATTTTGGTAATTTTAGAAAAATTAGGCGTATTTTGGTAATTTTGAAGAAATTGAGGTGTTTTGGTCAATTTGAATGGTTTGAAGTGGGTTGTTATGCTTTTTGGGTTATAATTGACAATTTGTTAAATTTTTGGAAAATTAAGGTTTTAGGGGCATTTTGGTAACTTTGGTAAATTTGGGGGTTGTAGGCTAAAGATGGGTGTTTAGGTGGAATTGAAGGCCATTAAATATGTCAATCATGATGTTACTCTTCTAGTACCATGAGACTAAGGGAAAGCTCATTTTGGATCCTCCATGCGTTTGTCCAAAGGCTAAGAGCTTTGGGAAAAGAGTAAGGAAAGGACAAATGTGATTGATTTTAGTGTTTGGGAATGTGTGTGAGGGGTTTGAGTATTTGTGTGTGAGCTTGCAGAAGGCCAAGCCACCCAGGGCTAACCCTAAGGCCTGACAATCCTATGAGGGCTCCCAGTGAGCTCCCCCATGTTGGTTTCAACCTTATAAGTGCTAAAGGTCAACACCAACATGTGGAACTCCAAGAAGTGTAAAGATATGTTTAAAATTTCTAATAGGGTAGGGTTCCATCAGTAGTCCTCTAGGATAGTCAGCAGAAAAGTTTTAAGGCTAAATCCTAGGCTTTTAAGGAAGAAAGACTAGACCTAAACAAAAGTGAGGTCAACAAATGGACCCCCAATAAGTGCGGAATGTGGAACGAGCACACTGTGCTTATCGGTATTGACAAAAGAGATCAACAAAATCAATATAAACGTTCTAAACCAACACACTTAGAACAAAGTGTAGAATGAGTGAAGGAGGCTTCCGCTAGGGAGTAGCAATTGAACCTTCGATCAAAGATTGAAATTTAATTTTGATTTAGGTTTTTTAAAGGGTTGTTTTATGAATTTAGATTTTTGACATCTGATTTCAATTTTAATTATTATTTTTTAATTAAATTTTGTGATTTTGAAAAATTTTAAATTCAGAAAAGAGAAAAGATTGGGTTAGGATGGATTGCATGTTGACTCACATCCAACTCAAGGACCAGTGAGGAAAAGGAGTGATATTTTATGGAGGAAAGAACTGAGACTCACGTCCAACCCAAGAGGTAATCGAAGTGCAGAAAGTGCCACATTATGAAGGAAAGCATACAGACTCATATCTAACCTAAGAGATGATGAGTGGTGCTGAGATGAGAATAAGGTTTCTTACTCTATTTAAGGGGGTCTCACACTTATATCGAAGTGTTGTGAAGAGAATCAGATGTCTTGGTCCATTTAAGTGGGTCTCATATCTATCTCAAAGAGTTATAAAGAGAATTGGATGCATTACTTCATTTAAGGTGGTCTCATACCGATCTCGAAGGGAAATGAATGAAAATTTAGGTACTGATCCCGTTATGAGAATTGGAAATTAGGTACCAACCCCAAAAATTAGAATCAAAATTTAGGTACCAACCTCGAAAAGGAAGAGAATGAGAATTCAGGTACTAACAGTGAGATGGGAATTGAAATTTAGGAACCAACCCTGGAATGAGAATCAAAATTGAGGCACCAACCTCAAAAAGAAAGGGAATTATAATTTAGGTATTGAACCTGAGATGGGAATTGAAATTAAGGTACCAACCCCAGAAAGAAAATCAAAATTTAGAAACTGACCTTGAAAAGGAAGAGAATCAGAATTTAGGTACTAACCTCAAGATGGAGATTAGAATTTAGGTACCAACCCCAGAATGAGAATCGAAATTTAGCTACCGAGATAAAAAAGGAAGGGCATCTGAATTTATGTACTAACCCCTATGTGGGAATTGAAATTAAGGTACCAAACCTAGAATTATAATCAGAATTTAGATACTAATCTCAAAAAGAAAGGGAATCAGAATTTAGGTACTGACCTTGATATGGGAATTGAAATTTAGGTACCAACCCAGGAATAAGAATCAAAATTTAGGTATCGACCTCGAAAGGGAAGGGAATTAGAATTTAGGTACTGACCCCGAGAGATTGTGAGTGCGGAGAATTTGTTGAAAGAGTGTGGAAATTTTGTGGCATCTTGTGTAGAGCGTGAAATCTTGTGAGAACGAAAGTTGTGGAAAGTTGTGCGAAGAATGTGAAATTTGTGTCGTGAAGTGTAGTGTTTCGGGTAAATTTGTTTATTATTTTTATCATTTTCTCTTATTATTAATTTTTTTTTTCAAATTTGGTCATTCTCTTTAACTTTGAATTTTAATTTCTTTTTTTCTCAAATTTTTCTTTATATTGTTCTTTGTTCGTTACAGTTTGGACCAACGCATGGCCCCGTGGCTTTTTATCAATCACACAATACATGCTGAAGCAAAAGAGGCGATCTTTGTTAATTCTTTTCTGACATGTAGTACAACGGATCATGTGCTGATGCAACCTGACCCGACCTGAAATTACGCAAATATTTATATTCCTTAATATGCCAAAACCTTGACCCAGATTATATTAAGCATCTAGTTAAAAAAATGTAATATGATAAATTTTAAAGAAATACTTCTCACTCGGAGTATTACGCAAGTATATGTATCAGTTCAAGTAATATAGAGTTTTATTTAAAACCTCTTGTATCGATCTCACAAGGAAAACACTAACGAAAAGTAAGGAAATGAAATACAAGAATTTTAACTTTAAGAAAACTTTACATAAGACTGTAGCAACTATCTAAAGATAAAAATTAAGTTTACTAATTTCTACTAAATGCAGGTAAATCTAAATGTAAAGAATTTAGAAAATATATAAAAAAAGACTTTCTCTATGCAAATAATTCATAATCAGTGTAGGATTTCAAATTTGTTTAGAAGCTAAATGTGGCATTGTGATAAATAGGAGCATACCTATTCTTTCTTCTTTTGATTGTGTAAATAACATAGAATAATCTAAAGTTGGTGTCTGCATGTATGGTAGTGTTGGGTAGGTTCTAGTCTCTCACTCCTAGATTTCCTATTGTGCCCTCTCTATAGGACCTACCAGTGACCCTTAGTTCCAATCCCTAGAGCAAATTGATAAGAGAATCTAGCATATCACTCTAGAAACATTAATTCTACACCCATCAAATCTTATCTCCCTCTTTATTTGCACCCCCTCTTCGGACGATCACCACTACTCTTTCTAAGGTGAAATGTTATACTTCCAAGTTAAGAAATCTTAGCCCTCTCGATTCTATAAGTTACCTCAACAAATTTTAACAATACAAGTGACCAATTTGTAAAGTAAATAAAGATCCAGTAAATATATCATCACAATTTTTAGGAATAAAAGAAGCTCTAAACAAAATCAAAATCAGTTACTTAATTACTTCATATTGCAGGGAGAAAGAGAGAACTACTCGTAATGCATGGGGAAAAAAAACTAATCATATTTATATAACTTGAATCCAAATTACAAGACTTAGAGATAATGATACAAATACTACATCATAGTACCAATAGTAACAATAACCCCAATCACCACCACTTACATATCAAAACCCTTCAATATTCGAGTAGCAATATCAATGATCACTTGCTCCAAAGCAGCCCAGACATGTGATTTCATCATGAATATTTGTTATGATATATGAAGAAGCTCGTGAAGCTTCTAGTATGATGACATGTGTTATCTTTATTTTAAAGTAGCTGATCAGGGAATAATTTAACTCTAGGGTAACTCATTCATTCATATCAAATAAATTTATATTTGGTGCATTGATTTATTCATTACGATCAAGTTTATCAATCACTATGACATTTGGCCTACAAGTGATCGTTACTCAAAGTATTCATGATTATGAAATTATTATCAATGACATACATATGTCTGCTACTCTTATAGTATTATCACTAGTTGATTTTGATGAGATTTTGAGAATAGGTGTACTATCTACATATCGTGTAATTATATTTTTGTGAGAAATGGGTGAATTTTTGCATACTTGGCTTAGTTCTTTTTTTTATTTATGGGTAGTAGATGAACTATTTCTTGTCTAATTTTGATAATTAATGCTTATAAGTTGATCTCCCATGAGTAAGTTGATTACCTAACTCATGTGATAGATTCCAAAAATTCTAGTGTTAGCATAAGTGGTGTTTAGTGGTTCAAGAATTTGTTAATGTATATCCTAAGGATTGACTTATTACTAGATCATGAGATTGAATTCACCATAGAACTAGATTTAAGGATCAATATAATTTTTAAAGCATCATATCAGATGATACAGTCACGATTAGAGCTAGTTAGAAAGGCAACAGTGGGATTGCGGTGTGTTGAGACCATCGGAACTCTACTTTACTCCTTTTGCTTCACTCCTATTAGAGACCTAAGGAAGGTGATGCTTCCTCCTCTTTCTTCCCTTAATAATTTTTTTGATATAGTATTATCATAATTTTATATATAGCTTCATATGTATATAGTAAAAACATTATATTGATTAGTTTAGTTAAAGTTAATTTTAATTAGGTTCATAATTTTTTTTAAATTTAATAATAATAATAATCAAGGTTGTGAAAACTGTACCGGACATCAAACCAAAAGAAGAAATTGCTCAAGGTTCAATGGTTTGACCGGGGTTGAACCGAATAACATAATGAATATATAAAATAATTAAATATGATCTATATAATACAATAATAATATAATAAATTAATAATACAAATATTTTTTGTCTTGATTTATAAAAGAGCTGAACACGAATAATATTTGTCCGTTTGTGTTTGGCTTGTTTGACTCCAAATAAATAAATAAATAATACTTATTTATATTTTTTTATATTAATTTTTTATATGCATTAAAGTAATGCTAAAAGTTTTTATTTTTAAAATTATTTAGGTGGTACATTTATTAAAACACAAATATAGGTGTTAGATATGTAAATAAAAAAGATTTGAGTGGGGCATGCATGCAAATACTCCTTCAAATATAAAATATACAAGTTAAGGTGTTAGATATGTAAATAAATAAAATTTAAGTGGTATGCATGTAAATATTCCCAAAAATATAAAAAATAGAAGTTTAGGTGTTAGATATGTAAATAAGTTAGATTTTAGTGATATGGATGTAAATGCTAATTTTTTTTTAAAAAAAATTATTTAAGAGGAATATTTTTTAAAAAATACAAGTTTAGGTGTTAGATATGTAAATAAATAAGATTTGAGTGGTATGCATGTAAATATTCCTAAAAATATAAATAAAATGCGAGTTTAGGTGTTGGACATGTAAATAAATAAGATTTGAGTGGTATGCACGTAAATGCTAAAACTTTTAATTTTTTAAAAATTATTTATGTGATATATTAAAAAAAAATACAAGTTTAGGCGTTGGATATGTAAATAAATATGATTTGGGTGGTTTGCATGTAAATATTCCTAAAAAATAAAAAAAAGTACAANTTTACTTTAAAGATTCGAGCTGTCTGGAAGAGAAAAGAGTGTAGGTTTACTTTAAAGATTCAGGTTGTGTGGAAGACAAAAGAGTGTCGTGCCATATATAGAATTATATAGACAAAATTTATTTCAAAATTAGTTTCTTATATGTAAGTATTTTTTGTTACAAATTTAAGTACAGACCCAGTTAAAAGTTAACCCTAAACTAAGTTTCATTTCACTCTCCTTTCTCATAGAGTTGATTTAAGGGTTGATCAACTATATGGATGTGTTCTTTTAGTCAAAACGAGTAATTTAAAAAAAAAATCGCACTTGATTTAGTTATGAATAGAGTGGGTGCTTCTAATAAAAAGGCTATTTCTAAATTTTGCTCTTTCGAAACATCATGACGCATAGTACTTTTTTGGATATCGTCCATTGATAGGAAAAATAGGCTGTCTTCCTTGACAATCTATTAATTGGTAAGCGCCTCCAGAGTAAACCTTTTCAACGACAAATGGTACTTCCCCAGGTTGGTTCAAATTTACCTCCTATTTTGTGATGTGCAAGAATAGGTTTTCTAAGGATAAGAACCAAGTCACCAACTTTAAAAGCCCTGGGGAGGACCAGTTTGTTGTGTGCTTGAATCATGCTTGCTTGATATAATTCCAGATTTTTTTGCGCTATCAGTCGTTTTCCTTCCAAGCTTTCTAATTCTTCTAGTCATAATCTGACATTCTCTTGTGTTGTAATTTTATTGGTGATGACAACTCTGAGAGGCGAAAGTTGAACTTTTAAAGGTAGCACAGTCTCAGACCCATACACAAGAGCGTAAGGTGTAGACTGAGTTGGAGTTTTGAACGTAGTCCTATAGGCTCATTAGGCTTCTAATAATTGCTTGTACCAATTTCTTTTGTTTTTGTCAAAGGTTTTCTTAGAATTTGGATGAGAGTCTTATTAAAAGCCTCGACCAATTTGTTAGCCTTCAGATAATAAATTGTAGAATAACGCCAATCTATTCGTGTCTTCCGATGAAGTTATTAATTTTTGTATTTTTGAATATGGACCCATTATCTAAGATGATTCTGAGTGGCACCCCAAAATGATAGAAAACTTGATTTTCGACAAACTGCAGAACATGGAGTGCCTTCACCTCCCGGAGAGGTATTGCCTCCGCCCATTTAATGAAATAGTTCATTGCAACGAGTATGAACCGGTGTCCCTTCAAAGATGGAGGGTCTATAGGACACCCAAAAATCGAAAGGCCATGACACAATTGTTAGGTGCAGCACGTTCGGAGGTTGATGCAAGACGACTCCATGTACTTGGCATTGATGACAACTTTTGGCAACCTTCATACAGTCAGTCATCATTGCAGGCCAGTAATCTCCTAGCAGTTTGATTTTCATTTTCATTTTAGGACATGACTGATGAGCGCCACATAGTCCTGAATGTACATCCTTAACAATTTCTTAAGCTTCTGAACCGTTCGCGCATCTCAACCACATTTGGTCTGAATGTACCTCCTTAATAATTTCTTGAGCTTTTAAACCATTCACGCATCTCAACCACATTTTGTCGAAAGATGTTCATTAAAGGACATTATCTACTAAAGCATACAAAGCTCTTTTCTTTATCTGATGCACCGCTGACTTATCATCCGACAACTTTCTACTTTGCAAATATTCTATAAAAGGTTGGCGCCAATCTTCTACATTTTCTGTAGTTGCTATTACTGTTTCTTCTCTACCCAATTTATCCAAGGTATCGATATCAATTTGAGATAGAACTTGAAGCCCTTGAACAGTTTTCTCGATGAAACTTTCTTGTGGATGATACACAAAAAATATATGGATTCTTAGACCCATATTTTATACTCATTTTTTGTGATATTGCACTTTAACGAAAGGTATTTTGATGTTTTCGTGCAGGTTATTGATTTTTAGGGCTTAAAGAAAAATAAAAGTAAAAAGGATGAAATTTAGAGACAAAATTAAGTTTTTGAAGAAATGTTCAGCGCCGGCAGTGTTGAGGTCAGCGTCGACGGTGCAAAACAATTTAACGCTGGAGATTTTTACTCAGTGACGATAGTGTCATACGAGCGCCGACAGTGCCAAAGGTGGTGCAGACCACGTTTCTAAAAGGTTTGATGTATTTGGACGATTTTTTGAAGAGTTTTTGGAGGAACCTCTTGGAGATCCAACATTGAACTCTATTTGGGGTTGAATTTCATAAGAAAATGGGCTCCTCTACGTTTTTCACTCCTCTATGTTCATTTTTCGCTCCACATCATTCCATTCCACTACCATATTGGAGTCAATTAGTGATTTTTATTTCATAGTTTAGAGTTTTTATGGTGATATTTAGTGTGAAACTTTCCGTGAGAGTGTTGGAGAAGGAGAAAAGTGAGAGAATTCTTCTTCCAACATTTCTAAGGAAAGACTACAAAGGATTTGCTTTGAGAAAGTGTTCCAGATAAGTTTGTTTGTTTATTTAGTGTTGTATGAACTTTATTTTATATATGAAATTTGTGTTTTGTTGTATCTTTCTCCATGATTCTGAGAAAGGGTTGGATATGTAAATAAATAAGATTTGAGTGGTATGCACGTAAATGCTAAAATTTTTAATTTTTTAAAAATTATTTATGTGATATATTAAAAAAAAATACTAGTTTAAGCATTGGATATGTAAATAAATATGATTTGGGTGGTTTGCATGTAAATATTCCTAAACAATAAAAAAAGTACAAGTTTAGGTGTTAGATATGTAAATAAATAAGATTTTGGTAGTATGCATGTAAATTATCCTAAAAATATTAAAAAAATAGGAAAGCGTAGGCGTTAGATATGTAAATAAATGTGATTTGTGTGGCATGCATATAAATATTCCTAAAAATATAAGAAATACAAAGGCTTGGGCGTCAGATATATAAATAAATAAGCTTTTAGTGTTTCTTTACGCGTAAGTAAATATTCCTAAAAAAATAAAAAAAAATACAAAAGTTTAGGAGTTAGAAATGTAGGAAATAAGATTTGAGTGATATTCAAGTACGTATTCCGAAAAATCCATGCAGAAGTTCTTATAGCTGTTATTACTCCACATTCATAGTTTTGCCTTCAGAAATTCTTCAGATCTCTATAAAATGAAAGACTTAGGTTATGTTTGGCGCAGCTGCAGCTGCGCTGCCCCAAGAAGTTACTACGGGAAAACAGCTACGGGAAAGCTGGTTGTCTGTTTGGTGCAGTAGTGTTCAAACAGCTGTAGAACAACTATTTCTGAAAAACGACCACTTTGCCCTTATTTGATAAAACTTTTACATGACAACTGTTTAGTACAAACTTAAATTATAACTGTTCAGAATTACATAAACACATTTCAAGTAACTGATAGCANCTTTTGCCTTCAGAAATTCTTCAGATCTCTATAAAATGAAAGACTTAGGTTATTTTTGACGGGAAAACAGCTACGAGAAAGCTGGTTGTCTGTTTGGTGCAGTAGTGTTCAAACAGCTGTAGAACAGCTATTTCTGAAAAACGACCATTTTGCCCTTATTTGGTAAAACTTTTACATTACAACTGTTTAGTACAAACTTAAATTATAACTGTTCAGAATTACATAAACACATTTCAAGTAACTGATAGCATAACAAGAGCAAAAAAAAAACTCTAAAATTATTACAATGACAATTAGCAAGATAATTATATTATTTTTAACATTTACACGGTGCAGCTCCCGTGCCAGACTTTCTTTAAGTGATGTTCTCCATTTTCGATCAACGTTATCTGGCGAATCAATCGAATTGTCTGCCCAACGGAAGAACTTGCACTGTTCGCCGATGCTCCGTGGACAGGTATAGAACTTACTCCCGTAGCTGTGTGTCTGACGTGACGTCAGCAATGAGGGTTGGAGGCCACAATAATAGTTCACTAAATAAAAAAGAGTGAAGAAAAAAAGTTCCATAGGCATCAACATGATTCACCGCACATGTTTTTCATCTTTATTTTTACAACTTTTTGAAATCTTCACTTTCACAAGTTTCACATGTTCCATAGAAAAAAAGTTCCTCACATGTTTTTCATCTTCATTTATACAAACAATTTTTACAACTAGTTTCATGCTTCCATAGAATCAAACAAACTTTATAACACAAAAAATTCAGAGAGATATCAAACAATGCCATCGAAGATAAACGAAAAAATGTCAACGATTTCTCACCTTATCAGGTGCCTGTGACCTCTTACAATGTGGGACGGAAGCAGTTGGCGAATAGGAGGAAAGGGGAGAGATCGGGGAAGAGAAACACGATTGGGAGAAGAGGAAGGCGGTCGGAGAAAGAGGAACGCGATCTGGAACCTCTTGCGATGAGAACCTCCTGCGATGTTGCCGGTCGGCGAAGAGGAATCAGCGAAGATAAATCGGCCAAGAGGAGAAAGGAGAGATCGGTTCGGGGGGCGAATAGTTTAGGACTAGGGCAACAGGGTAAAATGAGGCGTTCGAAAAATGGGAAGCGGGCTCCTATAAGCGTTCGGCTTTCGATCGAAATCGTGGAACGCCGCTTGACCAACGCACCTCAAACGAGTGAAAAAAAAGGCATGATGCCGCGCAGCAGCGAAAACACTACGCCAAACATAACCTAAGTTTTACATGATACACACACACACACAGTAATGCAGCGTACCTCGGTGTATATATATATATATATATATATATANCAGTCGGAGAAAGAGGAACGCGATCTGGAACCTCTTGCGACGAGAACCTCCTGCGATCTTGCCGGTCGGCGAAGAGGAATCAGCGAAGATAAATCGGCCAAGAGGAGAAAGGAGAGATCGGTTCGGGGGGCGAATAGTTTAGGACTAGGGCAACGGGGTAAAATGAGGCGTTCGAAAAATGGGAAGCGGGCTCCTATAAACGTTCGGCTTTCGATCGAAATCGTGGGACGCCGCTTGACCAACGCACCTCAAACGAGCGAAAAAAAAGGCATGATGCCGCGCAGCAGCGAAAACACTACGCCAAACATAGCCTAAGTTTTACATGATACACACACACACAGTAATGCGGCGTACCTCGGTGTATATATATATATATATATAATATTTCATTTTTTAAGTTAAAATATTAATATTTTGGATGACATATGAAATATCTAGGTGCCATAAACATAAAGATATATGAATTGTGTGGTACCACATTTGATCTTGAAGTAGTGTAAGATTTGAGGAGTTCAAAGCACACCATATTCATTAATCATTAATTCTAATTGAAGTATGTTGAATACAAATCGATTTTGTGCTCATAGGTTTGATGGGTTGGAACTTTGAATGGCTTTGTCAAACCTCATGACCAACTTATTTATTTATATTTTGGACTATNGAGTTCAAAGCACACCATGTTCATTAATCATTAATTCTAATTGAAGTATGTTGAATACAAATCGATTTTGTGCTCATAGATTTGATGGGTTGGAACTTTGAATGGCTTTGTCAAACCTCATGACCAACTTATTTATTTATATTTTGGACTATTCTATGAAAAATCTGTTTTTGATTTTTTTTTTTAATTTTTTGAAAAAAAAAAATTAGGTGAGTATATTCTAGTTATTATTTGATGAGATTAAATTTTAGACTTATTGAATTTATTCTGAGATTAGTAAAATACATGAAAATTTTATATTACATTTATTTAAAATAAATTAACTTTTTGTTACATAGATTCTGATTAAAAATTTAATGATGATATATACTTTGAGTTTTTTTTGTCCTTTTTATTTATTTATTTATTTATTTTTGCACTATGAATATATGATTTATTTCTGAAAGGATTGTAATTTTTTTTTTTCTTGGGGAAAATATGCATGATTCAAATCTACAACCTCATGCTAAAAAGTTACCTTCTCGACCATTATTTCATGAATGAGTATGAAAGCATTGTAATGTCAATCTCCGAAAGGGTTAGGAAGCAATAACAATTACTTATTTAACTTCTTCCTAAAATTATTTTTTTTTTCTTTATTGATTTTGACGTTGCTTTTTATTTATTTGAGATTTATGAAATTTGGTGGGTAAAATAGTTGGGTTTTGGGGTGTAAGTAGGGCTAAACCGATCAGTGAGCCAGCTCAACCTCAACTCAATAAGTGGCTCGGGACAGGCTCCAACTCGACTCGTCAAAAAAAATATTAATTTAAAATATAATCAAAATATGTTAAATTTCAAAAATTTTATTATTAAATTAATAAAAATATTTACAAACATAATATTTTGTATTAAGTAATTTTTATTATTTATTTCCTAATTACTCTAAATAATATTTTATATTAATTTTATTTTTCTTCAAATCAAATATAAAAATAAAAAAGACTTATATTTATATTACACCGAATCAAATAACTCCAAAAAAAATTAAAATGTATTAAATTTCAACCAAACTGCATTCATTTTACGCATTATGCAGCATACTAAATGACCCTGAAAAAAAATAATAGAATCCTGAACCAATTAATTTTAACTTATATAGAACTACTTATTATAATCAGCTTTATTCCCAAATTCTAATAAAAGATATTTGTTAAGAAAATTAATGAAGAAGATTTTCTCAGACACAACAGTTTGTCGACGCAAAGCGCCTAACAAACAAACGCTTAGTTTTCAATGGATTTCTTGCAAAAATTCTACATATCATACAATTTCAAATTTTTGGTAATGAATTTGTCATAAAAATAAAAAATAAATGTAAAAGAAATTCATTTGAACCACACCATATTCGACGGTTCTTCAGTTGAACCGATGGTTCAGTTCGGTTATGTCTGGTCTGATGCAGAAATGGGTTTTAGCTTGCTCAGAACTGGACAATCGGTTGATTCACGGTCGAACCGGCTGAGTCGGCGGGTTCAGCCTAATTTTTTAAACCATGATATTAATAATAATAATAATAATAATAATAATAATAATAATAACTTTCAATAAGATTACACCTAATTTAATGAATAAATACATTTGATTGCAAAATTATTTATATTTTATTTCTTAAATAGTTTAGGATTACTAATTGAACAATTGTACACGTGGAATCATTGTGCCTATCACCTCGAGGTAAGTAACTGTTTTTATTAGGGGGAAAACATACCCTTTTTAGCTAAAGACGTTATTCTTAATGTTCTTACTAGATTCATATGTAATTTATGAGATTGTTAGTTATGTTTTTGCCACTTTAATTATAAATATTATTTTACAATTGTTATATACTTCAAGCACCGCACATGTTGAAATCACTAATGTCCCAACTCTTATCCTTGAAAAGGTGAATAAATCAAGGTAAAGGGAATGACTATCATGTATTTTTTGGGTCTCGGTAATGATTTTCTTTTGTCATTTTAGTTTTGATTTAGTAAGCTTTATGTTAATGAAATAAAATTTATGTTTTCTTATTTAGATCTTTTATTATTTTTATACACTCTTTATTTTGAAAATATAGAATATGTTTAACTTATTTCATCATGTTTTGCTTTGTCAGGATTTACTGACTTCCGAACATGGGGTGTGACATTTGACATGTTTATCAGGATAAAGGCTAGATTGAGTGCGGAAGTGGAATTAATCACAAAGTATTTTTGTCAAAGTAAAGGAAATGACTATCATGTAGAATAAAGGACTCCTCTAGAGTTTCAATGAGGATCCATTAATGAGAGAATTTCCACTAGAGGGAGAGGAAGCAAGAATTTTAAAATCAAGGGCAGTGGAAAAGGGAATTAGATAAGAGGGAGCATTATGGAGGGAATTAGATAGGATGGAGCATTATGGAGCTTGTTGAGGCTTCTAGAAGTAGGAGGCCTACTCCCAAAATATGATCGACTTTGGCTGCCATATAAGTGAGTGGAGGAGGGTGTCTTGTAGTTTGGGGATTTGGGACAAGCAATAGATTCATGTGCAAAGATGTCACAAATGCTTACATTATGAATGATTCCACTCAGACAAGAGTTGTTGTTGGATATCTTGGCCTTCTTTAGAGATGCTAATATTGTTAGGAAGGATGGATTCAATGGAGATTTGGATGCAAAATCTCTCAAATATTAGCCATGTACCTTTCGTTGTGAGTGGAATTACAGCAATAGAAATTTTTTTGTTACTAGTAAATTTAGAAATGTAAGTTTCCAACCAACAATAAAGAGGAGATTAGAAAATGTAACCTAGATGAGAAATTTTTTGGAGATTTCCTTTACAAGCCTAAAATTAGAAGTCCATTTTAAAAAAAAAATATTGGCTACCAACAAAATGTTGTCTACCATCAAAAGCATCCAAAAGTTTAAACATGAGTGAACTTAAATACAAAAACNGTTGTGTCTATCACCTCGAGGTAAGTAACTGCTTTTATTAGGGGGATAACATGCCCTTCTTAGCTAAAGGCGTTATTCTTAATGTTCTTACTAGATTCATATGTAATTTATAAGATTGCTAGTTATGTTTTTGCCACTTTAATTATAAATATTATCTTACAATTGTTATATACTTCAAGTACTGCTCATGTTGAAATCACTAATGTCCTAACTCTTATCCTACAAAATGCTTGAAAAGGTTAATAAATCTTGTAATTATACTATTTTCTTTTTCTGCACTTAACCTTTATGAAATGACATGTAAATTCATATCATAAACCTACAGGAAAAAACATACTTCTTATATATTATACTTATGAAAAAAAATGACTTGCTTGTGTGTGTGATATCATATCTAGGTTGGTGAAACTCTTTTGAATACTAGTTATTTGAATTGGGGGACTCATGTGATGCTCGATAGAAAATCACTGAGTTTTCTTGGGATGTGTTGACCTTTATGGTTTGAGGGGTATGTTAAAATTGACTATATAAATATAAATTAAAATTGAATAATAAATAACTTGATTCAAAATGATTGGATATTTAATTATTATAAATAAACATATTCGACTGTTATTGTCTAAGACGTTATATATGCATATATTACTTTTCCAATTTTTTTCTTTATTTTACATGCCCTATTTTCCTTGTCATTTATACTTTAAGAAATAGTTATTTTTTTATTGAATTTGATTGTCAAAGTAATTTCATAATATTTTGCAAAACATGTTTTATCTAGCCGCTAGTAGAATCGTCTCCACTGGAGCAAACTTTACAATTTTAAATTTCCCATCTCGGTAATTTTTTCAATATGTTTTTGAGCCATTATATTTTTTTTGGGTCTCGATAATGATTATATGTTGTCATTTTAGTTTTTGATGTAGTAAGTTTTATGTTAATGAAATAAAATTTATGTTTTCTTATTTACATCTTTTATTATTTTTATACACTCTTTATTTTGAAAATACGAAATATGTTTAACTCATTTCATCATGTCTTGCTTTGTCAAGATTTACTGACTTCCGAACATGGGGTGTGACATTTGACATGTTTATCAGGATAGAGGCTAGATTGAGTGCGGAAGTGGAATTAATCACAAAGTATTTTGGTCAAGGTAAAGGGAATGACTATCATGTAGAATAAAGGACTCCTCTAGAGTTTCAATGAGGATCCATTAGTGAGAGAATTGCCACTAGAGGGAGAGGAAGCAAGCATTTTAAAATCAAGGGCAGTGGAAAAGGGAATTACATAAGAGGGAGCATTATGGAGGGAATTAGATAGGATGGAGCATTATGGAGCTTGTTGAGGCTTCTAGAAGTAGGAGGCCTACTCCGAAACTATGATCGGCTTTGGCTGCAATATGAGTGAGTAGAGGAGGGTGTCTTGTAGTTTGGGGATTTGGGGCAAGCAATAGATTCATGTGCAAAGATCTCACAAATGCTTACATTGTGAATGATTCCACTCAGACAAGAGTTATTGTTGGATATCTTGGCCTTCGTTAGAGATGCTAATATTGTTAGGAAGGACGGATTCAATGGAGATTTGGATGCTAAATCTCTCAAATATTAGCTTGGTACCTTTCGTTGTGAGTGGAATTACAACAATAGAAATTTTTATGTTACTAGTAAATTTAGAAATGTAAGTTTCCAACCAACAATAAAGAGGAGATTAGAAATGTAACCTAGATGAGAAATTTTTTGGAGTTTTCCTTTACAAGCCTAAAATTAGGAGTCCATTTAAAAAAAAAATTGACTACCAACAAAATGTTGTCTACCATCAAAAGCATCCAAAAGTTTAAACATGAGTGAACTTAAATACAAAAACTCTTTCAACAAGAGATATAAGCTCAACAATACGTCACAGTTTTTACAACTTGTTAAAATTTTAAATGAGATTATCATAGAAAGACGCCTTACCCGGCTCAGAGCCCACCAATTTTTATACTTCGGGTATTAATAAATTTTGGTTGGATGGTGTCCAGGATTAGAAAAAGATTAAAGATAGAGGGGATAGAAGAGGAGATGGGAAAAAATATTTCTAACTAATAAGGGGAGGGTGCCTCATATTGGAAGTCAAGGGGAGAGGAGAGAGGGGAGAGGGGTGAGGGGAGATTGGAGNGAACGACGCCTTACCCGACTCAGAGTCCACCAATTTTTCTACTTCAGGTATTAATAAATTTTGGTTGTACGGTGTCCAGGATTAGAAAAAGATTAAAGATAGAGGGGTTAGAAGAAGAGATGGGAAAAAAAATTTATAATTAATAAGGGGAGGGTGCCTCATATTGGAAGTCAAGGGGAGAGGGGAGAGGGGAGAGGGGTGAGGGGAGATTGGAGAGGAGGGGGAGGGGGTGGGGGAGCATAAGAAGAAGGAAAAGTATGGGTGACATGGGAGCTTACCACAATAAATTGCAGTAGTATTGCAGTTGGTATTATATCGTAAGATTAGTTATCACGAGAGACACGTCAAAATAATCTCATTTTCCTTTAGTATGTTTTCTTTCCTATTATCCATCATTTTTTTTAGTCATTTCCTATATATATGTCGTATTAAGGCTTGGAAGTCAGGTTTTTTTTGTGTTTTGTATCGGTGCAGCCAACAACATTTCTTCTTCCCTTTGAGTTATATATCCTAGGGTTCTAGATGGTGCATCAAATGTTTCTTCGTCTCTAGGTGGAGTGTATATTCCCTATCCCCTTCCAAATCCTCCTCAGGTCACTCCCTACTACCCTTCATTGTTTGATCCACTCATGACAACATTCAGGTTCCTTTTTCTATAGTTTTAGCCATCACTATTGCTTTCTCGTCCAATGCTTTGTTACCCCAGCAATTCTAGCTCACCAAAATAACCACCACTGCTATCCAACCATCACATTCCAATACTGCCACTCATAAAACATTTTTCCTTGTATTCCTGCATCTTCCAACCTCTCAATCGCCTCCCCTCCCTTCCAGTATTGCCACTTCCCAAATTGTTTGTTGTTTCTGTTGTTCTAGCTCTCCTATCATGTCGCTGCAGACAACAGGGAACACTTTCCTATTGTTCCTCTGCTACCCACCCAAACTCCATGTTGCCACACCACTCCAGCAATTCTGATCCACTTAGCCAACCTCCGCCACCTTTTGAGATACACTTTAGTTGTATTTTCTTATTTTGTGTTATTGTATTTTTCATTTCAGATGTATTTATTGTAATCATTTATTTACTTTCAGTAAAATTATTTATTTTTCTATTACAATTTAGGTTGCTTTTGGTACAATACAAGGAGTACTTCGGATATTAGTTATCTTGCCGTTGAGAACCGTTCAGCAGTAGCATGGTTTCATTCCAAATACGAAACTAGCCGCGTCGCCTCTTTAGCTGGTCTACTCAAACCAACNAACGAAATGAAAGAGTCTGGCTTGGAGTTTTAGCACTTTCGATCTTGATTGTGCTAAAAATGTAATTACCTCGGATGAATAAAGAGCTGGTTGATATAATGTGCTCAATGAATACTTATTCTATTTAAGCTCATTTCTATTTTGTTTATTTAGCTGATGAATATAGCTGAGTAATATTTGAAGAACTCGGCAATTTATGGGTAACAACAACAACAAAGCCTTTATCCCAGTAAGCGGGATTGGGTACACGAATCCTTATTCTCCATAGTGTTCGATTGAGCGTTCTACTTTCTTTTAGTTCTAAATACATTAAGATCACCTTTTAGGTCTACTTTGACCTTTCTTGCCAAAAGTCAAATCTAAAACATCTACTCTCCTAATAAGATCATCAAATAGTTGACGTTTAATATGACCAAATCATCTAAGATGGCTCTCTCTAATCTTGTCTGTCTCTGGAACTACACTAACCCTCTCATGGATATATTCGCTTCACATTTTGTCTCCAAGTGTAAAGCCACTTATCCGCGTAAGCATTCTCATCTCATGAACACTTTACTCGGTTTTATGCATCGCTTTTATTGGTCAATATTCTGCACCATCAAGCATTACAGGTATCAACACAATCTTATAAAATCTTCCTTGAAGTCTAAGCAGTACATTTTTATCACATAATAGACCCGCCGATCGATACGTTCCTCCACTTTAACTATCCAACTTGAATTCTACTAATAATATCACCATCACTTCGAACAATGGACCCAAGATATCTAAAATGTTCACTCATTTTAATGATTTGATCGCCCCTCGTTACAACCGCTTCACTAAATCTACTAGACATCCATGTATTAGTTTTAGATTTACAAAACCAAAAGGCTTTAGACTCTAAAGTTGAAATTGAATTAAATATTATCTTACTTATAGATATTGATGAATATGTTATTTTGTTTTGGTTTGTTTTTTTTTTTATTTAATTAATTACTTTTTTATGGAAATGATGAGTGGCAAATTGCAAAATATGTTGCTCAAACTGACTAGCTTGGAGATATAACAATCTTCTTGACCAATGGATTGTGTGTTCTTTTGCTTTAATTTGTTGTCTTCTGAATTTTTATTTTATGAGTTTTTGAATCTCTTAGCTCCTTTTCTTATCATAAGATCATATCATACACATCGTAAGTACGAATATCAAATAGTCAATGTAATAGANTAATCAACGAATAAGAATTAGGCATGACGAACCAGAATGTCGTGGTACCGGATACTACAGGCATAGCAATACCTGCGCTTGCAAATTCAACTCCTCTGTTTACTTTCCCGAAGGCAGCAGGTGGTGGCTTCTCTATTCCCCGTATGTTTCTCGTCCCGCAGCTGGAACTGGGCAGCAGCAACACGAGTAGGCCTAATGTGTGGGTTGAGTCCCTGGAAGCCTCCTCGCCGACGCACGCGAAGAAGGCTGCAGGGCTCGCTGCCTGCCACTCGGATGCAGGTCCAACTTGGATGGTGAGCCAATGGAATCTCAATTCTTGCTCTGCTATTTATTTACGCTTTGTTTTTTACTCTGATGAGAAATTGGTTTCTTAGATGAGGCTCCCCTCGGCGTTGAGCATGTTTGGGGAGATCACGAGGGCGTCTAAGGGGAAGCAGATTGTGATGTTTCTAGACTACGACGGAACTCTCTCCCCCATTGTCGACGACCCTGATCGCGCTTTCATGTCCGACGCGGTTTGTTTCTTGTAACCTCGGTGCCAATTTTAGATTTTTGACTCCAAATTGATTTTCTTGTGGCTGTTAAAGTGGGTTTTTGATGATTCATTGCTGTGTTTCCTTAGATGAGAGATGCAGTGAGGAATGTGGCGAGGTATTTCCCTACCGCGATTGTTAGTGGGCGCTGCCGTGACAAGGTACATTGTACTCTGTTTTCGCCAATAAAAGAGCTTGTTTTGCTTCTTCCAATGCTGAAAGACTCTGATTTGGTGTGGGCAGGTGTACAACTTTGTGAGATTGGCAGAGCTCTGCTACGCTGGTAGCCATGGCATGGACATAAAGGTCCCAGCAAATGGGCCCAGCTTCATGAAAGCTAATGTGTGCTCTCTCTCTCTCTCTCTCTCTCTCTCTCTCTCTCTCTCTCTCTGTTTTTTTAAATTTGGAAAACTCGTAGTATCAAGAAAATTTCTTTTGTTATTTTCAATGTCTTTTCTACTCATGAGTTTTTTTCCTTTGATTCTGTGGTTCAGGCCAAGGCAGTTCTATGTCAGCCAGCAAGCAAGTACCTTCCCATGATTGATAAGGTAGGCTTTTCCTCTTTTAGTCTTCCCCTTTAAATGCAATGCAACTATCATTGAACTATGTATTGATAGCTTAATGACTTTTGTTTTGCTCAATGTAAAGGTGTATAAAATTTTGCTCGAGACAACCAAATCAACTCCTGGAGCAAAGGTAGAGAACAATAAGTTCTGTTTGTCAGTACACTTCAGATGTGTGAATGAGAAGGTATGGAATCATGTTTTATTTAAGTCTAAAAAAACCGAAAAACAAAATTCATAATTAACTCATTTTTCATTTTCTTAGCTTTCTAGCTATTTATATATGAGTTTAATGTTCTGTAACTCAGAGATGGAGTGCCTTAGCTGAACAAGTTAAGTCAGTGCTGGAGGAGTACCCAAAGCTTAAGCTTACTCTAGGAAGAAAGGTGTGAATCTTACAAATGAAGTCATAGGCCACTTTTGTTTTACTAAAATTTCTTTAGTATTTGTTGTTTTATAAGACAGATTGATTGAATCTGTGCTACTTTGCTTTCAGGTACTTGAGATTCGTCCCACTATCAAATGGGATAAAGGAAAGGCCCTGGAGTTCCTGTTGAAGTCTCTTGGTATGCTGTGGATTTGCCTTGACGACAAATTATTCTAGTCCTTTTATTATTATTATTTTTTAAATCTTCGTTTGAGTTGAGCAGTGTTTTTCTAGGTGTTTTGATTGTTAGTGGCAAAGAATTTAATTTAATTTTTTTTTTTATGCAGGATTTGCTAACTGCAAAGATGTGTTTCCTGTTTATATCGGCGATGATCGAACAGATGAAGATGCTTTCAAGGTTTTAATTTATTTTTTATGTTGTGAAAATGACTAGAGCAAATCATTAAGCAAAATGATTTCTGTTTTAAATTATATATATTTCGTATCATATCAACTTTAACTCCGTGCTTACAATATTATATTTATGTAATCTTATGACATAACTCCGATTAGCTAAATAGAATGATTCCATGACAACAAATCATTTAAAAAATGCTTTCGCTTCTTCTTCTTCTTACTATTATGTATTGTTATTAGGTTCTATTGATAGCTGTTGAGTAAAATGACCATTAATCAGAAATGCTTCTTATTTTTCTGTTATTAGGTTTTGAGAGACAGGGGACAGGGCTCTGGCATACTTGTTTCTAAGATCCCAAAGGAGACAAACGCCTCTTACTCTCTCCAAGAGCCTTCTGAGGCAAGTACCAACTAAAAGCCAGATCCTTTGCTATTTACTTCTCGTCCATTTTTTTCTCCAATCTGGAATTTTACTTTTCAAAGGCCAAAATTCGTATAATTAGTTTCTGGCCTAGTTTTGCAGATAATATTTTTTCAATCTCTAATATTTTGCTTCGATACAGCTATAATATATATAAAGAAAAACAAACAAGAAACTCTGGACTAAAAGACAAAAGTGTAATGAATTATGCCCACCTAATAATATCTCAAATCTCTCGGCTTCTTCCTATGCATTTGTCCATTGGAGAAAAGCAAGCAGCTAATTGTTGGTTTTTGAATTTTTGTTCTATAAGTTATGGATTTTTATATAAAGAAAAACAAACAAGAAACTCAGGACTAAAAGACAAAAGTGTAACGAATTACGNTTTTTTTTTTTTTTATGCAGGATTTGCTAACTGCAAAGATGTGTTTCCTGTTTATATCGGCGATGATCGAACAGATGAAGATGCTTTCAAGGTTTTACTTTATTTTTTATGTTGTGAAAATGACTAGAGCGAATCATTAAGCAAAATGATTTCTGTTTTAAATTATATATATTTCGTATCATATCAACTTTCCATGCTTACAATATTATATTTATGTAACCTTATGCTATAATTCCGATTAGCTAAATAGAATGATTCCATGACAACAAATCATTTAATAGATGCTTTCGTTTCTTCTTCTTCTTATTATTATGTATTGTTATTAGGTTCTATTGATAGCTGTTGAGTAAAATGACCATTAATCAGAAATGCTTCTTATTTTTCTGTTATTAGGTTTTGAGAGACAGGGGACAGGGCTCTGGCATACTTGTTTCTAAGATCCCAAAGGAGACAAACGCCTCTTACTCTCTCCAAGAGCCTTCTGAGGCAAGTACCAACTAAAAGCCAGATCCTTTGCTATTTACTTTTCGTCCATTTTTTTCTCCGATCTGGAATTTTACTTTTGAAAGGCCAAAATTCGTATAATTAGTTTCTGTCCTAGTTTTGCAGATATAAATTTTCAATCTCTAATATTTTGCTTCGATACAGCTATAATATATATAAAGAAAAACAAACAAGAAACTCAGGACTAAAATACAAAAGTGTAACGAATTATGCCCACCTAATAATATCTCAAATCTCTCGGCTTCTTCCTATGCATTTGTCCATTGCAGAAAAGCAAGCAGCTATTTGTTGGTTTTTGAATTTTTGTTCTATAGGTTATGGATTTTTATATAAAGAAAAACAAACAAGAAACTCAGGACTAAAAGACAAAAGTGTAACGAATTATGCCCATCTAATAATATCTCAAATCTCTCGGCTTCTTCCTATGCATTTGTCCATTGGAGAAAAGCAAGTAGCTAATTGTTATTTTTTTAATTTTTGTTCTATAGGTTATGGATTTCCTACAACGGCTAGTGGAGTGGAAGAGATCTTCCCTCAAGTCTTGTCCGAATGTGTAAATTTGATAGATATGTGCCCCCACCACCACCACCTCTTGAAAGCTAAGGGTGTGGATTTGGAGGCCATTAGTATGTANTTTCCCTCAAGTCTTGTCCGAATGTGTAAATATGATAGATATGTGCCCCCACCACCACCACCTCTTGAAAGCAAAGGGTGTGGATTTGGAGGCCATTAGTATGTATTCTCGACTATCAGAAGATATAAAGAGTATTCTGTACTTTTCTTTGCTTCGCCACTTTGGCCTCTTATTGTGGCCTTCTTGGGCTTAAAATCAAGCATCGCAAGCTTGTTTCCTTGCCCGCCCACATGGAGCTAAGCATTTGTAATTAGTTCTATGTAAAATGGTTAAAGAAGCAATACTAATCGCAACTTTTGTTCTTCACTACATCCAAACATTGCTTCAAGTTGTATTTTTTTTTCTCTAAGTTTTATAGATGTTGGTGGAAAGGTTAGTCTTTTGCACCCTATTTCAGTTTGCCGGTGAGAGAGAACGTATGTGAGTATTAAATATTATTTAATCACTTGGTCTAAGTACTATTGCCATGCAATTGCCTGTTACTGCATGTGCGATCTTTCTGACTTAAACAATGGCTTACCAACGATTTGAGTTAGCAAAGCTAAAATATTTTGGGATAAAGCCAATAATAATGTTCAGAAATTATGGCATCAGGATACCTGATGCAAATTTGCATCAGGTGTTCAATAACTGGGGGCCACCTGGCGATTTGGCATACTGAAATACACGATTCGGGCACGGGTTGTCATGTGTCACCTTGTTATATACAATAATTTTTTCTCTAAGCATGCGACTCTCTTTTTTTTTCATTCTGAAATTGTGATGCATTATCTAAGGTTGACTGAGGATAAGTAAATGAAAAGAAGTTCAATGGTTAATAATTAAAACCAGAAATTCATTGAAGACAGAACATTTCAAGCTATCAGAAGTTCATTAAAACTGCAGCGGTTGATCACATATTACGAACTAAGTACATTATAATTATGAATATTGTACCCCATGGTGAATGATATTAATGATGATGACGATAGTGATGGTAATGTAGCAGGTAAGACATTATTATTCATTTAAAACAATACAAAAGCTATAAGCATAAGACAAAATCATGCAGAATGAGTATGTATTTGTCGGAAGAACAGTTATGAAACNATTTTTTTTCTCTAAGTTTTATAGATGTTGGTGGAATGGTTACTCTTTTTCAGTTTGCCGGTGAGAGAGAACGTATGTGAGTATTAAATATTATTTAATCACTTGGTCTAAGTACTATTGCCATGCAATTGCCTGTTACTGCATGTGCGATCTTTCTGTCTTAAACAATGGCTTACCAACGATTTGAGTTAGCAAAGCTAAAATATTTGGGGATAAAGCCAATAATAATGTTTAGAAATTATGGCATCAGGTATTATGCAAATTTGTATCAGGTGTCCAATAACTGGGGGCCACGTGGCGATTTGAGCCTACTGATATACACGGTTCGGGCTCGGGTTGCCATGTGACACCATGTTATTGGACACCTGATGCAAATTTGTATCAGGTCTCCTGATACAATAATTTTTTCTCTAAGCATGCGACTCTTTTTTTTTTTCATTTTGAAATTGTGATACATTATCTAAGGTTGACAGAGGATAAGTAAGTGAAAAGAAATAATTAAAACCAGAAATTCATTGAAGACAGAACATTTCAAGCTATCAGAAGTTCATTAAAACTGCAGCGGTTGATCACATATTACAAACTGAGTACATTATAATTATGAATATTGTACCCCATGGTGAATGATATTAATGATGATGACGATGGTGACGGTAATGTAGCAGGTAAGACATTATTTATTTAAAACACTACAAAAGCTATAAGGATAAGACAAAATCACGCAGAATGAGTATGCATTTGTCGGAAGAACAGTTGTGAAACCTAACATTAACGATGCGAGTACACTGTAACTCCAAGCATCCAAGTGCAGGTGTAGTTCCTGAGGCTCATCAATTATTTGGGTTTCAGAGCATTTTAGGCGGTCCATTAATTCATCCATCCTAAAAGTCTTTATTTTTGGAGAATTTGGAACTTTCTCTTAAAGTACTATGGGCCATGATTCAGATGAGCCCTCTTGTCAATGAAAAAAGAAACATGATTGCTTCTTTGTGCAGCTTCAGCAAGGAGCACTAACTGTTGGAAGAGATATTTTCTCCACTACGAAAAGGTTTGAAAGTTGGAATAGACGAAATGAAAGAGTCTGGCTTGGCGTTTTAGCACTTTCGATCTTGACTGTGCTAAGATTGTAATTACCTCGGATGAATAAAGAGCTGGTTGATATAATATGCTCAATGAATACTTATTCTATTTAAGCTCATTTCTCTTTGTTTATTTAGCTCAAGAATATAGCTGAGTAATATTTGAAGAACTCGGCAATTTATGGGTAACAACAACAACAAAGCCTTTATCGCAGTAAGTGGGATTGGGTACACGAATCCTTATTGCTTGATTGAGCGTTCTACTTTCTTTTAGTTCTAAATACATTTTGATCACCTTTTAGGTCTACTTTTACCTTTCTTGCCAAAAGTCAAATCTAAAACATCTACTCTCCTAATAAGATCATCTAATAGTTGACGTTTAATATGACCAAATCATCTAAGATGACTCTCTCTAATCCTGTCTGGTGTTGGAACTACACTAACCCTCTCATGTATATATTCGCTTCACATTTTGTCTCCAAGTGTAAAGCCACTTATCCGCGTAAGCATTCTCATCTCATGAACACTTTACTTGGTTTTATGCATCACTTTTATTGGTCAATATTCTGCACCATCAAGCATTGCAGGTATCACCACAATCTTATAAAATCTTCCTTGAAGTCTAAGCAGTACATTTTTATCACATAATAGACCCGCCGATCGATACATTCCTCCACTTCAACTATCCAACTTGAATTCTACTAATAATATAACCATCACTTCGAACAATGGACCCAAGATATCTAAAATGTTCACTCATTTTAGTGATTTGATTGCCCCTTGTTACAACCGCTTCACTAAATCTACTATACATCCATGTATTAGTTTTAGATTTACAAAACCAAAAGGCTTTAGACTCTAAAGTTGAAATTGAATTAAATATTATCTTACTTATATATATTGATGAATATGTTATTTTGTTTTGGTTTGTTTTTTTATTTAATTAATTACTTTTTTATGGAAATGATGAGTAGCAAATTGCAAAATATGTTGCTCAAACTCACTATCTTGGAGATATAACAATCTTCTTGACCAATGGATTGTGTGTTCTTTTACTTTAATTTGTTGTCTTCTGAATTTTTATTTTATAAGTTTTTGAATTTTTCAGCTCCTTTTCTTATCATAAGATCATATCATACACATCGTAAGTACGAATATCAAATAGTCAATGTAATAGAGAATCATACTAATCCAATCAATAGATATTATATTTTAATTTTCTGAGTGAATTATGTCTAATGTTATAACTAATAAAGAATAATCTTGGATAAATAAGTTATTAGGTTTAAAATATAAACATAACATATATTTCGTTATACTCAATTAAATTCAAAATTTATAGCCTTTGACATTGGTGCAAGGTCAAGAAATTTTTTTCATCTGACATGAATTAATCTGGAGGCATTTTTTAGTAATAAACACTCCATAATAAAATTCAGTATCATCTAGAGCCTCAATTTCAACAAGTTTATCGTCAAACTAGTCTTCTTAAAAAGATGAAGCCAATGATATCAAATTTTTTTTTAATCAGAGTCTAATAAAACCCATATCAAAATATTAAAATACTTTTGAAGACTTTAGATCATCAATTTGATGGTCAAATGAACTAAAAATTTGACATAATTATATTCAAATCGAGCTTCTAGACGAGAGAAATCCAACGAGCCCAAGCACTTTTAATTCTTAGGTCATTAAAACTCTTAAATCATATAAAAAAACAACTTTGATGAATCAATATGGGTATTCTGATCAGATAGTTGTGGAATTTATTCCCGAAATGACCAAAATATCATACTCCAATCGTCATAAATAAACTGTTCTTTTCACTTGAGGGGGAGAGAGAGAAGAGGAATTTCAGAGCTTGTTCTGGAGAGAAGACTCGGTGGAAACTTTCGGACTTTATAGCCTTCGACAACCATTGACTACTATCGACCACTATTAGTCAGCCTTTGTCATTGTTGGAGGTCATTGCTTACAAATATCGTATCCTAAATATGATTGTAATGTATAATGTCTATATCAAATACATGGCCTCCGTAACTTATGATCACCATCACCACCTGCAGTCGCAGACCCCCGAACATCGGCGACCGTTCCTTGCGAGGTTCATTGCCAGAATACAATAATTATTTTTAACACATATATTTTTTGTATATTGTATACAAGCAAGTATTTTATTTTGTTTAAAATAATAATCACATTCTCTCAGTTGTGAGAAAAGGATAAGTCTTTGTACTTAGTCACTTAAAGTGGATTACTGTGACTTGGCAAGGCTACGTAATTTTTTCTATTTTGGGGTTTTTCCACATAAAAAATTTCAGTCTCTCATCTTGTTACCTTTTTGACATATGTATGTGTGTTAGATTTTAGTACAACTCTAAGACAATAAATAATCACTATATCACCATATATTTATGATACTCAATAGTTTGGCACTATCTATAAAAAATGAAGTCGCATTGATAAAGACTACACTTCATCAATCTCTAACAAATGCAATATATGTGTTTCTTTCTTTAGCTCCCATCATTATAAGGTGCACTCTCAAAGTCTGAAACATTAAACCCATGTTATGTTTCTCATTGATACTTATCATCCTACTAACAAAGGAACCACCTTTGCACCTCTTGATAATTATAAACAAGGAATGGATAAGTTTCTAAACGATATTCTCTAATTTCTATAGGAGGCATGAGAAGTGACGGAGATGCATACTAAAAGGGCACAATTATCTCAAAATTCATTACTTAGAGGCACATTGTTGGTTTCCCTCATGCACTGAAGTGCCTCCTCAAAAAGCCGAACTAATGAACATTTTTAAACCTACGCATCGACCTCCCATCATCAAGCCTAACCTCAAACCTCCACCACATGTAGAAAACTTAGCTCGACCTCACACAATCTATGATGAGTTATAACATCTAGTAAGAGAAGAGTTTCTATGAGGCATATAAGCCACTTGTCAACTCAGTGTGGTTCTCAAATTTCTTCTCATTAGCTAGACTATCCTTCAACCCCCTACTCTAGAAGGGTCTGAGCTTCCAAGTGTTTATACTTATTATGGGACATCTTACCCATATGAGCATGTTGATCACTTCACATCTATCGTATAAAGAGAGATTTAGATGCACTCATTTTTTAAGTTTTTTCTACAACTCTTAAAGGTCAAGTGCATACTTAATTTTATTCACTTTCAGGTGGGCATTTATATTTTTAATGAGCTCAACAAAGTGTTTGCAGAGCAATTCATCACAAATCAATGGATTTTTAAGGACTAGTCCTACTTTTTTAGGATCCATCAAAGTGAGTGGCGATACAATGTAAATATATATAATTTTGATTGGCTTTCATTTGAGTTTTCTATACCTTGCACATTATTTTTCTTTTTTATGATTACAAGAACAATTTTTTTATTTATTTTCTCATGCAAAGTAGTTAATCTCATTTTTCATACTCCTATAATATAAGACACNGAAGTTATTAGGTTTAAAATATAAACATAACATATATTTCGTTATACTCAATTAAATTCAAATTTTATAGCCTTCGACATTGGTGCAAGGTCAAGAAATTTTTTTCATCTGACATGAATTAATCTTGAGGCATTTTTGAGTAATAAACACTCCATAATAAAATTCAATATCATCTAGAGCCTCAATTTCAACAAATTTATTGTCAAACTAGTCTTCTTAAAAAGACGAAGCCAATGATATCAAATTTGTTTTAATCAGAGTCCAATAAAACCCATATCAAAATATTAAAATATTTTTGAAGACTTTAGATCATCAATTTGATTGTCAAATGAACTAAAAATTTGACATAATTATATTCAAATCGAGCTTCTAGACGAAAGAAATCCAACGAGCCTAAGCACTCTTAATTCTTAGGTCATTAAGACTCTTAAATCATATTAAAAAAACAACTTCGATGAATCAATATGGGTCTTCTGATCAGATAGTTGTGGAATTTATTCCCAAAATGACCAAATTATCATACTCCAATCGTCATAAATAAACTGCTCTTTTCACTTGAGGGGGAGAGAGAGAAGAGGAATTTCAGAGCTTGTTCTGGAGAGAAGACTAGGTGGAAACTTTCGGACTTTATAGCCTTCGACAACCATTGACTACTATCGACCACTATTAGTCAGTCTTGCTTGTCATTGTTGGAGGTCATTGCTTACAAATATCGTATCCTAAATATGATTGTAATGTATAATGTCTATATCAAATACATGGCCTTCGTAACTTATGATCACCATCACCACCTGTCGTCGCAGACCCCCGAACATCGGAGACCGTTCCTTGCGAGCTTCATTGTCAGAATACAATAATTATTTTTAACACATATATTTTTTGTATATTGTATACTAGCAAGTGCTTTATTTGTTTTAAAATAATGATCACATTCTCTCAGTTGTAAGAAAAGGATAAGTCTTTGTACTTAGTCACTTAAAGTGGACCGCTGTGACTGGGCAAGGCTACGTAATTTTTCTATTTTAGGGTTTTTCCACATAAAAAATCTTTGTCTCTCATCCTGTTACCTTTTTGACATATGTATGTGTGTTAGATTTTAGTACAACTCTAAGACAATAAATAATCACTATATCACCGTAAATTTATGTTACTCAATAGTTTGGCGCTCTCTATAAAAAATGAAGTCGCATTGATAAAGACTACACTTCATCAATCGCTAACAAATGTAATACACGAGTTTCTTTCTTTAGCTCCCATCATTGTAAGGTGCACTCTCAAAGTCCGAAACTTTAAGGCCATGTTATGTTTCTTATTGATACTTATCATCCTACTAACAAAGGAACCACCTTTGCACCTCTTGATAATTATAAACAAGGAACGTATAAGTTTCTAAACGATATTCCTTAATTTATATAGGAGGCATGAGAAGTGACGGAGATGCATACTAAAGGGGCACAGCTATCTCAAAATTCATTAATTAGAGGCACACCGTTGCTTTCCCTCATGCACCGAAGTTCCTCCTCAAAAAGTTGAACTAATGAACCTTGTTAAACGTACGCATTGACTTCCCATCATCAAGCCTAACCGCGAACCTCCACCAAATGTAGAAACTTAGCTCGACCTCACACAATCTATGATGAGTTATAACATCTAGTAAGAGAAGAGTTTCTATGAGGCATAGAAGCCAGTTCTCAACTCAGTGTGGTTCTCATTTTTCTTCTCATTAGCTAGACTATCCTTCAACCCCCTACTCTAGAAGGGTCTGAGCTTCCAAGTGTTGATACTTATTATGGGACATCTTACCCAATGAGCATGTTGATCACTTCACAACTATCATATAAAGAGAGCTTTAGATCTGCTCATTTTTCAAGTTTTTTCTACAACTCTTAAAGGTCAGGTGCATACTTAACTTTATTCACTTTCAGGTGGGCATTTATATTTTTAATGAGCTCAACAAAGTGTTTGCAGAGCAATTCATCACAAATCAATGGATTTTTAAGGACTCGTCCTACTTTTTTAGGATCCATCAAAGTGAGTGGCGATACAATGTAAATTTACATAATTTTGTTTGGCTTTCATTTCAGTTTTCTATACCTTGCACATTATTTTTCTTTTTTATGATTACAATAACAATTTTTTTATTTATTTTCTCATGCAAAGTAGTTAATCTCATTTTTCATACTCCTATAATATAAGACACGTAATTTTCTTAATATTTTCTCTAATAAATGTTGTTCCTAGCATGACTTTGTTGTGCTCGGATTTCATATGTTGATGTGTATCTTTCTACTCTTAATTTACTTCTTATCCAACTTGAGAGAATGTTGAAACTCTTTGTGATCTAGGACTTATAACCATCACCTAAGAGAATAAGTAGGTTAACGTACAATAACTAATAAACATAAACATATTGTCATTACAAAATTCATAGCTAGATAGGAGACTTGATGATATTAGGAATTACTAACTAGATATGAAATTGGAGGATTCATGAAAAAAGCTACATGGTTAAGCCTACATAATTGTAATACGATTTTCAACTCTTATGATGACCTACAAATAAGCTAAGGAGGACAAATTCTTATGACTCTGGTTGTCAACAATCGTGTTGGTTTTATAGGAAAATATGGAGAAACTATTAGGCCGGCGTCATAGAACTACAAACTTTTTAGCCTTCAAGAACTACTCGAAACTTCATTTAGTTTTTTTTTCTTTCTGTATTAGGATTTTAGAATATTTCAACCTTGTAATCTGGTACTTCAAACTAGATTCAGAGGTTTAATTAACTAGAACTTTATCTGTTATAAAATTTTGATAATTTTTTCGTTGGATCGATACATGGACTCATGATCTACATATTACTTGATCGATATGTGCACTTGCATGATTGACTAACTTGTCTTGCAACAATTCAAGGCATCAAGTTCTTAGCATCGTTATCGGGGAAAGAAGTCAAAATTTTCTAACATTAGGAGAATTTTAGTTAAACTGCTTAGAGTCTAAGTTCTTTTTTTTTTTTTCCAATTTCTCATTTCTAATTTTTTCTTTGTTTTTTATTTTTGAAATGTCCAAAAAAAATAAAAATAAAAATAAATCATAAGTTTCTTCATACTATATATTGAATATAAATACGTAGTGTCTAATCATCAACGACAATAAAAAATGATCTTCATTATTGAGTGGACTAATTAATTACGGGGGCTTATGTTTATGGGAATCTTGAACCTCATATTTTAAAACCCTTACAAAATGAGAGCAAAACCTCTTATTGGTGTGTTATTTGTTATTTCGTGTATTCTAACAATTTGACATGTAATCTTATGTGAAGTTCTCTTATCTTATTTTGAGAGGGATGAGGGGGGAATTTTTCGAAGCCTACACTTGCATATTCTTATAATAAACTTTTATGAGCGTCTAAGTATCAAAACATTAAATATCACTACTTTTTTATTCAATAAAACTTCTTCAATTTTAGAATCATGTGTTATCAATCACATATTATTGGTTATATGCAACTCTCACTATATTATCAGCTGGAAATGTATTTTTGATAAGAGCTAGAAGCAAGATTGATTTTTCTTAAAGATTCCCCTTGGGAGAGATGAACGCTTACATCATCAAGCATATTAAAATTATAATCATCACATCAAAGATACACTGATTTAATCTTATTTGCTAATACATTCTCATGTCATGAGGAAAACATGATGACATCCTCTGTACCAAGAGCAGGGTCATCTGAAAAAAATTATTGAAACATTTCTTATGATAAATCAAATCAATTATGAAATCTTTGTTATTAATCAGCAGCTAGAAATTATCATGTTGTTACCTTTTCAAAATATTAAATCCAACATGAATTTTTTTTGGTCTGTAACACTCCTAACTGATTAAATGAAGAAAATATTAAGCCTCGATGTGGATGTGTAGACGATGATGTGAATCACATCACACCAACAAACAGACGATATGATGCGGTTCATTCTATCGTCTGCAAATACTATTATCTCTACTAAAAGAGTGCAATAATTATAAGCTTATCATGCCACTAAAAAAAAGGTTCTTGAAAGGAAGAATTATTAAGTCCTCTGGGAGAGCAAAAAAAATCTCATCTAGCCGTTCTCGGAGGTCATACATCTCGAGGACATAAAATTTTACCTTTGAGAGGCTCAAATATCTATTTCCATTCAGAAGTAGAAGTACAAAGATAGCCAATATAAATAATCATAACCTGCACATGGTAATGTTTCAAATTTACTGACATCCGTTACTCTCCCNTTGACATGGGAGCTTACCACAATAAATTGCAGTGGTGTTGTAGTTGGTACTATACCGTAAGATTAGTTATCACGAGAGACACATCAAAATAATCTCATTTTTCTTTAGTATGCTTTCTTTCCTATTATCCGTCATTTCTTTTTAGTCATTTCCTATATATATGTTGTATTAAGGTTTTAAAGGCAGTTTTTTTTGTGTTTTGTATCAATGCACCAACAACATTTTTTCTTCCCTTTGAGTTATATATCCTAGGGTTTTAGATGGTGCATCGACTGTTTCTTTGTCCATAGGTGGAGTGTATCTTCCCTATCCCCTTCCAAATCCACCTCAGGTCACTCCCTACTACCCCTCATTATTTGATCTACTCATGACAACATTCAGGTTCTTTTTTTTATAGTTTAGCCATCAATATTGCTTTCTCGTCCACCGCTTTGTTACCCCAACAATTCTAGCTCACCAAAATAACCACCACTGCTATCCAACCATCATATTCCAGTACTGCCACTCATAACCATTTTGCCTTGTATTCCTGCAACTTCCAGCCTCTCAATCGCCTCCCCCCTCCCTTCCAGTATTGCCACTTCCCAAATTGTCCGTTGTTTCTGTTGTTCTAGCTCTCCTATCATGTCGCTGCAGACAATAGGGAACACCTTCCTATTGTTCCTCTGCTACCCACCCAAACTCCATGTTGCCACCATCCAGGACAACAACCATACTTGCTATCCTCGCCATACATCCCCCTCACTATCACCATCTTACTTTTGTTGCTGCCACACCCGCCAGCCATTTAGATCCACTTAGCCAACCTCCACCACCTTTTGGGATACACTTTAGTTGTATTTTCTTGTTTTGTGTTATTGTATTTTGCATTTCAAATATATTGATTGTAATCGTTTATTTACTTTCAATAAAATTATTTATTTTTCTATTAGAATTTAGGTAGGGTTTGGTACAATACAAGTAGTACTTAGGATATTAGTTATCTTGCCGTTGAGAACCGTTGAGCAGTAGCATGGTTTCATTCCAAATACGAAACTAGCCGCGTCGCCTCTTTAGCTGGTCTACTCAAACCATCCACATTGAAATCAAAATCCCCTGTATTCCCTCTCTTTAGCCGATCTCTATAAAATTGCACCCGGGCAACTACTCTTTTCAGCTCCCCCGATCTCTCTTTCACTGCTGCCAGGAGATGGAGCTTTCTGTTTGCCTCGCCTCCATCAAGGAGCATCCGGCCTGGATCCTCGCCCTCTCATTCCTCGGTCTCCTCTCTCTGATTAAGGTTTCNTAGCCGATCTCTATAAAATTGCACCCGGGCAACTACTCTTTTCAGCTCCCCCGATATCTCTTTCACTGCTGCCAGGAGATGGAGCTTTCTGTTTGCCTCGACTCCATCAAGGAGCATCCGGCCTGGATCCTCGCCCTCTCATTCCTCGGTCTCCTCTCTCTGATTAAGGTTTCCATCGCCACGCTCCGCTGGGTCTTTGTCAGCTTCATTCGCCCTGGCAAGAACCTCAATCGCTATGGCTCCTGGGCCATCGTCACGGGCGCAACCGATGGCATCGGCCGCGCCCTCGCCTTCCAACTCGTCCGGCGCGGCCTCGGCGTTGTCCTCGTCGGCCGCAGCCCCGATAAGCTCGTCAACGTCTCAGCCGCTATCCGCGACAAGCACCCCAATGCCAGGGTTGAGACCGTGCAAATTGACTTCGCCGGTGGTCTTGTCGAGGGAGTTGCCAGGTTAAGAAAAGCCATCGAGGGGATGGATGTCGGGATCCTCGTTAACAACGCCGGAATGTCGTATCCTTTCGCCAAGTACTTGCACGAAGTGGAGGAGAATCTGATTAAGGATTTGATCAAAGTAAACGTGGAGGGGTTGACGAGGGTGACTCACGCAGTGCTACCGGGGATGGTGGAGAGGAAGAGGGGCGCGGTTTTGAATATTGGATCGGGGGCCTCTACTGTTCTTCCTTCAGACCCGCTCTATGCCATCTATGCCGCCAGTAAAGCGTTAGTTTTCTCTGCTCCCGTTTACTGCCCTTTTATTTGATATTTTGTTTTTTTCTTTATTCATCGGAATTTACGTTGGTTCTTGCTGGATGGATATTCCATGCCAAGCAATTTGAAAACGTTATTATGTGCGGAATGATTAAACGGAATTTTTTCAACTTTNTACTGTTCTTCCATCAGATCCGCTCTATGCCATCTATGCAGCCAGTAAAGCGTGAGTTTTCTCTGCTCCCGTTTACTGCCCTTTTATTGGATATTTTGTTTTTTTCTTTATTCATCGGAATTTACGTTGGTTCTTGCTGGATATTCCATGCCAAGCAATTTNCACTGTTCTTCCATCAGATCCGCTCTATGCCATCTATGCCGCCAGTAAAGCGTGAGTTTTCTCTGCTCCCGTTCACTGCCCTTTTATTAGATATTTTGTTTTTTTCTTTATTCATCGGAATTTACGTTGGTTCTTGCTGGATATTCCATGCCAAGCAATTTGAAAACGTTATTATGTGCGGAATGATTAAACGGAATTTTTTCAACTTTCCTTGCTGATTAGCTTCAGTTCGTAGATGACTGAGCTTTTGATCCTTGTATATGTGCATTAGTTATGTTGCGTCAAGGAAAAAAGACATGGGAAAGTTGCGTATTTTATCTCTTAAAGGTTTCTAAATGAAGGTTATATTTATTGCAGGTATGTTGATCAATTTTCGAAGTGCCTTTATGTTGAGTACAAAGATAAGGGAATTGATGTGCAGTGCCAAGTAAGTATCTTTCATTTAAATCCCCTCTATGTAGTCTTTTCTCTTTTATTATGGCTACGCTAATATCTTTTCAAATATCAGATTTTGTCATTTATATTCTTCACGCATTACTATCATGCTATGTGTAGTATGACTGCACTTGTGAATGATTCTATCTTTTCATCCATGTGACCCTATATTTTTTTGTATCATAGTACATTTGCAGGAGCAAAATAGACACAGTTCATGGTTTAACAGGTCTATCACATGCTCAATGAATACATATGATATTTCTCATTTATATTTAATCCAATAGCCTAATAGTGATCGCTATGCTAATTTATGTATTTGAATGTGTCTGTGAATGTTTAATTGATATGATTACTTAGGAGAGTTGTTTAAACACGGTTTGTCAGTTCATTTTACAATAGGGATGCAGTGAGAGTCAAAGGTACCATAATTATATATCTTGGTGAGAGTCAATGATAAATAATTAGAAAGAAAAATAAATAAGCTTGCTGATTTCATGACCTTCATATAAATCTCGAAAATAAATTTTTAGATTTTGAAGCATAAAACTACGTGCCCGCGACACCTGTTTTTTCACATTTTTTTTAGAAATAACATTATGTTTGAGTGGCGCTGTATACTGCTCGTTCTCTAGCATCATCCTTAAAGATGTATTGCACTGCCATCTTTTTTCTCTTTTACTTGGAATATGAGCTTTGTTAATTTATACAAGATGTATTTTATCCATCAAGTTTTCGTCCTTTTTAAAATAGCAAGGATCTGACTAATTAAAACTTGGTAATGTGATTTCACTATCTAATCTATATTTTCCTTGCTAGAAAAAAATACTAACCATCTTTCATTAGTTGGAATGCAAAATTGTACTTGAAATAATCTAGCTTTTTTTTATCTTACTGGTATTATGAGATTATTTAGCATTTCAATTTTCTTTTGAAATCTTTGTTTATGTACAAACACCATTTTCTTACTCTTTGTATGTATAATTATGTACTTTGTCATTAATTAAGAATTCCTGATCATGCGCACAGCAAAAATCTAGTCAAAATGGAAATGAATGAATTTACATGGAACACAATGGTTGAATAAAGGAAAACTTTATTCCTAAACCTTTGACTATGAAACATATGGATTTAAAAAGTATACATGATGAACTATTAATTTCATCACTTCAAAGGATATTATTGTCAAGAGGTTCTTGTTAAAAATGTTTGATTTGATTAAAGCTTATGATTGTGTTTCCTAGTGCAAAATTTCCCATATAAGGTGATGCGGAGGACCTGCATCTCCTGTCACTAAATATCATGCTTCTAAAACAATTTATTTTGCTAAACATAAAGAAATACAGAGTAATTTGGGACAATAAACATGGAGCTGATGTTGTTAATTATCCAGTTAAGCATACCTTTTAATAGAAACATCTTACAGAGAGAAATTACGACCGGCATCTACAAACACGTAGAGCGATGAACTAAATTAATGGTTCTTTGGTATCATCTAATGTTTTGTTTTCAGTTTTTTATTTTGATTTGTTTATATGTCGAAAAAACAATTTTGTTTAAAATAAAATCAGTTAAAAAATACAATAAACAGACATTAATAAATATAAAAATAAAGCTGATGCCATACCTAGCATATTTTCTCATTCTTTGGCTGGATTTAAGTTTCCCTGAAAAGTCATGGAAACGACCTTTAAGACAATCATATATAATTAAGATCATGTCACCTTTCTTCCAATAAAATACACGAAAGAAACTGAGAACCAAATATATTATCAATTTGTCAATTGTTCATAGATTTCCTTGTAAATGGAACCACATTAGAGTTGTAATTGCTCTTTTCTACATCTTCAGGTTCCCCTATACGTAGCAACGAAGATGGCATCTATTCGGAGATCTTCCTTCTTCGTGCCATCAGCTGACACGTATGCTCAGTCTGCCTTACAGTGGATAGGCTATGAGCCAAGATGCACTCCATACTGGCCTCATTCCCTGTTATGGACGCTGGTCTCCATTTTGCCTGTTGCTGTAGTTGATAAATGGCGCCTTGGCTTTTGCCTCAACATACGTAAGAGAAGATTGCTAAAAGATTTGGAAAAGAAGCACCAGTAACCTGAGGGATAACTGTAACTGTTAAAGGGCGACCTCAGCTTTTGTTTTAATGCTTGAATAACTGCCCAACTGGTTTAGATTTTACAGCCTTTTAAATTTNCCAGAGAAGATTGCTAAAAGAATTGGAAAAGAAGCACCAGTAACCTGAGGGATAACTCTAACTGTTAAAGGGCGACCTCAGCTTTTGTTTTAATGCTTGAATAACTGCCCAACTGGTTTGGATTTTACAGCCTTTTATATTTGTGATCTTTAATTTGAAATCTGGTTTTACAGTTGTGGTTTTCTTCTAATAAACAATCATGTCGATAGGATTTGGAATGCATGGTTCCTAGTTTCATGAAGGTAAATTACAAATTCAGCTCTTTTGCATTGTGATTTTCATGAATTTGACCAATGTAAAAGAAACCTATGACATTGAGAATTTCGTTTTGAAATTTTATCAATTTTGATGGCTTTAGTTTTCATGGGCTCGGGTTTGAGAGTTGCGAGTTCCAACTACCTACAAAGATTTGCCTCGAGCGAACATATAATACGTAATTCCAAAATATAGCTTTACAACTGGCATGTTTAAATGCCAGCAAGCAAATCTGTTAGGGTCCAAAAAAATGAAGGTAAAGCAAAAAGAAGTAATGGGCTAATATTAGATAAAGAAGAGCATAGATTGTTAGAAAATTCATGTTTCAACTTTATACACAAATTTCAAAAGAAAAGTACATAATAGCCAAGATCTTTTAAATTCATGATTTTTACATATGTAAAATAAAGTGACGCATAACCTGTATTAATGATGAACAAATTTGAATTGAAGAGATGAAGTTCTCTCTCTAATCCCTTAAAACTTTCTGTACTTTCTGATGGAGAGAAATATACGAGGTGTTTTAGGTAGAGAGAGGACCCATTCTCAAATTTATGCTCTATTTATCTACCATCCATCAATGGGATTACTAACTAATAGGATTTATGATAATTTAATAAATTAATTGATTTTTATTAATAAAATCAATGACATAAGTNAAGAAGAGGGAAAAGTATGGGTGACATGGGAGCTTACCACAATAAGTTGCAGTAGTATTGCAGTTGGTACTATACCGTAAGATTAGTTATCACGAGAGACACGTTAATATAATCTCATTTTCTTTTAGTATGCTTTCTTTCTTATTATCCGTCATTTATTTTTAGTCATTTCCTATACATATGTCGTATTAAGGTTTGGAAGTCAGTTTTTTTGTGTTTTGTATCGGTGCAGCCAACAACATTTCTTCTTCCCTTTGAGTTATATATCCTAGGGTTCTAGATTGTGCATCGAATGTTTCTTAGTCTCTAGGTGGAGTGTATATTCCCTATCCTCTTCCAAATCCTCCTCAGGTCACTCTCTACTACTCTTCATTGTTTGATCCACTCATGACAACATTCAGGTTCCTTTTTCTATAGTTTTAGCCATCACTATTGCTTTCTCGTCCACCGCTTTGTTACCCCAGCAATTCTATCTCACCAAAATAATCACCACTGCTATCCAACCATCATATTCTAATACTGCCACTCATAAACCATTTTGACTTGTATTCCTGCAACTTCTAACCTCTCAATCGCCTCCCCCTCCCTTCCAGTATTGCCACTTCCCAAATTGTCTGTTGTTTTTGTTGTTCTAGCTCTCCTATTATGAACACCTTCCTATTGTTCCTCTGCTACCCACCCAAACTCCATGTTGCCACCATATAGAACAACAACCATACTTGCTATCCTCGCCACACATCGTCCTCACTATCACCATCTTTCTTTTGTTGCTGCCACACCCCTCCAGCAATTCTGATCCACTTAGCCAACCTCCGCCACCTTTTGGGATACACTTTAGTTGTATTTTCTTGTTTTGTGTTATTGTATTTTTCATTTCAAATGTATTTATTGTAATCATTTATTTATTTTCAATAAAATTATTTATTTTTCTATTACAATTTAGGTAGCGTTTGGTACAATACAAGTAGTACTTCGGATATTAGTTATCTTGCCGTTGAGAACCGTTCAGCAGTAGCATGGTTTCATTCGAAATACGAAACTAGCCGCGTCGCTTCTTTAGCTGGTCTACTCAAACCAACCACATTGAAATCAAAATCCCCTGTATTCCCTCCCTTTAGCCGATCTNGAGAAATAACATTATGTTTGAGTGGCGCTGTATACAGCTCGTTCTCTAGCATCATCCTTAAAGATGTATTGCAATGCCATCTTTTTTCTCTTTTACTTGGAATTTGAGCTTTGTTAATTTATACAAGATGTATTTTATCCATCAAGTTTTCGTCCTTTTTAAAATAGCAAGGATCTGACTAATTAAAACTTGGTAATGTGATTTCACTATCTAATCTATATTTTCCTTGCTAGAAAAAAATACTAACCATCTTTCATTAGTTGGAANAACTTTCTTTGCAGCTTTCCAATGATCTATTCCTGGATTGCTTTGATACCACATGTTAGAAAATTCATGTTTCAACTTTATACACAAATTTCAAAAGAAAAGTAAATAATAGCCAAGATCTTTATATTCATGATTTTTACATATGTAAAAATAAAGCGACGCATACCTGTATTCATGATGAACAAATTTGAATTGAAGAGATGGATTCTCTCTCTAATCCCTTAAAACTTTCTGTACTTTCTGATGGAGAGAAATGTACAAGGTGTGTGAGGTAGAAGAGGAACTCATTCTCAAATTTATGCTCTATTTATCCTCCATCTATCAAGGGGGTTACTAACCAATAGGATTTATGATAATTTAATAAATTAATTGATTTTTATTAATAANTAATATCATCTCGAATCTTATATATTTTTACAACAGGTTTTAACATCTTAATTGACCAAATCAAGAAGTAAATGAAGTGCAAGGTCTTGAATCATCACAGATNCAATACCATCTCGAATCTTATATATTTTTACAACAGGTTTTAACATCTTAATTGACTAAATCAAGAAGTAAATGAAGTGCAAGGTCTTGAATCATCACAGATTCTTCCAACATTGAAGACTAATACTTCACACAACTTCCTTTAAACATTTAATCACTTATCATTTTAAGGAAAAAAGATAAAGAAAACTACTCAGAATTCATAGAGAAAACACAACCACACATGAGTTTAAAAAGTAAAAAACAAGCACAAAAATAAGAAATCTAAATTAAAAACTAAGTGTAGCCACAAAGATAAACACTTATCTCAAATTCTCTCCACCAAATACCTTGAAGTTCCTTTGAATTCTCTTCCTTTTCTCACAATACAAACTAATACTCAAAATAAAATAAAAATAAAATAAAGGTGGCCGGCGGCGGCGGTAAACTTTGGTGGATGGTTGCTGACCCCCTTTCTTTGAAAATCTAAGTATTTTCTTATAAAAATCCAAGGGGTGTCTTGGTGTCTCTTCAAAAAAGGTGTCTCCATTCAATGAATCTTCTAGAAGTTGCATCCTCATAAGCCATTTGAATGAATTTTTGTGTCCACGGGCTATTTCCTACGTTTTTATCAAGGGTTGCTTCAAACACCTCTTCAAAATTCCGCTCCAATTTAATATTTCTTCAGTAACTTTGGCGCTTAAGCACGAGGTACTTGGCGCTTATGCGCGGATCATCTGGCGCTTAGGCGCAAATCATCTGGCGCTTAGGCACCAATCCTGGGCGCCTAAGCATCTCAGTTCATTTTTGCACATTTCTTCATTTTNGGTGGCCGGCGGCGGCGGTAAACTTTGGTGGATGGTTTCTGACCCCCTTTCTTTGAAAATCTAAGTCTTTTCTTATAAAAATCCAAGGGGTGTCTTGGTGTCTCTTCAAAAAGGTGTCTCCATTCAATGAATCTTCTAGAAGTTGCATCCTCATAAGCCATTTGAATGAATTTTTGTGTCCATGGGTTATTTCCCACGTTTTTATTAAGGGTTGCTTCAAACACCTCTTCAAAATTCCGCTCTAATTTAATAATTCTTCAGTAACTTTGGCGCTTAAGCACGAGATACTTGGTGCTTATGCGCGGATCATCTGGCGCTTAGGCGCAGATCATCTGGCGCTTAGGCACCAATCCTGGGCGCCTAAGCATCTCAGTTCATTTTTGCACATTTCTTCATTTTTGCTCCAAATTTGATCCTTTTTCACTCCTTTTAGCATTTTATATCTATTTGATTATACGTACAAGAAAAATACACAAATATCTTTCATTAAAGCGCAATATCTAAAAAAATATGTATAAAATTGTGTATAAATACAATATATATTTTAGGTGTATGAGCGGCCCATCCTGAACCCGNCATCTATTTGATTGTACCTACAAGAAAAATACACAAATAACTTTCATTAAAGCGCAATATATCAAAAAATATGTATAAAATTGTGTATAAATACAATATATATTTTAGGTGTATGAGCGGCCCATCCTGAACCCGCTGACATGTCATGTAGCATGTTATTTTTCCTTGATATTTAACACTTATTTTTTATGAAATTTCACATTAAAGGAAGTTTTTTCCATATTTTTGTTACATATACAAAAGGTAGGATATTTGGAGCAAATTGGAGCAAAAACAGAGTGAAAAGGTGGCAAATGGACCAACAGCAGGTTGGCATCTTGACACCAAGCCTTATCGTCATGGCGGCGTAGATGGGCACTTAGGTGTCAGTTGATGTCCAACAAATAGAGAACCTGAAGCCATAACGATATATACTAGCGCATAGGAGCCATTTATTTATACACCTAAAAAATGTTCGATTTTATTTATACATTTAATATTTATATTTAGTGATATTGCACTTTAAAGAAGGGTATTTTTTATATTTTGTTACTTGTTTACTCAATTTAGGCATTTGGGCTTAAAGAAAGCAAAAATGATGGAATTTGGAGTCAAAAAGATGCATTTTAAGAAAAAATTGAACTGGTGCCAGAATGACACCACTTTCCAGAGAATATATTGAGCAGGAATGAAACGGCGCCAAAAGTGATTATTCCTCCAAATACATTGAATTTAGACGAGTTTTGAAGAGATGCCTATGAAGACTCTTGGGATTTTGGCCATCCCTTATTAAACACTCATTTTGGATTGAAATGGGTGGGGAACTAAGAAAAAGGAAGTGGGTGAAAATCCATTACTAGGGTTTGAGAGAGATTTAGTAGAGTTTTTCTCTAAGAGTTGTAAGAGAAGAGAGAAAGTGAGAGATTTCTTATTCTTTACATATCTAAGAAAGAATTGAGTGATTCTAAGAAGAGAGAGTGATTCAAAGTAACNAATTTTGGCCATCCATTATTAAACACTCATTTTGGATTGAAATGGGTGGCGAACTAAGAAAAAGGAAGTGGGTGAAAATCCATTACTAGGGTTTGAGAGAGATTTAGTAAAATTTTTCTCTAAGAGTTGTAAGAGAAGAGAGAAAGTGTGAGATTTCTTATTCTTTACATATCTAAGAAAGAATTGAGTGATTCTAAGAAGAGAGAGTGATTCAAAGTAACTTCAAGGGATTTGCTGAGGAGGAGATTAGGATAAGTTGTTTTACTTTACTTTAGTGTTGTGTAAACTTGTTTATATATATATATAAATTCATGTATTGTTGTATCTTCCTCATGAATTCTGTGTAGTTTATTTTGTCTTTCCTTTTACATTAAAATATAGTTGTGCAAAGAATAGTATTTAGTTGAAAGTGATCTTAAATCCTTGTGTGATGATTTAAACTTTGAACTTAATTTACTTATTGATCTAGCCAAATGATTTGTTAAAATCTGTCGTTAAAACATATGATCCAAGAGGGCTATGTATTCAACAACCAAGTAAGAATCACATTTAATTTCATGGATGACAATGTAATCCATGGGGTTAAGTGCAAATAAATATGGAAATATACTTTGAAGGGTGTAGAATTGAGACTTTTAGAGTGACAAACTAAAAATACTCAATTTGGTACAGGTGTTTGGAAACTAAAGTGAGATGTTAGACCTCAGGTGAGGGGAGTGTGGGAACTCAAGAGTGAGAGCTTGTATCTTCCTAGCTTAACCACAGATTTAGGGATTAAACACTATATTAGCCAATGTTCTTTGTCGACTCGTAATATGATTAAAGAATATTTTTTGCTCTTATTTGAAACATACAATTTATGATAATTTTGATTCTTCACTAACTATAACCTCATTGTAAAAGGGAAAGATACTTTCTTAAATTTGAAACCTTAGTTATAAACCTTAGCTTGCTCACATTAGATTTAACTTTGAAATTTAGAGATCAGTGTAGTAAACCTTGTTTTGTTAGCTTCTCGTTAGAAACTTAAACTTTACTTTTGTACTTAAGTCTTATATAGTTTAGATATTGTCTCCTTGAGTTACTATTATAAGAATTTACATCTCCCTATGAGATCGATACTTAGGATTCCATTAGAACACTTTATTACTTGTGCGATACGTATACTTAAGTTTGTGACCCAGTGAACATTTAATCTTTAAAACATACTTTAGACCACTAGAATTGACATTACTAGAAAAATCACGCATCAAANCCATCTCCCTATGAGATCGATACTTAGGTTTCCATTAGAACTTTTTATTACTTGTGTGATACGTATACTTAAGTTTGTGACCTAGTGAACATTTAATCTTTAAAACATACTTTAGACCACTAGAATTGACATTACTAGAAAAATCACGCATCAAAGTTTTTGGTATAAAACATGTAGAAAAATAACTAATACTAGGGTCGCACCAAGATTTTGGCGACGTTGTTGGAGAGATAACAAAAAATTACTTTTTAACTTAGAATACCTTATTTGAACTGTAAAACTTATATATATATATATAAAAGCTCTTAGTGGGGATCCTCTCTCCCTCCCCCTTTTTTTGTAACCCTTGTTTTATTTAACGTGTAGAGAGCCACGAGTTGCTCCTTTATTAAAAAAACTATATATAAGTTCTTACGTGAGTGCTTAATTTTATAATTATTATTTGTGTTTTTGTATGCATAGTTTAGGATCTTAAATATTAATACCTTTCGATTCTGAATTAGAAAAAACTATAAGAGAAATTCAAAAAAAAAAAACTTAACAATTTGAACAAAGTGGCAAACACATTAAAAAATCAATAAACTGAAAATGAACATCAACAGAGACCTTTACGAGATTATGATAATCCTATAGGGGATTAAATATACCTGAGCATACAAACTCCTGCTGTAGATGCTAATTCATTTGAACTTAAACCTACTATTATCTAA
This sequence comes from Phalaenopsis hybrid cultivar, assembly GCA_002079205.1. Lineage (NCBI taxonomy): Eukaryota > Viridiplantae > Streptophyta > Magnoliopsida > Asparagales > Orchidaceae > Phalaenopsis > Phalaenopsis hybrid cultivar. The sequence continues at coordinate 177,115 of JXCR01066424.1, forward strand.
ATGATACAAAATAATTAGTTTGGGGGAACACCAACTGAAGATCCTAACTTAAATCTTGCTAGTTTTTTAGAATTGTGTGCTATATTTAAATATGATGGAGTGTTNAGATGAAATATACCTGAGCATACAAACTCCTGCTGTAGATGCTAATTCATTTGAACTTAAACCTGCTATTACATAAATGATACAAAATAATCAGTTTGGGGGAACACTAACTGAAGATCCTAACTTAAATCTTGCTAGTTTTTTAGAATTGTGTGCTATATTTAAATATGATGGAGTGTTAGATGATGCTTTCAAACTTAGACTTTTCCTCTTTCATTAAAGGATAAAGCTAATATGTGATTAAACTCATTAGTACATGGATCTATTAGAACTTGGGGAGATTTATCCCAAAAATTTCTTGCAAAATATTTTCTACCATAAAAAACTATTAAGCTTAGAAACGATATCACATCTTTTTGTCAATTTGGAAGGAGAGTCAATATATGAAGCTTGGGAATGATTTAAAGTACTCCTTAGGAAGTGTCCACACCACGCTTTACCTGAAAAGTTAATAATTCAAACATTTTATAATCGATTAGTGAGATCTCTTAGATGTATCATTGACACTGTTGCTGGTGATTCATTAATGTCAAAGCCATTTGATGAAACATATTTTTTAATTGAAGAGATGACTACTAACAATTTTCAATGGCATTCTTAAAGGAAAAATCTAAAAAGAGTAGGCAGTATTGACAATTATGATGCAATATCTATTTTGGCTTCTCAAATTGTAGCAATATCAAAGAAGATAGATCAATTTGGAATGAACTTATCTCAATCACCTGAGGAAAATTCATTGAGACAAATGATAGATTCTTAATCATCATATCAGACTTTGAATACAATAAATAACCAACCTAATAATCCTTATTCTAATTATTTGCAATCCTGGTTGGAAAAATCACCTTAATTTAAGTTGGAATAATAATAATCCTAATGTTGTAAAACCGCAATGGAGGAAGAATCCAGTGAACCCATTGGGAAATTCAAACAACTAGGGAAATATTGACTGTATAACTTATTATCCTCCAAGTTTTAATATCAACTCACAATTTAAAGAGAATAAATTGTCTATGGAAGAACTGGTATTACAAATGGGTAATCAATTACAAAGTTAAAGAGCACAATTACAAAGTCAAGGAGCTGCAATTAGAAACATTGAAAATCAATTGGGACATATTACTACTGCACTTATCAATAGACCTCCAGAAACTCTTCCTAGTAATGTCGAGATTAAACTAAAGGACTAGAATAAAGAGCAAATTAAGGCTATTCAATTAAGAAGTACAAGAGAATTAGAAACAAAAGTTTAAAAAGAAATTGAAGTTGAGAAAGAAAGGGAGGAAACTAAAAAGCCCAAGGAAGATATTCCTCGCGATTCAGAGTACCCTATTACACCAATGAAAATTACAATAAAAAAAGCATCACCTCCATTTCCTCAAATACTGAGATAACAAAAGTTGGATAAACAATTTTTGAAATTCTTGGAAGTATTTAAGAAACTAAGCTTAAACATTCCATTTGATGAAACCCTGAAATAAATGCTAAATTATGTAAAGTTTATGTAGGGTATACTTAATAAAAAAAAAGAAGTTTACTGATAATGAGACTGTTGCACTTAACAGGAGTGTAGTGTTAGAATTCATAAAAAGCTTACTGAAAAACTTAAAGGTCCCAGTAGCTTTACTATTCCTTGTGCTATAGAATTTTTTGGAAGAGTTTTATGTGATTTGGGAGACAGCATTATCCTTATGCCTTTATCTTTTTTTAGAAGATTAGGTTTAGGAGAGATTTTCCCTACTACTGTAACCCTTCAATTAGCTGATTATTTGATAACCTATCCTAAAGAAGTTTGAGAAGATGTATTNCAACGGACTAGAATAAAGAGCAAATTAAGGCTATTCAATTAAGAAGTACAAGAGAATTATAAACAAAAGTTTAAAAAGAAATTGAAGTTGAGAAAGAAAGGGAGGAAACTAAAAAGCCCAAGGAAGATATTCCTCGCGATTCAGAGTACCCTATTACACCAATGAAAATTACAATAAAAAAAGCATCACCTCCATTTCCTCAAATACTGAGATAACAAAAGTTGGATAAACAATATTTGAAATTCTTGGAAGTATTTAAGAAACTAAGCATAAACATTCCATTTGATGAAACCCTGAAATAAATGTCAAATTATGTAAAGTTTATGTAGGATATACTTAATAAAAAAAAGAAGTTTACTGATAATGAGACTGTTGCACTTAGCAGGAGTGTAGTGTTAGAATTCATAAAAAGCTTACTGAAAAACTTAAAGGTCCCAGTTGCTTTACTATTCCTTGTGCTATAGAATTTTTTGGAAGAGTTTTATGTGATTTGGGAGCCAGCATTATCCTTATGCCTTTATCTTTTTTTTAGAAGATTAGGTTTAGGAGAGATTTCCCCTACTACTGTAACCCTTCAATTAGCTGATTATTTGATAACCTATCCTAAAGAAGTTTGAGAAGATGTATTGATAAAGGTGGTTAAATTTATCTTCCCTGTGGATTTTATTGTGTTAGATATGGNTCCCTTATTTAATACGAAGAATTAAATAGGGTTTATATTAAGTTGGGTTTGGAAAAGCTTTCTATAAGGGCAAGCCTCTATAGTTAATTACATCTTAGATAACCGAAGTCACCTAAGAAAACTCTCGATAAAAATCAAGAAGTGTTATCTTTAAAGAGGTCAAAGGATAGAACTTTTCAATGAAATCAGACATAGAAGTGTGAAGGGAGAATGGCTCAAATTTGGAATATTTTGTTGTAAAATCCAAAAAAAGAGAGAGACTAGGGGATGTCATGGATCCGGAGGAGAACCTCTGTGACTTCCCGATCTATCCTATTGTTTGGCTTTGATTTTGAGGAGAAATATTTAAGTATTTCATCATGTCAATTTTATTATTTTAGGGCTTGCATTCGTGTGAAACGATCACACAAATAACCTGGAAGATGTGAGGGTTTAGATTGTGACGAGCAACAACCTCGGAATCCTAAGACGAGTTAGGTGTTATATTGCACAACATAATTGTGCAAAGGCCTAAAGAAAAGGTTCAGGATTTATGTTTCATAAGCAAACAACCTCGAAGTCCTATGACTTGTTGTTTAATTCTAAGGAAAGATATGTTGTTGTAGATCCTCCTACTATTGAAGATGGTTGTGCTGCCCACAATGTTAGCTCCAAGCTCCTCATCGTGATAAGTTTACGTTTTCTAATGTGTCAAGTTATGATGTCAAATCAGATGTCCCTATGGTTGTAGTTCCTTAAATATTAGGAGGGCATATTAAAGTTGATTAGAACTACATCGTTTAGGATCCTACGGTTCTTTTGTTCCGGTACCGCTATTTTCTATCAAATTCACTTAATTCAAATGAATTTTCTAAACTCTACTTAATGAGTTCCATACTTTCATTTAGACTGTGGAAAGTCTCGTTAGCAACCATAGATTACCTTCTCCAAGTGATTCCTGATCATCCGATAGAGACGTCTTAATTTAGTTGTAATTGTTGTTTTGTGATGTTTGTGATTAAATTTTATATTTTGAATGTTCTGGCGATGAATTTTATCTTGATTGATTTTAGTTTTGGTGGCTATCATAGCAATTTTTTTGGTTTTCATGAAGGGTAACATCGTTGTTTAACATGCAAGTTTTATAAGCATAAAAGTACAGTGTGNCCCTTATTTAATACGAAAAATTAAATAGGGTTTATATTAAGCTGGGTTTGGAAAAGCTTCCTATAAGGGCAAGCCTCTATAGTTAATTACATCTTAGATAACCGAAGTCACCTAAGAAAAATCTCGATAAAAATCAAGAAGTGTTATCTTTAAAGAGGTCAAAGGATAGAACTTTTCAATGAAATCAGACATAGCAGTGTGAAGGGAGAATGACTCAAATTTGGAATATTTTGTTGTAAAATCCAAAAAAAGAGAGAGACTAGGGGATGCCATGGATCCGGAGGAGAACCTCTGTGACTTCCCGATCTATCCTATTGTTTGGCTTTGATTTTGAGGAGAAATATTTAAGTATTTCATCATGTCAATTTTATTATTTTAGGGCTTGCATTCGTGTTGAACGATCACACAAATAACCTGAAAGATGTGAGGGTTTAGATTGTGACGAGCAACAACCTCAAAATCCTAAGACGAGTTAGGTCTTATATTGCACAACATGATTGTGCAAAGGCCTAAAGAAAAAGTTCAGGATTTATGTTTCATAAGCAAACAACCTCGAAGTCTTATGACTTGTTGTTTAATTCTAAGGAAAGATATGTTGTTCTAGATCCTCCTACTATTGAAGATGGTTGTGCTGCCCACAATGTTAGCTCCAAGCTCCTCATCGTGATAAGTTTACGTTTTCTAATGTGTCAAGTTATGATGTCAAATCAGATGTCCCTATGGTTGTAGTTCTTTAAATATTAGGAGGGCATATTAAAGTTGATTAGAACGACATCGTTTAGGATCCTACGGTTCTTTTATTCCGGTACCACTATTTTCTATCAAATTCACTTAATTCAAATGAATTTACTAAACTCTTCTTAATGAGTTCCATACTTTCATTTAGACTGTGGAAAGTCTCGTTAGCAACCATAGATTACCTTCTCCAAGTGATTCCTGATCATCCGATAGAGACGTCTTAATTTAGTTGTAATTGTTGTTTTGTGTTGTTTGTGATTAAATTTTGAGTTATTTTTTATTTTGAATGTTCTGGCGATGAATTTTATCTTGATTGATTTTAGTTTTGGTGGCTATCATAAAATTTTTTTTGGTTTTCATGAAGGGTAACATCGTTGTTTAACATGCAAGTTTTATAAGCATAAAAGTACAATGTGGAAAGTATAAGAAAAGATAGCACTGCAAATTGTAAAAGCGTACTTGGCGAGTCTTCTCGTTCCACCACCTGAAATGTCAGTACGTACAAAATATGTAGATAGTATTGCAGGGAATTTAAATTGCATGAGTAGATGAATGTTTAGCTACCAAACCCGAAGCTATGATTTTGTTGAATCTTGGANGATAGCACTGCAAATTGTAAAAGCGTACTTGGCGAGTCTTCTGGTTCCACCACCTGAAATGTTAGTACTTACAAAATATGTAGATAGTATTGCAAGGAATTTAAATTGCATGAGTAGATGAATGTTTAGCTACCAAACCCGAAGCTATGATTTTGTTGAATCTTGGAAGATCCTAGTGGATAATTTTAGAACAAAATATGGCGAGTCCAATTTGCCCTTCAAAATGTCCAATAGATTGCTAAATTCTCGAGGCATGATCTTGGACCATTTTGAAGCTCTCTTGAAGTGTTCTGAGTTCATCTTGGACTTATCATATTGTTCCATTAATCATTCAAGCTTAAAGTGTGACTACCTCGTTGCTCGGTGAAACTTGACAGTTTAATTATCCCAAGGATAGGATACTTGATTAGTCAATTAATGTTCCATTTAAAATTTATGTGGGTGGGTGCCCCCAAGGTAAGTTTATGTTATTTAAGATTATGGTGCCCACAATTAAGATCAGGCTTGTAGTGTTTTAAGGATGTTAATCATCAATCACNATGAAACTTGACAGTTTAATTATCCCAAGGATAGGATACTTGATTAGTCAATTAATGTTTCATTTAAAATTTATGTTGGTGGGTGCCCCCAAGGTAAGTTTAAGTTATTTAAGATTATGGTGCCCACAATTAAGATCAGGCTTGTAGTGTTTTAAGGATGTTAATCATCAATCACGTCTAGGTCACTACTAAGTCTTTAACAATCATGATGGGTGAAATGGTGATTACCAAAATTTTAATTTCAAGTAATGTGTATTCTTATCAAATGGTCAAATCATTCTCAATTTCGGGCTTAAGTAAATTATCATCTTTCCGACTTAAGCCCATTACTTAAGAATCATTTGATCTAAGTTGACTTCTGAGTCATGAAAATTAGGGGGATTATGATTGTTGATGTTGTGTAAGGGTGGTGAGTGAGTTTCTACCTTTTAACCCCATTGTATTTCAATCATCCAAATATGCTTATTAAGATCAAAATTACCCATTTTCCCTTCGTTAATCCTAAATTTTGATTAAGACACCAAAGATCTTAAATGAATGTTTTGCCCTTGGGGCACTTCACCTTATAACTCTTTAAACACAACTCAAATGACTTTGAAGGTTTAGAGTGTCATATTCATGAAGTAACTATAATGTTTAAATGAGAATATGTGGACTTCTCATGATTTAATTTAATTTAATTTTTTAAATTCAGAAAATAGAATTTTCAATAGTTGATTTGTTTAACTTTCCAAAATGAAGTTTTTATTTATGAGAAAATGATTAATGGTTTTCTTAGGTCAGACAAATACTTAGACAAAATTTCATGACTTTTTGAATTAATTTATTATAATTATTTTAATGGAAAAATAAGGAAAACCCACTTTTAAGCCTTTAAAAATTATTTTTAATTCATGAAAAATTAGGCAAAACATTTTAATGAGTCACACGTGATCTGAGAAAAATTAGTTACATTTCGAAATATTTTGGTATTTTTGGGATTTTCAATTATTTTAATTATTTTAAATTCAAAATAAAGCTAAAAAATCAAGTATTTTACCAAAAATAACNCCACGTGATCTGAGAAAAATTAGTTACATTTTGAAACATTTTGGTATTTTTTGGATTTTCAATTATTTTAATTATTTTAAATTCAAAATAAAGCTAAAAAATCAAGTATTTTACCAAAAATAACTTTTATTTTTCCTAAGTGCCTCTGATCATAAGAAACTCAGAAAACCACTTTTCAAAATTTTCCCAAGTGTATTTACTTTATTATAATTATTTTTGTACAAAAATGCATGGTTTCTTAGAAATTCAACTTTAGTGTTTTGACTTAATCAAATAATTTTCAAATTTTTATAATGAGTAAATATGATTTTTATAAACAGTGTGGGATTGATTTTGATAATTTTTTATAAGTATATAATTTACAAAAACTAACACAAGATATTCTCATTTAATTAAATATAGAAGTTCACAATATAATTCAAAACTTCATGATACTTTTCCTAGACTTCTCTGACCACAGGAAACCTCCTAAAATTATTCTCATAATTTTCCAAGTTATATTTTGATTTATATAATTAAAATAAGCCAAAATGGCCATTTTAGCTTGAAAATTAGGGTTAGAAACATAGAGATGCCCTATGAACTTGGAAAAATCAGATAGCATCTCCTCTATGATGGGGAATAAAGGATATTTAATTCATTAAAAATACTATATTTAAAATATAATTTTTATTTTTCATCAATATTATTCTTCTCTGTTCACTTAGTAAGAGGGTATTTTTCTTTTATTTTCATGATTTTTTTAGAGAAAGATATGGATTTTTGAAGTTTAGGCATTTAAAATAATTAAAAAATCCCTATTTTTTTACTTATCCACGCGGCGGTAACTAGATCCTCCGACGGCTTCGAACTCACACATGGCGCTCCGCTATGCAATGTCGCCATCTACCTCAGCTGCCATGCAGCCCTCGGTTCACGCACCATCAGCTTGTTTGGCTTGATCTCCTCTGTTGGTTGGATACACATGCGATAGGACGGTTCTCTGTTATCATCCCCAAGTGACCTAAATCGTATACCGTTCACACTAAAACATTAAGATCTTCGTCTAGAGTGAACCAAATTGCATGGGGTTTGTTTCTAAACCTTCATCTGCTCAAGATGAACACATCTATGTGGTTAATAAAGTATAAAATCAAGCCATTACAAATGGAGAATCAAAATAAGCTTGAGCTANTTATCCACGCGGCGGTAACTAGATCCTCTGACAGCTTCGAACTCACACGCGGCGCTCCGCTATGCGATGTCGCCATCTACCTCAGCAGCCATGCAGCCCTCGGTTCACGCACCATAAGCTTGTTTGGCTTGATCTCCTCTGTTGGTTGGATACACATGCGATAGGACAGTTCTCTGTTATCATCCCCAAGTGACCTAAACCGTATACCGTTCACACTAAAACCTTAAGATCTTCGTCTAGAGTCAACCAAATTCCATGGGGTTTGTTTCTAAACCTTCATCTGCTCAAGATAAACACATCTATGTGGTTAATAAAGTATAAAATCAAGCCATTACAAATGGAGAATCAAAATAAGCTTGGGCTAGGGTTAGAGCTCAATACCTTTATCTGAGAGGGGAGGCCTCAATCAGATGGTTGTGGTAGCTTGGATTGGACCCAATGAACCTTCGGATGAAGTCTTGTGCCCTCGTGAATTGTCTTGGTATGAATTTAATCAAGCTCGATTTCAGGTGTTGGTCTAGAGCTAGGTTAGAGGCTGTTTGAGAGGGGGCTTTGATGGGGAATCAACTCCTCTCACTATGGGGATGTTGTGTGCACAATTAATTTTAGTTTGGTAAACTATGAAGAGATTTCCTGGTTTGAGCTGAAAGTTTGAGCTCAAAATTGGGCTTCAACGGTGGGGATCAGTGGGGGAAAATGGTGGCAGTGAGCTTAGGAGTTCNGTGTGTGCACAATTAATTTTTGTTTAGTAAACTATGAAGAGATGTCCTGGTTTGAGCTCAAAATTGGGCTTCAACGGTGGGGATCAGTGGGGGAAAATGGTGGCAGTGAGCTTAGGAGTTCTTCGAGAATGTCTGAGAGCAATTGGACAGAGTTTCCTTAAGGATTTTAGCACACTCCTCTCTTTGTCCATGGAGGAGCTGATTAAATAGAGGAGCTTAGAGGGAAGCTCAGGGCAAATTGATGGGTGCAAGGAGATGCTTAGGTGGAGGGCTGAGGAGCTATAAAAAAACATTGGGATCAGGTGACCTCTATGGTTAAAATTGGGTTTGATTTAGGGCTGTTGGATCTCGATTTTGGCTCCTCCGGTGACTNATGCTTAGGTGGAAGGCTGAGGAGCTATAAAGAGACATTGGGATGAGGTGACCTCTATGGTTAAAATTGGGTTTGATTTAGGGCTGTTGGATCTCGATTTTGGCTCCTCCGGTGACTAGAGTGGTTGTCCATGGTAGTGGAGGTGCTTAGGTGCTCCTCCGGTGACTAGAGTGGTTGTCCATGGTAGTGGAGGTGCTTAGGTGGATCAGGAACCTTAGAGGAATCTGTCACAACAATTAATTTGGGTTGGTGATAGGTTTTGGCAAAGATATATTTGGCTTAAGCAATTTAGGAAACAAATCCCTTGATTTGGGGGACCTTTGGTTTATGGCTCATCTAGGGTGGGTTATGTGAGTCTAGCCTGGTCATTAGGGTCCCAAAGCTGGCTGTAAAAGTCTTTCCTTGACCAATTTAACATGGCTAGGTCAATTTTGGTGCATGGGTTTAACTTGGGTCAAAATGGCTAAAGGTTGGGTTTGGGTTAGGCTAAACATGACTTTGAGCCCAATTTAATGATCAACATTGTGTAAATGATTGTCATGAATATTTTTGGTTAAAGATTGAAGTGATTTTTAGTTCAATTGGAAACTCAATTTGAAGGATTTTGGTATTTTGGTCAATTTGGGCAAGTTGGGCTAGACTTGGGTCTATATTAGGCTAAGTCCAAATTGATGGTTAGGAATGGCCTATGGGAATGTCATGAAGAGTTTTCAACTTTAATTGGGTGCTAGTTTTGTGGTTAAGGCAATCAATTTGGTGGAATTTGGAGGTATGGCCAATTTGTGGCAAATTTGGGGATTTTTGGAATTAGGTCAAAATTAAATGAAATTGAGGCTTCACCAAGGCCAAGTGAAGGTCAAATTTGGTTTGTAGGATTGTTATGAAGAGTTTAGGATTCAAATTGGGTCAATTTGAGTAGGCTATGGGGTTTAATTAGGTGAGATTAGGTCATTGGACCAAAATTGGGTTTGACTTAGATCAAAATTAAGCTCAAAGCATAGGCTAATTAGGCATAAATTTGGTTTAAATTGGTTATGTGAAATATGAATTTAAGTTTAGAATCAAAATTGAGGGGAATTAGGCTTAAATTGATGGACATTTGAGGTGAATTTGGGGAAATTGGGTCTTTAAAGACAATTGGGGGGTTTTTGTNCTAAGTGAGTCTAGCCTGGTCATTAAGGTCCCAAAGTTGGCTGTAAAAGTCTTTCCTTGACTAATTTAACATGGCTAGGTCAATTTTGGTGCATGGGTTTAACTTGGGTCAAAATGGCTAAAACTTGAGTTTGGGTTAGGCTAAACATGACTTTGAGCCCAATTTAATGATCAACATTGTGTAAATGATTGTCATGAATATTTTTGGTTAAAGATTGAAGTGATTTTTAGTTCAATTGGAAACTCAATTTGAAGGATTTTGGTATTTTGGTCAATTTGGGCAAGTTGGGCTAGACTTGGGTCTATATTAGGCTAAGTCCAAATTGATGGTTGGGAATGGCCTATGGGGATGTCATGAAGAGTTTTCAACATTAATTGGGTGCTAATTTTGTGGTTAAGGCAATCAATTTGGTGGAATTTGGAGGTATGGCCAATTTGTGGCAAATTTGGGGATTTTTGGAATTAGGTCAAAATTAAATGAAATTGAGGCTTCACCAAGGCCAAGTGAAGGTCAAATTTGGTGTGTAGGATTGTTATGAAGAGTTTAGGATTCAAATTGGGTCAATTTGAGTAGGCTATGGGGTTCAATTAGGTGAGATTAGGTCATTGGACCAAAATTGGGTTTGACTTAGATCAAAATTAAGCTCAAAGCATAAGCTAATTAGGCATAGATTTGGTTTAAATTGGTTACGTGAAATATGAATTTAAGTTTAGAATCAAAATTGAGGGGAATTGGGCTTAAATTGATGGACATTTGAGGTGAATTTGGGGAAATTGGGTCTTTAAAGACAATTGGGGGTTTTTTGTCTAAATGGTCAAATTGGTCGTGAAGGGTCCAAATTGGTTTTGGAGACATTTGAAGTGATTTTGGTGGTTTTGGGAAAGTTTGGGGTGCCGAGGGTATTTTTTTAATTTTGGCAAATTTGGGGGAATTTTAGCAATTTTGGAATTTTTCGGTGGATTTGGGCAATTTGGGTATTTTCAAATGGTTTGAAATGATTTTTGAACAAATTTAGGTATTTTGAGTGAATTTGGGGATTTTGACCAAATTTAGGGTTTCAAGGGCATTTAGGTAATTTGGGTTGATTTAAGGGCAAAAGGCCAAGTTGGACATTTTGGTAGAATTTGGGTGCCAACCACCCTATAAGAGTCATGGACCAATGAAATCTCCATTTGGGTCTTCTATGTACTGGTCTTAGCTAAACCCTAGCCTAGAGCTAATGGGTTTAGGGGACCATCTACATGAGTCTCCCAAAGGATCAAGGGATCAAAGTCAACAATTTAGGTTTAGAGTTGTGAGTGGACATAGGTGATAGTGAGTGAAGTTGAGTGAACTAGCTCCAGACTAACACCTAGGGTCAACCCTAAGGCTAGATAACCATATGGGAACTCTCCTTAAGCTCCCCTACAGTGACCCCTCCTACTAAGTGCTACAGGTTAGGACCAATATGTGGAGCTTCAAGTCAAGCAAGGAAGAGTTTAGAATTTCTAATGGTGAGGGATCCTTTCTAGTTTTCTAGGAATAGTCAACAAGAAAGTCCTATGACTAGACCCTAGGCCACTAAAAAGGGAAAACTAAACCTCAACCAAATGTGAGGTCAACAAGTATCCTCTGAGGTAATTGAATTCTAAGAACAAAAATTACTGGAAACTTTAAGGAAATATAAGAAAGCCTTGGATAGATAGTCGCTGATATTAAAGGAATCAGTCCTTCAATTTCTTTTCACAAAATTTTATTGAAAGAACATCATAAACCAAGAGTTGTTCCTCAAAGAAAGTTAAATCTTATAATGAAAGAAGTAGTTAAGAAAGAAATATTAGAATGGTTAGAAGCTGAAATCATTTATCTTATTTTAAACAGTGCTTGGGTTAGTCCAATTCATTGTATTCCTAAGAAAGAAGGTGTGATTGTAGCTGTAAATGATAAAAATGAATTAATACAAATAAGACAAGTCACTGGTTGGCGAATATGTTTTGACTACAGAAAGTTAAATTCAGCCACTAGGAAAGATCACCTTTCGCTACCTTTTCTAGATCAAAAGTTTGACAGGCCAGCTTGGCACAAATATTTTTNTAGGGGACCATCTACATGAGTCTCCCAAAGGATCAAGAGATCAAAGTCAACAATTTAGGTTTAGAGTTGTGAGTGGACATAGGTGATAGTGAGTGAAGTTGAGTGAACTAGCTCCAGACTAACACCTAGGGTCAACCCTAAGGCTAGATAACCATATGGGAACTCTCCTTAAGCTCCCCTACAGTGACCCGAGCAAGGAAGAGTTTAGAATTTCTAATGGTGAGGGATCCTTTCTAGTTTTCTAGGAATAGTCAACAAGAAAGTCCTATGACTAGACCCTAGGCCACTAAAAAGGGAAAACTAAACCTCAACCAAATGTGAGGTCAACAAGTATCCTCTGAGTTAATTGAATTCTAAGAACAAAAAATTTCTGGAAACTTTAAGGAAATATAAGAAAGCCTTGGATAGATAGTCGCTGATATTAAAGGAATCAGTCCTTCAATTTCTTTGCACAAAATTTTATTGAAAGAACATCATAAACCAAGAGTTGTTTCTCAAAGAAAGTTAAATCTTATAATGAAATAAGTAGTTAAGAAAGAAATATTAGAATTGTTAGAAGCTGAAATCATTTATCTTATTTTAAACAGTGCTTGGGTTAGTCCAATTCATTGTATTCCTAAGAAAGAAGGTGTGATTGTAGCTGTAAACGATAAAAATGAATTAATACCAATAAGACAAGTCACTGGTTGGCGAATATGTTTTGACTATAGAAAGTTAAATTCAGCCACTAGGAAAGATCACCTTTCGCTACCTTTTCTAGATCAAAAGTTTGACAGGCCAGCTTGGCACAAATATTTTTACTTTTTGGATGGACTACTGATAACCAAATTCCTATTGCTCCTGAGGATGAAGAGAAGACAACATTTACTAGTCCTTATGATACTTTTATATTTAGACAAAAACCCTTTGGTTTATGTAATGCACCTACAACATTTCAAAAATGTATGATAACAATTTTCTACGATTTAATTGAAAAAGGAATATGAGTTTTTATGGATGACTTTTCAGTGTTCGGAACTTCATTTGAATAATGTTTAAATCATTTAGAAAAAGTTTTAGAATGATGTGAAGAGACAAATTTATTGTAAAATTGGGAGAAATGATAATTTATGATCAGAGGAAAAATTATACTTGGGCATAAAATTTTTGAAAACCGTATGGAAGTTGATCTGACAAAAATTCAAGTAATAGCTAAACTACCCCTTCTCCTACTACTGTGAGAAGGGTTAAAAGTTTCTTAGAACATGTTAGTTTCTACAGGTGATACATTAAAGATTTTTCAAAAATTACTAAGCCTTTATGCTAACTTTTAGAAAAAAAATGCAAAATTTGATTTTAATCAATAGTGCATTAATGCTTTTTGAATTGTTAAAGGAAAAAAATAATCACTGCTCCTATAATAGTTTCAGTTGATTAGAAGAGACCATTTGAGCTAATGTGTGATGTTAGTAATTATGCAATCGGAGCTGTCATAGGGCAATGATATGACAAAATTTTTAAGGTTATATATTACTCTAACAAAACTCTTAATGAAGCTCAAATTAATTATGCTACTATTGAAAAAGAGCTATCAGCAATTATATATGCTTTCAATAAATTTAGACAATATCTCATCATGACTAAATGTATTGTGCATATTGATCACTCTGCTATAAGATACTTGATGCAAAAAAAGACACGAAACCAAGATNGAAAAGACTATTACAACTGAATGAGCTTGATGAGATCAGGAATGAATCTTATGAAAATGTTGGGATTTACAAAAAAATATGAAGAATTGACATGATTGGAAGCTTAAAAAAAAGAATTTGAACATGGATAGAAAGTTTTATTGTATAATTCATGATTGAAATTATTTCCTGGAAAACTAAAGTCCAGATGGATGAGACCATTTACTGTTATGAAATTTTACCCATATGGAGTAGTAGAAATTGAAGATCCAATAATAAAGAACATATTTAATGTGAATGGACATAGGTTAAAATCTTATTTTAATGGGCATAGACTAATGATTAAAGAAGTTTTAATGTTGGAATACCCAGAGTAAAGACTTGAAATGTCGGGATGATGACGTTAAACCAAACACTTTATGGGAGACAACTAATAGTTATCTTTGTGTTTGATTTAAATGTCTATTTTTATGTTATTATAAAATCTCTTGTGATGAATTCTATGTTCTTTAGAGACATACATGTGTGATAAAATGCATAAAATATTTTAGTTATGGAATCTTGTGAAAAGAATGCGACTTATTTGGAAATTTGACGAAGCTATGCATATATATCTACTGGCACCAAATGGCTCTAGAATAGCTCAAAATGGCACCACTTCATAGAGAATTAGAGCCAAACCGCGCCTGACGGCACCGAACGACGCAGCAGTTGTAAAAATTGATTTGAAGTTTTTTTCAGTTGTTTTTTGTGGTTTTCTTGGCAATTTTCGGTAGTTTTTAGTGGTTTTGGACAGTTTTGGCCGAAGTTTTATTTATTTAACTCCATTAAACACATGAATTGGGTTTATAAAANTTATGTGTTAAAATGGATCGACGCAGTTGCTTTGTCACGATGTGATGCTCGGAGTGTTTCAAAATTTTTATTGAAAAACATTTTTACTAAATACAAAATGCCGAGATTAATTATTACTGATAGAGCATCTCATTTCAGAAATAAAAGAATTGAAAATTTTGTTGAAAAATATGATATTCAACATAAGATCCCCACTGCTTATCATCCCCAGACAAGTGGTATTGCAGAATTATCTAACCGTGAAATTAAAAGAATTTTGGAAAAAAACTATGATTCCTAACAAATTGAATTGTTTTACTAAATTAGATACCACATTATGGGCTTACATGACAACTTATAAAACTCCTATAGGGATGTCCCCATATAGACTTATTTTTGAAAGGACTTGTCACTTACTTGTAGAACTAGAGCACAAAGCTTATTGAGCTATTAAGGAATTTAATTTTAATTTAAAAGATGTTGGTGAAAAAAAAACTATTACAACTGAATGAGCTTGATAAGATCAGGAATGAAAATTATGAAAATGTTGGGATTTACAAAAAAATATGAAGAATTGACACGATTGGAAGCTTAAAAAAAAGAATTTGAACATGGATAGAAAGTTTTATTGTATAATTCACGATTGAAATTATTTTCTGGAAAACTAAAGTCCAGATGGATGAGACCATTTACTGTTATAAAATTTTACCCATATGGAGTAGTAGAAATTGAAGATCCAATAATAAAGAACATATTTAATGTGAATGGACATAGGTTAAAATCTTATTTTAATGGGCATAGACTAATGATTAAAGAAGTTTTAATGTTGGGATACCCAGAGTAAAGACTTGAAATGTCGGGATGATGACGTTAAACCAAACGCTTTATGGGAGACAACTAATAGTTATCTTTGTGTTTGATTTAAATGTCTATTTTTATGTTATTATAAAATCTCTTGTGATGAATTCTATGTTCTTTAGAGACATACATGTGTGATAAAATGCATAAAATATTTTAGTTATGGAATCTTGTGAAAAGAATGTGACTTATTTGGAAATTTGACGAAGCTATGCATATATATCTACTGGTGCCAAATGGCTCTAGAATAGCTCAAAATGGCACCACTTCATAGAGAATTAGAGCCAAACCGCGCCTGACGGCACCGAACGACGCAGCAGTTGTAAAAATTGATTTGAAGTTTTTTTCAGTTGTTTTCTGTAGTTTTTCTTGGTGATTTTTGGTAGTTTTTGGTGGTTTTGGACAGTTTTGGCCGAAGTTTTATTTATTTAACTCCATTAAACACATGAATTGGGTTTATAAAAGCCACTAGAGAGACTTAGAATCCACTATTTTTGTCTTTATGACTTCCAACTCCAAGGGAAACAATAAATATGAGATTCTAAATAGAAGGAAATTCATCAGTTTCTCTGTGCAAAAGTTGCATTATAAAGTTCTAGTGAAGAAGAATTGATCGAGGAGAGAGAATTTGAGAATTGATGATTCGATGCTCCTGACACTACTGTGGAGGAAATTATTATGTGGAGGCGATGAGAAGTGCTATGCTACACCACTGCGAAGGTAGTAATTCTTGTTGTACAAAATTTTATGCAAATTTTCATGGGATTACCTAAGGAGTAATTTATGTTTGAGGAAAGTTGACACCTTTTAGTCCTTCATGAATTAATGATTTATATTTGATTGGGAATGTTTCTATTTATCATTATGCCAACTTTCCCCCAACACGAGATAATATGTATGCAATCTTCAAATTTTTGACTGATGAAGATGGAACTTAGGAGACAAAAGATGACTGTGATGTAAGTTTTCCATATTCGTTATTAAATTCTGCATTGAAGCCTTGACATAGCTTTATTTTTGCCAAATTTATTCCTACTACAAAACCCAATAAAGTTATGAAGGAGAGTGTTATCTTAAATTATTGTATTCAGACTGGGAGACCAATTAATGTGGGAGCTTTGATTGTGAAATCTATTCTTGTATTGACTTTAAATGGATCTTCAATTGGACTTGAACATCCATCCTCTATCTTTATACTTTGTAGCCAAACACAGGCCTCATACAATAATTGGAAAAATTATGCTTATTCCTTGGAAACCCTAGACCCAACTTTGAGTTTTGATGGCAAGGTGAATGAAGAAGTGAATGATCGAAGTCTTCCTTTGGACCAGTCTTCTCAAAATTCAACATCTTTACTGCCACAACTTCCAAAAAATTTGTGGATGCTGTTTTAAAAAGGATTAAGAAAGTGGAGAAGAAAATGACTAGTATTTTGGATGGGATGAGTAGCATTTATGATCAATTTGACCATTTAGATTGGTGAATCAAACAACAATTTGATCTCACTGGACTTGTTGAAGAGGCGACGGTACGCCGACTACTTTGGTTTGGAGGAGTTGCCCGTAAGAAGCTGTCGGTCACCAGAATCGAAATCTCATCGCCCGCTTCGGAAGGACATTTGAATGTTTAGAAAAATATGAAATCAAACTGACCCCATATATTTCATAGTTTAAATGAAAGAGCGCTATACCTCAAATCTTGTATCTATCCTGAAAGATAAACACAAGACTTGAGGATGAGGCTCGATCAAATAAACTAAGAAATATATGACATCTGTTTGTTCAACGAAACCATTTTATTTGCTGACAATTCCCCATATTTAATATGAAGAATTAAATAGGGTTTTTATTAAGCTGGGTTCAAGAAAAGCTTCCTATAAGGTAATTACATCCTAAATGAACGAAGTCATCTAAGAAAACTCTCGATAAAAATCAAGAAATATTATCTTCAAGGAATTCAAAGAAAAGGAATTTTCAATGAAATCAAACAAGGAGGTGTGAAAGGGGAGTGTTTCAAATTTAGAATATTTTTATTGTAGAATCCAAAGGAGGAAGAATTAGGGGATGACATAAAACTAGAGGATAACCTCGATGCCTTCCCAATCTATCATATTGTTTGGCTTCAGTTTTGAGGAGAAAAATTTAAGTGTTTTATCCTGCCAATTTTATTAATTTAGGGCTTACATTTGTGTGAATAAATCACACAAATAGCCTGGAAGATGTGATGATTTAGGTCGCGACGAACAACAACCTCGGAATCCTAACACGAGTTAGGTCTTGGATTGTACAGCAGAGCTATACAAATGCCTAAAGATAAGTTGAAGATTTATGTTGCACCAGGCAAATAACCTCGAAGTCCTATGGCTTTGTTATTTAATTCTAATGAAAGAAGTTGGCTTAGCTGGGAAAGACATGTTTTGCTGTTGAATATGGCTGTGCTGCCCACAATGTTAGCTCCAAGTTCCTTATCACGACGAGTTTAAGTTTTATAGGATGTTAAGTTTTGATGCCAAATCAGGTGGCCCTGTGGAGTTCTTTAAATTTTATGGGGCGTGTTAAAGTTGATTAGAGCGACATCGGTTAGAATCCTACAGTTCCTTTATTCTGGCACCACTATTTTCTATTAGATTTATGCAGTCCAATTGAATTTACTAAACTCAACTAAATGAGTTCCATAATTTCATTTAGACCGTGGGAAGGCTTGTTAGCAACCATAGGTAACCTCCTCCGAGGCGTTCCCGATCATCTGATAGAGATGTCTAAATTTAGTTGTAATTGTTGTTTTATGTGATGTTTGTGATTAAATTTTGAGTTGTTTTATATTTTGAATGATGTGGGAGTGAATTTTATCTTTGTTGATTTTAGTTTTTGTTTTTGTTTTGGTTTTATGGCTATCTTGATAGTTTTAATTTTCATGCAGGGTGACATCATTATTTAACGTGCAAGTTTTGCGAGTATAATAAGTACAAGAAAGACAGCACCGTAAGCTATAAAAAGCGTACCTAGCGAATCTTCTTGTTCCACCACCTGAAACTCAAAATGCATGTCAGGGCATTTTATATGAAACAGGAAAGTAAAGTTTTGGTGACCTACCTAACCCTAGGTCATATCTTGGTGGGTCCTTAGTAGTTTGATTAAGGATGATTTTGTTAAGCAAATCACATTAAGTTTAGTAGACCTCTGAGGTATCCAACAAGTTAGGAGAAAGAAGCAGGCCCATGCTTCCCACTCACTACCTAGTGAAAGGCATCGAGCTTTTTTAAACTTATTGTGTTGCTTAATAATTTACCCTATGAACACCCTAATGCTCAATGAACATTGATGTCCTTATTATCCCTAAAAGTAGGGTAATTATCCTTTATAATTTAATTTTGAAGATTATGTAAATGAAAACCCTTAAAGGGAGCAAGCTAGTGTTGTTGGAACACTTAGCCAAATTTTGGTCCTGATTGGGCTTGTGGTGTTTTAAAGGTCATAAATTTTAACTGTGTTTCATTTTTTAATCCTCATTTAATTAGTCTTAATTTAANTAGAGAGACTTAGAATCCACTATTTTTGTCTTTATGACTTCCAACTCCAAGGGAAACAATAAATATGAGATTCTAAATAGAAGGAAATTCATCAGTTTCTCTGTGCAAAAGTTGCATTATAAAGTTCTAGTGAAGAAGAATTGATCGAGGAGAGAGAATTTGAGAATTGATGATTCGATGCTCCTGACACTACTGTGGAGGAAATTATTATGTGGAGGCGATGAGAAGTGCTATGCTACACCACTGCGACGGCAATAATTCTTGTTGTGACGAAATTTTATGCAAATTTTATTGGGATTACCTAAGGAGTAATTTATGTTCGAGGAAGTCGACACCTTTTAGTCCTTCATGGATTAATGATTTATATTTGATTGGGAATGTTTCTATTTATCATTATGCCAACTTTGCCCCAACACGAGATAATATGTATGCAATCTTCAAATTTCTGACTGAAGAAGATGGAACTTAGGAGACAAAAGATGACTGTGATGTAAGTTTTCCATATTCATTATTAAATTTTGCATTGAAGCCTTGACATAGCTTTATTTTTGCCAAATTTTATCCTACTACAAAACTCAATAAAGTTATGAAGGAGAGTGTTATCTTAAATTACTGTATTCAGACTGGGAGACCAATTAATGTGGGGGCTTTGATTGTGAAATCTATTCTTGTATTGACTTTAAATGGATCTTCAATTGGACTTGAACATCCATCCACTATCTTTATACTTTGTAGCCGAAGACAGGTCTCATACAATAATTGGGAAAATTATGCTTATTCCTTGGAAACCCTAGACCCAACTTTGAGTTTTGATGGCAAGGTTAATGAAGAAGTGAATGATCGAAGTCTTCCTTTGGACCAGTCTTCTCAAAATTCAACATCTTTACTGCCACAACTTCCAGAAAATTTGGATGCTGTTTTAAAAAGGATTAAGAAAGTGGAGAAGAAAATGACTAGTATTTTGGATGGGATGAGTAGCATTTCTGATCAATTTCACCATTTAGATTGGTGAATCAAAGAAACATTTTGATCTCACTGGACTTGTTGAAGAGGCGACGGTACGCCGACTATTTTGGTTTGGAGGAGTTGCCCGTAAGAAGCTGTCGGTCACCAGAATCAAAATCTCATCGCCCGCTTCGGAAGGACATTTGAATGTTTAGAAAAATATGAAATCAAACTAACCCCATATATTTCATAGTTTAAATGAAAGAGCGCTATACCTCAAATCTTGTATCTATCCCGAAAGATAAACACAAGACTTGAGGATGAGGCTCGATCAAGTAAACTAATAAATATATGACATCTGTTTGTTCAGCGAAACCATTTTATTTGCTGACAATTCCCCATATTTAATATGAAGAATTAAATAGGGTTTTTATTAAGCTGGNTGAAAAAGTTCTAGAATTATGTGAAAAAATCAACCTAGTACTAAATTGGGAAAAATGTCAATTTATGGTTGCAGGACGAATTGTACTTGAGCATAGAATTTCTGAAAATGGCATGGAAGTAGATCCTACAAAAATTCAAGTTATTGAAAAATTACCACCTCCTATACGNGAATTTCTGAAAATGGCATGGAAGTAGATCCTGCAAAAATTCAAGTTATTAAAAAATTACCACCTCCTACTACGGTTAGAGGGGTAAGAATTTTTCTAGGACATTCTGGTTTCTAGAGGCGTTATATAAAAAATTTTTCAAAAATAACTAAGCCATTGTGCCAACTTTTAGAAAAAGTTGAAAATTTGATTTTAATGAGGAATGCATAAAAAATTTGACCTATTGAAAGAAAAATTAATCACTGCACCTATAATAGTCCCACCTGATTGGGAAAAACTATTTGAAATAATGTNTATACGGTTAGAGGGGTAAGAATTTTTCTAGGACATTCTGGTTTCTACAGGCGTTATATAAAAAAATTTTCAAAAATAACTAAGCCATTGTGCCAATTTTTAGAAAAAGTAGAAAATTTGATTTTAATGAGGAATGCATAAAACATTTGACCTATTGAAAGAAAAATTAATCACTGCACCTATAATAGTCCCACCTGATTGGGAGAAACTATTTGAAATAATGTGTGATGTGAGTGATTATGCTATTGGAGCTGTTTTATGATAAAGACACAACAAAGTTTTTAAAGTATATATTATGCTAGTAAAACTCTAAATGATGCTCAAATTAATTACACTACTACTTAAAGAGAGTTATTGGCTATTGTCTATGTCTTTGATAAATTTAGACCTTACTTGATTGGAACCAAATGTACAATGCATACATATCATTCTGTTATCAAATATTTGATGCAAAAGAAGGATGCTAAACAAAGATTAATTAGATGGATACTTCTATTGCAAGAGTTNTTTGATTGGAACCAAATGTACAATGCATACAGATCATTCTGTTATCAAATATTTGATGCAAAAGAAGGATGCTAAAGAAAGATTAATTAGATGGATACTTCTATTGCAAGAGTTTGATTTTATGGTAGTTGATAGAAAAGGAAATGATAATCAAATATTTGTTCATTTGTCTAGACTACAAAAAGAAATATTAACTAATTTTGTAAATAAAATTTTAAAAAATTTATCTGATGAACAATTATATAATATTAATGAAATAAATATAATGTGGTATGCCAATATAGTAAATTATATTGTAAGTGATATTTTACCACCATATATTAAGAATCAACAATTAAAAAAAATTATATATGATTCAAAATTCTATTTTTTGGATGACCCGTATTTATATAAACAATATAAATATCTAATTATTAGAATGTGTGTGCCTTATGAAGAAACTCAACAGATAATTGAAAGATGTCATGATTTTGAATTTGGAGGATATTTTGGAACAAATATAACTGCATATAAAATTTTGCAAGTTGGATTTTATTGGCCTACTCTTTTTAGAGATGTTAACAAATATATTAAAACTTGTGATCTATGTGAGTGAGCCGGAAATATTTCTAAAAGAAATAAAATCACTCTAAATCACACATTGGAGGTTGACATTTTTGATGTGTGGGGATTAGATTTTATGGGACCATTTATGCCTTCATTTGGAAACTTATATATATTAATTNGATGTCAAATATTTCTAAAAGAAATAAAATCACTCTAAATCACACATTGGAAGTTGAAATTTTTGATGTGTGGGGATTACATTTTATGGGACCATTTATGCCTTCATTTGGAAACTTATATATATATTAATTGTTGTTGATTATATGTCCAAATGGATTGAAGCTATTGTTGTACCTAAATGTGATGCTCGGTGTGTTTCTAAGTTTTTAAATAAAAATATTTTTACAAGATATAGAATGCCGAGAGTAATTATGACTGATGGAGGATCCCATTTTAGGAATAAGAGAATTGAGAAGTTGATTAAAAAATATGATATTATGCATAGATTCTCTACTGCTTATCATCCTCAGACCAGCGGTCTAGCATAAATATCAAATCGTGAAATAAAATGAATTTTAGAAAAAACTGTAAATCCTATAAATTGGATTGGTCTGCTAGATTAGATACTGCAATATGGGCATACAACACTGTTTATAAGTCTTCTATAGGAAAGTCCCCATATAGACTTATTTTTGGAAAAACATGTCACTTACTAGTAGAATTGGAGCATAAAGCATTTTTGGCTATTAAGGAATTTAATTTTAGTCTAAAAGATGCTAGTGAGAAAAGATTATTGCAACTCAATGAACTTGATGAGATTAGAAATGAAGCATATGATAATGCAAAAATATATAAAGAGAAAATGGAAATTTGGCATGATTGGAAGATTATTAAGAAGAAGTTTGAACCTGGATAATAAGTTTTATTATATAATACAAGATTGAGATTATTTCCATAAAAACTAAAATCCAGATGATTAGGACCATTTACAGTAATTAAAGTCTATCATTATGGAACTGTTGTTATTAAAGATCCTAAAACTAGAAAGATATTTAAAGTTAATGGGCATCGATTGAAATATTATTATGAATGACACATACTACAATTTAAAGAAGTTTTAATGTTAAGTCATCCTGACTAAACAATGGTACGTCATACTATTTTGTTTAATAAGTGTATTTATATATTAGGAGATAATAATATTTTTGAGTCCTACAAAATTTTATTTATCCTAAATTAATACAAATATTGATATTGGAGAAACATTTGGAATCGAATTGAATAAATAAAAATAAAAGATGCGATTTTGGCCTTTAGCGCCGACGGTGCCCGCCTAATGGACCATGACACCGACAACACCATTGGGACCGTCAATGGTGTCCTGAGTAGTTTCATACGGTCAGAGCAAATTCGCGGACTTTGGCGGGATATCGTTCTTAAATAACCACCGAAAGGTGTTTTTAAAGGCCTAGAAACTGACTTGGACGACCAGAAACTTCCTAATTTCAAATTCCATGGCTTCCAATTCCAAAAATACTTCAAGGTATGAAGTTTTTAATCGAATAAAGTTTATCAATTTTTACACGTAGAGATTATACAACAAAATCATTACAAAAAAGTGACTTATCAAGGAGAGAGGCTTTGTCAATCATGGATTGAGTAATCCAAGTTCACAGATTGAGAAAATCATTGTATAGAGGAGTTGGAAAGTTCTGTGCTGCACTACCGTTGCAGTTATTGTACCAGTCGTAAAGGAATTCTATGCTAACTTACATGAAATTACCCAAGGAGTCGTCTTTGTTCGAAGTAAGGTTATGTCATTTACTCCAGCTCGAATTAATGATTTGTATATAATAGAAAACAATCCAATCTATCATTATACAAATTTTATCCCAACGAGAGATATGATGAAAGATGTATATAATTTTCTAACGGATGAAAATGATAATTGGAAAATTAAAGATAAGGGATACGTTAGTTTCTCTACTTCACTACTTAATCCAATATCAGAATAATGGCATTTCTTCATATCTACAAACTTACTCCCTACCATGAAGATTAGTAGAGTTACAAGAGAAAGTGTGATTTTAAATTATTGCATTCAAATGGGAAAGCCCATTGATGTGGGATCAATTATTTTCAAATCTGTTATGGTTATTATTATGAATGTGCCAATATATGGACTGAGGCATCCTTCTACAATTTTCTTACTTTGTAGTCAATCTCAAGTTCCATATGAAAGTTGGGAGAAAGTTTTATTACCTTGGAAGCCCATGATTCCTATTGATGAAAATTATATTGGAAATGGAAATGAAACATTATATATTATTTTGGATTATTCATCACATGCTTCAACACCATTTATCTCACTGTATGGAAATGATCATTCATCACATGCTTCAAATGAAGAACTAAAGCGAGAGTTAACCTTCAGGGGAAGAAAAGTTGGAGCTCTGGAGTGAGAGTCAGTATCCTCCTAGCTTAGGCACAGATTTAGGGACTAAACCTAAGATTATCCAATGATTATCTATAACNTCTAATTCACTGTGTTTCTAAGAAAGGAGGAGTGACTGCGAATATGAATGAGCCTAATGAGTTAATACCAACAAGACAAGTCACAGAATGACGAATATGCATTGATTATAGAAAATTACATCTCGCCAGAGGGAAATCATTTTCCACTACTATTTCTAAATCAAATCCTGGATAGACTAGTTGAGCATAAATACTTTTGTTTTTTAGATGGATATACTCGCTATCACCAAATACAAATAGCTACTGACGATCAAGAGAAAATAACTTTTACTAGTCCTTCAGATACATTTGCTTTTAAAAGAATGCCCTTTAGTTTATGTAATGCCCCTGCAACATTTCAAATATGTATGATGGCTATTTTTTGTGATTTAATTGAAAAAAGGATTGAAGCTCTTATGGATGATCTTTCAGTGTTTGGAACTTCATTTGAATCATGTTTGGAACATTTATCAAAAGTTATTATGCACTGTGAAAAAATAAATTTGGTCATTAATTGGGAAAAATGTTAATTTATGGTAGCAGGAGGAATTATTTTGGGACATCAAATTTCAGAAAATGATATGGAAGAAGACCCTACAAAAATTCAAGTGATCGCTAATTTAACTTACCCAACAAGTGTGAAGGAAAGTAGGAGTTTTTTTTGACATGCTAGATTCTACAGGCGGTATATTAAAGACTTTTCAAAAATTGCTATGCCTCTATGCCATTTACTTGAAAAAGATGTAATTTTTCATTTTGATAAAGAGTGCCTTAAGGCTTTTGAATTATTAAAATAAAAATTAGTCACTCACCAAGTATTGTTTCACTAGATTGGGAAAACCCTTTTGAATTATTGTGTGATGCAAGTGATTATGCTATTGGAGCTATTTTAGGACAAAAGAGTGATAAGATTTTCAANCTATATTAAACTTTGCATTTAAATTCTGCTAGTAGTTAATAACTTAGCTTTGATAATATCTTAAACATTCAAAATTAGTGACAGTAATTTTGTTTTATTTCTATGAATTTCCTAGTTAATTTATCATTTTAAATTTAAACCTTCCTCGTGGGATCGATATTTGGGCTTAAATAGAAAGGCTTATATTATTTGATGAAGATACGTATACTTGGGTAGAATCCCAACATTAAGTACTTAACCTTATTATTCATAAAATATGACATCAAATTTTTGACACTGTTGTAAAGCAGAGTCAACTTTATAAATTTTACACAATTATATTTTCACCGGGATCATATGCGTAGTTCAGGTTCCACAGGACTTATGTCGTATGATTTTGAATTAGAAAGAACTATTAGAAAAATTAAAAAATTAAAAATTACTAAAAAAATCAAAAAATTCAAGAAATAGCAAATCAAAATAATTAAAATGTTGAAGTGTTTAGACCTTTAAGAGATTATACAAACCCTACCGCGGATGAACTTCATTGTAGTGACTAATTCATTTGAATTTAAACCTGCTATTACCCAAATGGTATCAAATGATTATTTTAGGGGAGCACCAACTGAAGATCCAAATTTTGATCTTGCCATTTTTTTAGAATTGTGTGCTACATTTAAATATAATGGTGTATCAGATGATGATATAAGACTTATATTATTTCCTTTCTCATGGAGGGATAAGGTTATGATATGGTTACATTCATTATCACCTGGATCTATCAGAACTTGGGCTGATTTAGCGTAGAAATTTCTTGCTAAATATTTTCCACCATAAAAAACTGTAAAGTTTAGAAATGAATTACATCTTTTTGTCAGTTTGAAGGGGAATTGATTTATAAAGCATGGGAACGATTTAAAGAACTACTGAGAAAGTGTCCACAACATGCTACACCAAATTGGTTAATAATTCAAACCTTTTACAAAGGATTAGTTAGATCTCTTAGATCTATTATCGATGTTGTTGCTAGTGGTTCATTGATGTCAAACCCATTTCATGGCGCTTATGATTGAAGAGATGGCTACAAATAATTTTTAATGGCCTTCCGAAAGGGTAAATCTTAAGAAAGTAGCCAATATTCATGAAATTGATGCTTTTGAAGGATATTCTTAACAGAAANTAAACCCATTTCATGGCGCTTATGATTTAAGAGATGGCTACAAATAATTTTTAATGGCCTTCTGAAAGGGTAAATCTTAAGAAAGTAGCCAATATTCATGAAATTGATGCTTTTGAAGGATATTCTTAACAGAAAAAGGAAGTTCGAAGATAACAAGCCTATTGCACTTAGTGAGGAGTGCAGTGCTATAATTCAGAAAAAGCTTTCTAAAAAGCTTAAAGATCCTGGTAGCTTCACAATTCCTTGTGCAATAGGACAAAGATTTTATGGGAAAGATTTATGAGATTTAAGTGCAAGCTTTAACCTTATGTCATTATCAATATTTAAAAGATTGGGATTAGGAGAAATATCTCCTACTACTGTAACTTTGCAGTTAACAGATTATTCAATAACCTATCTTAAAGAAGTTATAGAAGATGTCTTAGTGAAAGTGGATCTATTTATCTTTCCTATTGATTTCATTGTGCTAGATATGGAGCAAGAAAAGGAGATACCTATCATTTTGGGGAGACCTTTCCTAGCTACAGGAATAACAATGATAGATGTTCAGAAAGGAGAATTAACTATGTGTGTTAATGATCAGACAATTACATTTAATATTTCCAAATTAATGAAATACCCTGTAATAGGTAAAGATGATGAATGTTATAGAATGGATGTGATAAGATATCTACGTGAATGTCATTTCAANGCTTAAAGATCCTGGTAGCTTCACAATTCCTTGTGCAATAGGACAAAGATTTTACGGGAAAGATTTATGAGATTTAAGTGCAAGCAATAACCTTATGTCATTATCAATATTTAAAAGATTGGGATTAGGAGAAATATCTCCTACTACTCTAAATTTGTAGTTAACAGATTGTTCAATAACCTATCCTAAAGAAGTTATAGAAGATGTCTTAGTGAAAGTGGATCTATTTATTTTTCCTATTGATTTCATTGTGCTAGATATGGAGGAAGAAAAGGAGATACCTATCATTTTGGGGAGACCTTTCCTAGCTACAGGAATAACAATGATAGATGTTCAGAAAGGAGAATTAACTATGTGCATTAATGATCAGACAATTACATTTAATATTTCCAAATTAATGAAATGCCCTGTAATAGGTAAAGATGATGAATGTTATAGAATGGATGTGATAAGATATCTACGTGAATGCCATTTCAAAACAACTTATGAAGAGAAATCTGAAATGAAAGAGTTGAAACACGAGCAAGAAGATGAATTAGATCAATGTAAAGATTTTTACAAGGAAGATTCAAATTATGTTCAAGAAAGTTTTGAAGTTTTGGACACAACAAAAAAAGATAAATCCTTTTGTCCATCAATTGAAAAACCTATTAAGCTTGAGTTGAAGTTACTTCCTGAACATTTGAAGCATGCCTTTTTAGATGATTCCTCAACATTATTTGTTATAATTTCCTCAAAATTAACTACAGAAGAAGAAATGAGTTTAATGATAACTTTGAAGAGTTACAAAAAAGCTTTTAGATTGACAATTGATGATATAAAAGGAATCAGTCCTTCAATTTGTATGAATAGAATTCATATGGAAGAGATCTGTAAACCCATGGCTGATCTTGAAAGGAGATTAAATCATGTTATGAAGGAAGTTGTTAAGAAAGAAATTTTAAAGTGGTTAGATGCTGGAATTATCTACCCTATTTCAGATAGTGCATGGCTGATTCACTGTGTTTCTAAGAAAGGAGTGACTGCGACTATGAATGAGCCTAATGAGTTAATACCAATAAGACAAGTCACAGAATGACAAATATGCATTGATTATAGAAAATTACATCTCGCCAGAAGGAAATCATTTTCCACTACTATTTCTAAATCAAATCCTGGATAGACTAGTTGAGCGTAAATACTTTTATTTTTTAGATGAATATACTCGCTATCACCAAATACAAATAGCTACTGACGATCAAGAGAAAACAACTTTTACTAGTCCTTATGGTACATTTGCTTTTAAAAGAATGCCCTTTAGTTTATGTAATGCTCCTGCAACATTTCAAATATGTATGATGGCTATTTTTTGTGATTTAATTGAAAAAGGATTGAAGCTCTTATGGATGATCTTTCAGTGTTTGGAACTTCATTTGAATCATGTTTCGAACATTTATAAAAAGTTATTATGCACTGTGAAAAAATAAATTTGGTCATTAATTGGGAAAAATGTTAATTTATGGTAGCAGGAGGAATTATTTTGGGACATCAGATTTCAGAAAATGATATGGAAGAAGACCCTACAAAAATTCAAGTGATCGCTAATTTAACTTACCCAACAAGTGTAAAGGAAAGTAGGAGTTTTTTTTGACATGCTAGATTCTACAGGCGGTATATTAAAGACTTTTCAAAAATTGCTATGCCTCTATGCCATTTACTTGAAAAAGATGTAATTTTTCATTTTGATAAAGAGTGCGTTAAGGCTTTTGAATTATTAAAATAAAAATTAGTCACTCACCAAGTATTGTTTCACTAGATTGGGAAAACCCTTTTGAATTATTGTGTGATGCAAGTGATTATGCTATTGGAGCTATTTTAGGACAAAAGAGTGATAAGATTTTCAAAGTAATCTACTATGCTAGTAGAACTCTTAATGAAACTCAAATTAATTATACCACAACTGAGAAAGAGTTATTAGCAGTAGTATATGCTTTTGATAAATTTAAATCATACTTAATTGAAATTAAATGTATTGTACATACTGATCATTCTGCTATATAGTATTTAATGAAAAAAAATGATGCAAACCCAAGTCTTATAAGCTGAATTATTCTTTTGTAAGAATTTGATTTTGAGATAGTAGATAGGAAGGGAGATGATAATCAAATTGTTGATCATCTATCCAGGCTTGAATTAGAAAAACCACCCTCATTTGNGGGGTTAAATGTTTCTTAGAACATGTTAGTTTCTACAGGTGATACATTAAAGATTTTTTAAAAATTACAAATTATTAAGCCTTTATGCTAACTTTTAGAAAAAAAATGCAAAATTTGATTTTAATCAATAGTGCATTAATGCTTTTTGAATTATTAAAGGAAAAAAATAATCACTGCTCCTATAATAGTTTCACCTGATTAGGAGAGACCATTTGAGCTAATGTGTGATGTTAGTGATTATGCAATCGGAGCTGTCATAGGGCAATGATATGACAAAATTTTTAAGCTTATATATTACTCTAACAAAACTCTTAATGAAGCTCAAATTAATTATGCTACTACTGAAAAAGAGCTATCAGCAATTATATATGCTTTCAATAAATTTAGACAATATCTCATCAGAACTAAATGTATTGTGCATATTGATCACTCTGCTATAAGATACTTGATGCAAAAAAAGACACGAAACCAAGATAAATTAGATGGATCCTTCTGATGCAGGAATTTAACTTTGTAGTAGTAGATAGAAAGAGAACTGAGAATCAAATAGCTGCTTATTTATCTAGGCTGGAACAGAAACAATCATTTAATTTTGAAAGTGAAATTAACAAGAATTTTCTTGATGAAAAATTATACACTATTAATGAAAGGTTAATATCATTGTACGCGGACATAGTTAACTTTATTGTTAGTGATCTTATACCATATGGACTGATAATGCAACAACAGAGAAAATTTATTCACGATGCAAAGTTTTACTTATGGGATGATCCAAATTTATGCAACCAATGTAAATATCAAGTTATTCAGANCAACACAACAACAGAGAAAATTTCTTCACGATGCAAAGTTTTACTTATGGGATGATCCAAATTTATGCAACCAATGTAAATATCAAGTTATTCAGAGATGTGTACCTTATGAAGAAATCCAATAAATTATTCAAAAATGTCATGATTCATATTTTGAAGGACATTTTGGAATTGATAGAATTGCACACAAAATTTTATGATCTAGATTTTATTGGCCTAATCTGTTTAGGGATGTTAATATGTATATAAAAATATGTGATTAGTGTTAGCNTTTATGAAGAAATCCAATAAATTATTCAAAAATGTCATGATTCATATTTTGGAGGACATTTAGGAATTGATAGAATTACACACAAAATTTTACGATCTAGATTTTATTGGCCTAATCTGTTTAGGGATGTTAATATGTATATAAAAATATGTGATTAGTGTTAGCAAGTAGGAAATATTTCAAAAAGGAATGAAATGCCTCTTAATTTTATATTGGAAGTTGAAATTTTTGATGTATGGGGATTGGATTTTATGGGACCTTTTGTACCCTCTTTCAGATATATATATATATATATA
>JXCR01066424.1:212241-231390 GCA_002079205.1 Phalaenopsis hybrid cultivar
TACCTAGCGAATCTTCTTGTTCCACCACCTGAAACTCAAAATGCATGTCAGGGCATTTTATATGAAACAGGAAAGTAAAGTTTTGGTGACCTACCTAACCCTAGGTCATATCTTGGTGGGTCCTTAGTAGTTTGATTAAGGATGATTTTGTTAAGCAAATCACATTAAGTTTAGAAGACCTCTGAGGTATCCAACAAGTTAGGAGAAAGAAGCAGGCCCATGCTTCCCACTCACTACCTAGTGAAAGGCATCGAGCTCATTTAAACTTATTGTGTTGCTTAATAATTTACCCTATGAACACCCTAATGCTCAATGAACATTGATGTCCTTATTATCCCTAAAAGTAGGGTAATTATCCTTTATAATTTAATTTTGAAGATTATGTAAATGAAAACCCTTAAAGGGAGCAAGCTAGTGTTGTTGGAACACTTAGCCAAATTTTGGTCCTGATTGGGCTTATGGTGTTTTAAAGGTCATAAATTTTAGCTGTGTTTCATTTTTTAATCCTCATTTAATTAGTCTTAATTTAACTTAGATCAATACTAAGCCCTTAAGACCTAGGTGAGTGCCTTAATTAATTTTGAAAGTTTAAGTTTTAGGTGATCATGATTCATTATTTGAATTTCATTTGAAAATAAAATAGGGGTATTAATTCCAATAAGAGAAGTTACTATTTGGTGAATTTGTGTAGGCTATAGAAAATTAAACATGACCGCCAGGAAAGATCACTTTCCTTTACCCTTTCTAGACTAAATGTTGGATAGATTGGTTGGAAACAAATATTACTACTTTTTAGATGGATATATCGGTTATCATCAAATTCTAATTGCTCCTGAGATCAAGAGAAGAAAACATTTACANCTAGGGGATGACATAGAACCGAAGGATAACCTCGATGCCTTCCCAATCTATCATATTGTTTGGCTTCAGTTTTGAGGAGAAAAATTTAAGTGTTTTATCCTGCCAATTTTATTAATTTAGGACTTACATTTGTGTGAATAAATCACACAAATAGCCTGGAAGATGTGAGGATTTAGGTCGCGACGAACAGCAACCTCGGAATCCTAACACGAGTTAGGTCTTGGATTGTACAGCAGAGCTATACAAATGCCTAAAGATAAGTTGAAGATTTATGTTGCACCAGGCAAATAACGTCGAATTCCTATGGCTTTGTTATTTAATTCTAACGAAAGAAGTTGGCTTAGCTGGGAAAGACATGTTTTGCTGTTGAATATGGCTGCGCTGCCCACAATGTTAGCTCCAAGTTCCTTATCGCGACAAGTTTAAGTTTTATAGGATGTTAAGTTTTGATGCCAAATCAGGTGGCCCTGTGGAGTTCTTTAAATTTTATGGGGCATGTTAAAGTTGATTAGAGCGACACCGGTTAGAATCCTACAGTTCCTTTATTCCGCCACCACTATTTTCTATTAGATTTATGCAGTCCAATTGAATTTACTAAACTCAACTAAATTAGTTCCATAATTTCATTTAGACCGTGGGAAGGCTTGTTAGCAACCGTAGGTAACCTCCTCCGAGGGGTTCCCGATCATCTGATAGAGATGTCTAAATTTAGTTGTAATTGTTGTTTTATGTGATGTTTGTGATTAAATTTTGAGTTGTTTTATATTTTGAATGATGTGGGAGTGAATTTTATCTTTGTTGATTTTAGTTTTAGTTTTTGTTTTGGTTTTATGGCTATCTTGATAGTTTTAATTTTCATGCAGGGTGGCATCATTATTTAACGTGCAAGTTTTGCGAGTATAATAAGTACAAGGAAGACAGCACCGTAAGCTATAAAAAGCATACCTAGCGAATCTTCTTGTTCCACCACCTGAAACTCAAAATGCATGTCAGGGCATTTTATATGAAACAGGAAAGTAAAGTTTTGGTGACCTACCTAACCCTAGGTCATATCTTGGTGGGTCCTTAGTAGTTTGATTAAGGATGATTTTGTTAAGCAAATCACATTAAGTTTAGAAGACCTCTGAGGTATCCAACAAGTTAGGAGAAAGAAGCAGGCCCATGCTTCCCACTCACTACCTAGTGAAAGGCATCGAGCTCATTTAAACTTATTGTGTTGCTTAATAATTTACCCTATGAACACCCTAATGCTCAATGAACATTGATGTCCTTATTATCCCTAAAAGTAGGGTAATTATCCTTTATAATTTAATTTTGAAGATTATGTAAATGAAAACCCTTAAAGGGAGCAAGCTAGTGTTGTTGGAACACTTAGCCAAATTTTGGTCCTGATTGGGCTTATGGTGTTTTAAAGGTCATAAATTTTAGCTGTGTTTCATTTTTTAATCCTCATTTAATTAGTCTTAATTTAACTTAGATCAATACTAAGCCCTTAAGACCTAGGTGAGTGCCTTAATTAATTTTGAAAGTTTAAGTTTTAGGTGATCATGATTCATTATTTGAATTTCATTTGAAAATAAAATAGGGGTATTAATTCCAATAAGAGAAGTTACTATTTGGTGAATTTGTGTAGGCTATAGAAAATTAAACATGACCGCCAGGAAAGATCACTTTCCTTTACCCTTTCTAGACTAAATGTTGGATAGATTGGTTGGAAACAAATATTACTACTTTTTAGATGGATATATCGGTTATCATCAAATTCTAATTGCTCCTGAGATCAAGAGAAGAAAACATTTACAAGCCCTTATGGAACATTTGCTTTCGTAGAATGTCTTTCGGACTATGCAATACACCTGCGACATTTTAGAGATGTATGATGTCAATATTTATCAATTTGATTGAACATGGAATGGAAGTATTTATGGATGATTTCTCTGTATTCGGGACTTCATTTGAACTATGTTTAAATAATTTTGAAAAAGTTCTAGAATTATGTGAAAAAATCAACCTAGTACTAAATTGGGAAAAATGTCAATTTATGGTTGCAGGACGAATTGTACTTGAGCATAGAATTTCTGAAAATGGCATGGAAGTAGATCCTACAAAAATTCAAGTTATTGAAAAATTACCACCTCCTATACGGTTAGAGGGGTAAGAATTTTTCTAGGACATTCTGGTTTCTACAGGCGTTATATAAAAAAATTTTCAAAAATAACTAAGCCATTGTGCCAATTTTTAGAAAAAGTAGAAAATTTGATTTTAATGAGGAATGCATAAAACATTTGACCTATTGAAAGAAAAATTAATCACTGCACCTATAATAGTCCCACCTGATTGGGAGAAACTATTTGAAATAATGTGTGATGTGAGTGATTATGCTATTGGAGTTGTTTTATGATAAAGACACAACAAAGTTTTTAAAGTATATATTATGCTAGTAAAACTCTAAATGATGCTCAAATTAATTACACTACTACTTAAAGAGAGTTATTGGCTATTGTCTATGTCTTTGATAAATTTAGACCTTATTTGATTGGAACCAAATGTACAATGCATACAGATCATTCTGTTATCAAATATTTGATGCAAAAGAAGGATGCTAAAGAAAGATTAATTAGATGGATACTTCTATTGCAAGAGTTTGATTTTATGGTAGTTGATAGAAAAGGAAATGATAATCAAATATTTGTTCATTTGTCTAGACTACAAAAAGAAATATTAACTAATTTTGTAAATAAAATTTTAAAAAATTTATCTGATGAACAATTATATAATATTAATGAAATAAATATAATGTGGTATGCCAATATAGTAAATTATATTGTAAGTGATATTTTACCACCATATATTAAGAATCAACAATTAAAAAAAATTATATATGATTCAAAATTCTATTTTTTGGATGACCCGTATTTATATAAACAATATAAATATCTAATTATTAGAATGTGTGTGCCTTATGAAGAAACTCAACAGATAATTGAAAGATGTCATGATTTTGAATTTGGAGGATATTTTGGAACAAATATAACTGCATATAAAATTTTGCAAGTTGGATTTTATTGGCCTACTCTTTTTAGAGATGTTAACAAATATATTAAAACTTGTGATCTATGTGAGTGAGCCGGAAATATTTCTAAAAGAAATAAAATCACTCTAAATCACACATTGGAGGTTGACATTTTTGATGTGTGGGGATTAGATTTTATGGGACCATTTATGCCTTCATTTGGAAACTTATATATATTAATTGTTGTTGATTATATGTCCAAATGGATTGAAGCTATTGTTGTACCTAAATGTGATGCTCGGTGTGTTTCTAAGTTTTTAAATAAAAATATTTTTACAAGATATAGAATGCCGAGAGTAATTATGACTGATGGAGGATCCCATTTTAGGAATAAGAGAATTGAGAAGTTGATTAAAAAATATGATATTATGCATAGATTCTCTACTGTTTATCATCCTCAGACCAGCGGTCTAGCATAAATATCAAATTGTGAAATAAAATGAATTTTAGAAAAAACTGTAAATCCCTATAAATTGGATTGGTCTGCTAGATTAGATACTGCATTATGGACATACAGAACTGTTTATAAGTCTTCTATAGGAAAGTCCCCATATAGACTTATTTTTGGAAAAACATGTCACTTACTAGTAGAATTGGAGCATAAAGCATTTTTGGCTATTAAGGAATTTAATTTTAGTCTAAAAGATGCTAGTGAGAAAAGATTATTGCAACTCAATGAACTTGAGGAGATTAGATATGAAGCATATGATAATGCAAAAATATATAAAGAGAAAATAAAAATATGGCATGATCGGAAGATTATTAAGAAGAAGTTTGAACCTGGATAATAAGTTTTATTATATAATACAAGATTGAGATTATTTCCATAAAAACTAAAATCCAGATGATTAGGACCATTTACAGTAATTAAAGTCTATCATTATGGAACTGTTGTTATTAAAGATCCTAAAACTAGAAAGATATTTAAAGTTAATGGGCATCGATTGAAATATTATTATGAATGACACATACCACAATTTAAAGAAGTTTTAATGTTAAGTCATCCTGACTAAACAATGGTACGTCAAACTGACGACCTTAAACCAAGCGATTTGTAGAAGGCAACCCATATATAAATTCATATATATATATATATATATATATATATATATATATATATATATATCCATATATTACTATTTTGTTTAATAAGTGTATTTATATATTAGGAGATAATAATATTTTTTGAGTCCTACAAAATTTTATTTATCATAAATTAATACAAATATTGATATTGGAGAAACATTTGGAATCGAATTGAATAAATAAAAATAAAAGATGCGATTTTGGCCTTTAGCGCCGACGGCGCCCGCCTAATGGACCATGACACCGACAACACCATCGGGACCGCCGATGGTGTCCTGAGTAGTTTCATACGGTCATAGCAAATTCAACGGACTTTGGCGGGATATCGTTCTTAAATAACAACCGAGAGGTGTTTTTAAAGGCCTAAAAACTGCCTTGGACGACCAGAAACTTCCTAATTTCAAATTCCATGGCTTCCAATTCCAAAAATACTTCAAGGTATGGAGTTTTTAATAGAATAAAGTTTATCAGTTTTTATGCGTAGAGATTATACAACAAAATCATTACAAAAAAGTGACTTATCAAGGAGAGAGGCTTTGTCAATCATGGATTGAGTAATCCAAGTTCACAGATTGAGAAAATCATTGTATAGAGGCGTTGGAAAGTTTTGTGCTGCACTACCGTTGCAGTTGTTGTACGAGTCGTAAAGGAATTCTATGCTAACTTACATGGAATTACCCAAGGAGTCGTCTTCGTTCAAGGTAAGGTTATGTCATTTACTCCAGCTCGAATTAATGATTTGTATATGATAGAAAACAATCCAATCTATCATTATACAAATTTTATCCCAACGAGAGATATGATGCAAGATGTATATAATTTTCTAACAGATGAAAATGATAATTGGAAAATCAAAGATAAGGGATACGTTAGTTTCTCTACTTCACTGCTTAATCCAATATCAGAACAATGACATTTCTTCATATCTGCAAACTTACTCCCTACCATGAAGATTAGTAAAGTTACAAGAGAAAGTGTGATTTTAAATTATTGCATTCAAACGGGAAAGCCCATTGATGTGGGATCAATTATTTTCAAATCTGTTATGGTTATTATTATGAATGTGCCAATATATGGACTGAGGCATCCTTCTACAATTTTCTTACTTTGTAGTCAATCTCAAGTTCCATATGAAAGTTGGGAGATAGTTTTATTACCTTGGAAGCCCATGATTCCTACTGATGAAAATTATATTGGAAATGGAAATGAAACATTATATATTATTTTGGATCATTCATCACATGCTTCAACACCAT
Organism: Phalaenopsis hybrid cultivar; assembly: GCA_002079205.1. Lineage (NCBI taxonomy): Eukaryota > Viridiplantae > Streptophyta > Magnoliopsida > Asparagales > Orchidaceae > Phalaenopsis > Phalaenopsis hybrid cultivar. Next base: position 218,518 of record JXCR01066424.1, read on the forward strand.
TTATCTCACTGTATGGAAATGATCATTCATCAGATGCTTCAAATGAAGAGCTAAAGCGAGAGTTAACCTTCAGGGGAAGGGAAGTTGGAGCTCTGGAGTGGGAGTCAGTATCCTCCTAGCTTAGGCACAGATTTAGGGACTAAACCTAAGATTATCCAATGATTATCTATAACACTGAATCAGGGTAGAGAGCTAAAATTGCTCCTATTTGGCACAATAAAAATTTAAACCATTTATCTCATCTCATTTCATAAAAAAACTCATTGTAGTGGGAAAGATGCTTTTTCATATTAGAAAACTTCATCACATAAACATAAGTTTAGTAGTTACTACATTAAACTCTGCATTTAAATTCTGCTAGTAGATAATAACTTAGCTTTGATAATATCTTAAACATTCAAAATTAGTGACAGTAATTTTGTTTTATTTCTATGAACTTCCTAATTAATTTATCTTTTCAAATTTAAACCTTCCTCGTGGGATTGATATTTGGGACTTAAATAGAAAGTCTTATATTATTTGATGAAGATACGTATACTTGGGTAGAATCCCAATATTAAGTACTTAACCTTATTATTCATAAAATATGACATCAAATTTTTGGCACCGTTGTAAAGCAGAGTCAACTTTAAAAATTTTACACAATTATATTTTCACCGGGATCATATGCGTAGTTCAAGTTCCATAGGACTTATGTCGTATGATTTTGAATTAGAAAGAACTATTAGAAAAATTAAAAAATTAAAAATTACTAAAAAAATCAAAAAATTCAAGAAATAGCAAATCAAAATAATTAAAATGTTGAAGTGTTTAGACCTTTAAGAGATTATACAAACCCTACCGCGGATGAACTTCATTGTAGTGACTAATTCATTTGAATTTAAACCTGCTATTACCCAAATGGTATCAAATGATCATTTTAGGGGAGCACCAACTGAAGATCCAAATTTTCATCTTGCCATTTTTTTAGAATTGTGTGCTACATTTAAATATGATTGTGTATCAGATGATGATATAAGACTTATATTATTTCCTTTCCCATGGAGGGATAAGGTTATGATATGGTTACATTCATTATCACCTGGATCTATCAGAACTTGGGCTGATTTAGTGTAGAAATTTCTTGCTAAATATTTTCCACCATAAAAAACTGTAAAGTTTAGAAATGATATTACATCTTTTTGTCAGTTTGAAGGGGAATTGATTTATGAAGCATGGGAACGATTTAAAGCACTACTGAGAAAGTGTCCACAACATGCTACACCAGATTGGTTAATAATTCAAACCTTTTACAAAGGATTAGTTAGATCTCTTAGATCTATTATCGATGTTGTTGCTAGTGGTTCATTGATGTTAAACCCATTTCATGGCGCTTATGATTTAAGAGATGGCTACAAATAATTTTTAATGGCCTTCTGAAAGGGTAAATCTTAAGAAAGTAGCCAATATTCATGAAATTGATGCTTTTGAAGGATATTCTTAACAGAAAAAGGAAGTTCGAAGATAACAAGCCTATTGCACTTAGTGAGGAGTGCAGTGCTATAATTCAGAAAAAGCTTTCTAAAAGCTTAAAGATCCTGGTAGCTTCACAATTCCTTGTGCAATAGGACAAAGATTTTACGGGAAAGATTTATGAGATTTAAGTGCAAGCAATAACCTTATGTCATTATCAATATTTAAAAGATTGGGATTAGGAGAAATATCTCCTACTACTCTAAATTTGTAGTTAACAGATTGTTCAATAACCTATCCTAAAGAAGTTATAGAAGATGTCTTAGTGAAAGTGGATCTATTTATTTTTCCTATTGATTTCATTGTGCTAGATATGGAGGAAGAAAAGGAGATACCTATCATTTTGGGGAGACCTTTCCTAGCTACAGGAATAACAATGATAGATGTTCAGAAAGGAGAATTAACTATGTGCATTAATGATCAGACAATTACATTTAATATTTCCAAATTAATGAAATGCCCTGTAATAGGTAAAGATGATGAATGTTATAGAATGGATGTGATAAGATATCTACGTGAATGCCATTTCAAAACAACTTATGAAGAGAAATCTGAAATGAAAGAGTTGAAACACGAGCAAGAAGATGAATTAGATCAATGAAAAGATTTTTACAAGGAAGATTCAAATTATGTTCAAGAAAGTTTTGAAGTTTTGGACACAACAAAAAAAGATAAATCCTTTTGTCCATCAATTGAAAAACCTATTAAGCTTGAGTTGAAGTTACTTCCTGAACATTTGAAGCATGCCTTTTTAGATGATTCCTCAACATTATTTGTTATAATTTCCTCAAAATTAACTACAGAAGAAGAAATGAGTTTAATGATAACTTTGAAGAGTTACAAAAAAGCTTTTAGATTGACAATTGATGATATAAAAGGAATCAGTCCTTCAATTTGTATGAATAAAATTCATATGGAAGAGATCTGCAAACCCATGGCTGATCTTGAAAGGAGATTAAATCATGTTATGAAGGAAGTTGTTAAGAAAGAAATTTTAAAGTGGTTAGATGCTAGAATTATCTACCCTATTTCAGATAGTGTATGTCTAATTCACTGTGTTTCTAAGAAAGGAGGAGTGACTGCGAATATGAATGAGCCTAATGAGTTAATACCAACAAGACAAGTCACAGAATGACGAATATGCATTGATTATAGAAAATTACATCTCGCCAGAGGGAAATCATTTTCCACTACTATTTCTAAATCAAATCCTGGATAGACTAGTTGAGCATAAATACTTTTGTTTTTTAGATGGATATACTCGCTATCACCAAATACAAATAGCTACTGACGATCAAGAGAAAATAACTTTTACTAGTCCTTCAGATACATTTGCTTTTAAAAGAATGCCCTTTAGTTTATGTAATGCCCCTGCAACATTTCAAATATGTATGATGGCTATTTTTTGTGATTTAATTGAAAAAAGGATTGAAGCTCTTATGGATGATCTTTCAGTGTTTGGAACTTCATTTGAATCATGTTTGGAACATTTATCAAAAGTTATTATGCACTGTGAAAAAATAAATTTGGTCATTAATTGGGAAAAATGTTAATTTATGGTAGCAGGAGGAATTATTTTGGGACATCAAATTTCAGAAAATGATATGGAAGAAGACCCTACAAAAATTCAAGTGATCGCTAATTTAACTTACCCAACAAGTGTGAAGGAAAGTAGGAGTTTTTTTTGACATGCTAGATTCTACAGGCGGTATATTAAAGACTTTTCAAAAATTGCTATGCCTCTATGCCATTTACTTGAAAAAGATGTAATTTTTCATTTTGATAAAGAGTGCCTTAAGGCTTTTGAATTATTAAAATAAAAATTAGTCACTCACCAAGTATTGTTTCACTAGATTGGGAAAACCCTTTTGAATTATTGTGTGATGCAAGTGATTATGCTATTGGAGCTATTTTAGGACAAAAGAGTGATAAGATTTTCAAAGTAATCTACTATGCTAGTAGAACTCTTAATGAAACTCAAATTAATTGTACCACAACTGAGAAAGAGTTATTAGCAGTAGTATATGCTTTTGATAAATTTAGATCATACCTAATTGAAATTAAATGTATTGTACATAATGATCATTCTGCTATATAGTATTTAATGAAAAAAAATGATGCAAACCCAAGTCTTATAAGATGAATTATTCTTTTGTAAGAATTTGATTTTGAGATAGTAAATAGGAAGGGAGATGATAATCAAATTGTTGATCATCTATCCAGGCTTGAATTAGAAAAACCACCCTCATTTGAAAAAGAGATTAATGAAAATTTTACAGATGAGGAATTGTTCAATATTAATGAGTGATGTGTTCCATGGTATGCCAGCATTGTGAGTTTTATTGTTAGTGATATTATATCCTATGGAATGACATACCAACAAAAGAGGAAAATTTAATTTGAAGTTAAGACTTATTTTTGGGATGGCCCATTTTACTATAAACAAGGAAAGGATCTTATTATTCAAAGATGTGTGCTTTCAGAAGAAACTTATGAAATTATCCAAAAATGTCATAAGTTGCATTTTGGAGGACATTTTGGTGTTGATAAAATAGCATACAAAATTTTGCAATCTGGATTTTATTGGCCTAAAATCCTTAGAGATGTTAACGCTTATATTAAAACTTGTGATCGATGTCGATGAGTAGGCAATATTTATAGGAGAAATGAGATGCCCCTCAACTATGTATTAGAAGTGGAGATATTTGATGTTTGGGGATTAGATTTCATGGGACCATTTCTACCATCTTTTGAAAATTTATATATATTCTTGGCAGTAGATTATGTATCCAAATGGATAGAAGTTGTTGCTTTACCTTGATGTGATGCTCAAAGTGTTGCAAAGTTTTTAAAAACATACATATTTTGTAGATTTGGGATGCTGAGAGTGATCATAACTGGTGGGGGAAGTCATTTTAGAAATGCAATAATGGATAAGTTATTAAAGAAATATCATATTAACTATCGAATTGCTACTGCTTATCATCCTCAGACAAGTGGTTTAGCTGAATTATCCAATCATGCAAGGTTAAGATGATTTCCATGCAAACTTAAGTCTAGGTGGTTGGGCCCATTTGTTGTGATGAAAGTTTATCCTTATGGAGTTGTGGATATCAATGATCCTAAAACTGATAAAATATTCAAAGTGAATGATCACAGACTGAAACACTACTTTTTAGGTGACCAACTTAAATTAAAAGATCTTATGCTGTTGAGTCAACCAGAATAAGCACTGGTTATGTTGGGCTGACGACGTTAAACCAAACACTTTGTGGGAGGCAACCCATAGTTATCGATGTGTTTGTTTTGAATGTTATGTTGTTGTGTTTAATTTAGAAAGTTTTGATAGTGCTTTGAATATATAATGATTTAGTGATTATTCTAAGACCTTAAAAGATGATTTAGACATGTTAGAATGAGTATTTAGACGTTAAGTTGACTTGTGTTAAATTGAACACTGGCGATTAAGTGTCAATATCCGACACTTAAGCACTGCAGTTTAAAACTTGTGCGAATTTTGGTTTTTATAAGTTTTAACCGTGATTTGGTTAACTTTCACATGGGATAGCAATTTTAAGACGTGTCTAGGATTTATAGGGAGGTTTAGAGTCTATAAATAGAAGGGTTATGTGAGGATCTATACCACAGTTCAAGTCTAACCCTATATTCTAAGTGAGAAGTGAGAGTTTTGAAAGATGTCATCTTGGGAGAATGATTTGAAGAAAAATAAGAAAGTAATGAGAAAGAAGTTTGTTAGTTAGAGTTTGCAAGAGTTATACAACATTTTCCTCGCCATTAGTATTGAAGGAATAACAGAGAAAATCACTAAAATTGAGGCTTATATGGCTTAAACTGAAGCAAAAGCTATGGAAGTTAACATGCATCTGGATCATATAAGATGGCAACTTAAGATGCAATTTAGCCATACCAATTTTATAGAATAAGTGGACAAGGCTATGTATTTAAAGAACAAATGGATTGAAGAAGATTCAACCAAAGTTATTAACCACCGTCCTTTTTATCAAATTTACATTCCAAATGCTCAAGGAGAGACTAATGATAGGCCAGGATTCATTCCATCAAATGCAGAGTGTAACTAAGTTCTTTATTTAGTGTTTGTGTGTTTAGTGTTTGTTTGTTAATGTTAAGTTTGTTTAGTATGTTTTTAATGTTAAGATTTTTTAGTGTTAGTGTTAGGAATTTTCTCATCCAAGAGTATTTGGATTGAGAATCTATGTATTAAAAATATTTACAATTGTTCGTGAATGAAGATAAGTGTTTATTTGAGTGAATTTTTTTGTTATTTATTGTTGAATCTTAAGAAAGAGGAGAGTTGACAGGAAAGAAAAAAGTTATTAAAGAGTTATGAGACCTTGTAGGGTTGGTTGACTCAGGCTAGAAGTGCATTTTACTTAAAACCAAAAAATCAAAATTTGTGTGTTGGTGCCTAAGCACCAGGACCCTGTGCTCAAGCGCTGCCTAAACTGAGAGATGGGTGCCTAAGCGCCAAAACATTCGCGCTTAAGCACAGGTTCTTGTAAATTGGTTTGCGAACGATTTAAAGTGACAAATCGGTCCAAAAATCTCCATTTCTTTCGCTCGACGTTGTCCCTTTCCTCTAGGTTTTGCAATTTTGAGATTAGGGCATCTCTTAATTTGAAGATTTCTTGGTGGTTTGAAGGAAAATTTGTTAGATTTGATCTTCTTGAGGTAAGAGTTTCACTTCTATGTAGAAATTTTTTAGTTTCACCATGTATTTTGAGCACATTATGGATCTACCCAAAAATCACTATTCATGGTGAATATTTGAGAAAAATCTATGGAAAATACATAAATTTGGTAGTTTAAGCTTTGGTGGGTTAAGTTTAATGATTCAGAGTTGAATTTGGGATTTATTGTAAATTTTATATAATTTTTAGAAATGGCACCAAGGATGAAGTGGAGCAAGGGAAAAGCCCAATTTGATTCAAGCAAATTTGTTAGTGCGAGAGCTCAGGATCAATACACTGATGCACTGCAATCAAGAAAGTTGATCCCTGAGCATTATTTCAAGAGTCTGGGAGGAGCTGTAGAAGATTGATTGTTCATCGCTAGTGGGAGTGGTTTTGTTGTTTTTCTATTGTGGCTATTATTTTTGTTGTTCGAGAGTTTTATGCAAATCATCCCTAGGCTTAAGAAGAAGGATTCATGGTTAGAGGAAAGATGGTGCCTTTCTGACCTGAGGTAATAAATCAGTTTTGTCATTTGCCCCCGAGCACTTTATGTTTTTATTCCAACTATAGTCTAACTGAGGAGAAGTTAGACGAGATTATTTCATAGTTGACTGGAGGAAGAGGATTATGGAAATTTTCTAATGAAAGAATATTCAACTTCCCCACTTCGAGGTTAGATGCCCCATCAAAGGCATGACACTAATTCATTTCTGGTCGTCTACTGCCTACCAATCATCTTAGTGAAGTGACTCATGATTGAGCAACTTTGAACTATTGTATTTAGCAGTTCAAACTCATCGGCATTGGAGCTTTGATTCATAGTGTTATTACTAGTTCTATCATTGTTGCTACTATTACAGGTTTGGGATTTGCTTCCTTGATCTTTTCATTATGCGAGCAGGCTGGAGTTAGATTTGATAGCTGGGAGGAGANAGTATTTAGACGTTAAGTTGACTTGTGCTAAATTGAACACTGGCGATTAAGTGTCAATATCCGACACTTAAGCATTGCAGTTTAAAACTTGTGCGAATTTTGGTTTTTATAAGTTTTAACCGTGATTTGGTTAACTTTCACATGGGATAGCAATTTTAAGACGTGTCTAGGATTTATAGGGAGGTTTAGAGTCTATAAATAGAAGGGTTATGTGAGGATCTATACCACAATTCAAGTCTAACCCTATATTCTAAGAGAGAAGTGAGAGTTTTGAAAGATGTCATCTTGGTAGAATGATTTGAAGAAAAATAAGAAAGTAATGAGAAAGAAGTTTGTTAGTTAGAGTTTGCAAGAGTTATACAACATTTTCCTCTCCATTAGTATTGAAGGAATAACAGAGAAAATCACTAAAATTGAGGCTTATATGGCTTAAACGGAAGCAAAAGCTATGGAAGTTAACATGCATCTAGATCATATAAGATGGCAACTTAGGATGCAATTTAGCCATACCAGTTTTATAGAATAAGTGGATATGACTATGTATCTAAAGAACAAATGGATTGAAGAAGATTCAACCAAAGTTATTAATCACCGTCCTTTTTACCAGTTCTATCATTGTTGCTACTATTACATGTTTGGGATTTGCTTCCTTGATCTTTTCATTATGCGAGCAGGCTGGAGTTAGATTTGATAGCTGGGAGGAGATATTGCAGCCACTCAAGCTTATTACTAATGTGAATGTGAATTCTTATTCACATCATTTGATTTTTGGCTAAAGAGGTGGATTTTCTAGTAGTTCAATTGCTTCGACATCTTGAGATTCCACTTCACGTGCTTCTACATCACAGGGTCAGACTTTAGGATCTAATTCTCGNGATCATTTGATTTTTGGCTAAAGAGGTGGATTTTCTAGTAGTTCAACTGCTTCGACATCTTGAGATTCCACTTCACGTGCTTCTACATCACAGGGTCAGACTTTAGGATCTAATTCTCGATCACACAATATTAACTATGCTGCTGATAAGGCATTTAATTTAGAAAACTTTGCAAAGCATATGGATTGATATATGAGGAGACGTAGTGATTATGAGGAAGAATTCTGCTCATCTATGGAAAACCTCATGAGAGGTAACCAGAGGGTAATTTTCCCTCAATATCCAAGACATCCATTATATGGCCTGCAACTACTTGGCATAGTGATGAGAGTGATGCTGAGGAAGAAGATGATTAGACTGGTTTTGTAGTTTAATTTAGTTTTTTTTAATATATAGTTGTTAAGTGTTTCTGGTGCAGTTATACTGTACTTTTGTTGTGTTTTGACTTGTATTTTTTGAGACTGTTAGTTTTGTTTTGTTAGACACTGGTGTGATGTATTTATGTTTTTTTGAGTATTTATTATGTTTTTGAGGTAGTAATTGTGTTAATTGTATTGCTTAATGTATTTAGTTAGTCTGTGTTGAACTTAATTCTGAATCTTAGGAAGGTTTAGAGTATTGTTAACTTTTACTTNAAGGAAGAATTCTACTCATCTACGGAAAACCTCATGAGAGGTAACCAGAGGGTAGTTTTCCCTCAATATCCAAGACATCCATTATATGGCCTGCAACTACTTGGCATAGTGATGAGAGTGATGCTGAGGAAGAAGATGATTAAACTGGTTTTGTAGTTTAATTTAGTTTTTTTTAATATATAGTTGTTAAGTGTTTTTGGTGCAGTTATACTGTACTTTTGTTGTGTTTTGACTTGTATTTTTTGAGACTGTTAGTTTTGTTTTGTTAGACACTGGTGTGATGTATTTATGTTTTTTTGAGTATTTATTATGTTTTTGAGGTAGTAATTGTGTTAATTGTATTACTTATTGTATTTAGTTAGTCTGTGTTGAACTTAATTCTGAATCTTAGGAAGGTTTAGAGTATTGTTAACTTTTACTTAAAAACTTCATGCATAAATTTTCAATTTACTACCAGATAGTTTCTTTATGTTGCAGTTGTGTATGTTTGTTAATGTGTTTGTTTGCTTTTATGTTATCCTCCACTGTATAGAAGTCCAATGAATCTATTTATGTTAAGTATATTAAAATTTGATAAAAATTTAATTTTTACTCCTTTTTTTTTTGTGCTTGTATATTTAGGATGTAAAAATCTCTGCTAGTATGTCATTTTTAGTTTTCATTCCGGTCANATTTTTTATTTTTTTGTGCTTGTATATTTAGGATGTAAAAATCTCTGCTAGTATGTCATTTTTAGTTTTCATTCCGGTCAATTTATACATGATGCCAAATTGTTCTATTTTATTAAAAATTTAAGTTGGGGGGGGGGAGATGAAAAATTTTCTAAAAAACTTGAAATTTATTTCTTCTCAATATACTTCAAATAAATTTGATTTTGATTTGAATAAAAATGATCAAGTATATGAAGTTATATTAAAGAAGTNGAAAAATGTTCTATTTTATTAAAAATTTAAGTTTGAGGGGGGGAGATAAAAAATTTTCTAAAAAACTTGAAATTTATTTCTTCTCAAATATACTTCAAATAAATTTGATTTTGATTTGAATAAAAATGATCAAGTATATGAAGTTATATTAAAGAAGTAAATTTTTGAATATAGAAATGAATAAGAGAATTTAATTAAAATGTCTAGTAATGAAGAAAAACTTAAAGTTAAAGATTTTTAGTATGGAATATGATAAATATTGTGTAACTATCTTTAGTAGGAGAGATTGTTTTTTGGAAAAATGTAGACTAATTAGACCTTTATTTTAAAAACTTAAATTTCTTTTATTAAAAATAATTTTAAAAACTANTTTAAAAATTTTTAGTATGGAATATGATAAATATTGTGTAATTATCTTTAGTAGGAGAAATTGTTTTTTGAAAAAATGTAGACTAATTAGACCTTTATTTTAAAAACTTAAATTTCTTTTATTAAAAATAATTTTTAAAAACTATTATTATGTTTTTAAGTAAAATAAATATATCAACTTTTTGCTTTAGGAAAGGAAGAGTGGAATTCAAAATAAAAAAAGGCCTATCCAGATATAATAATCCTTGCCTGAACAAAAAAAGAGAAAAATAAAAGAAAAGTTGAAAAAGGGAGGAGAACCTTGAGGATTAGTGTCTAATCAAAAATTGGTTCCACATTTGATNAAAAACTATTATTATGTTTTTAAGTAAAATAAATATATCAACTTTTTGCTTTAGGAAAGGAAGAGGGGAATTCAAAATCAAAAAAGGCCTATCCAGATATAATAATCCTTGCCTGAACAAAAAAAAAGAAAAAGAAAAGAAAAGTTGAAAAAGGGAGGAGAACCTTGAGGATTAGTGTCTAATCAAAAATTGGTTCCACATTTGATCTTTTTAAAGTATAAGACTTTAAAAACTCTTAAGCCTAAAGATATAATATAGTGAGTAAAATTATGCTTGATAAAAAATTTTAAGTGGAGATGATAGAATGCCTAAACTCTATATTAGGAAAATCTACAATATTTCTAAACTAAATAGGAACTCATATTTTCAGACTTCTTTACATTAAAAATCCTTAAACTCTAAGTTGGTCTTATTTACTAACATTTTTTTCAAAATTGGACTACTATATTTCTACATCAAAATTTTAGAAACTACTAAAGAAACTCATATAAATCATCTACTTATTTAGTTTTTAAAAGATTGAGGTGTCACTTGAGGACAAGTAACATTTTAAGTTTGGGAGATTTTGATACACCTAAAATATATAATTTTTTTGTNCAAAATTGGACTACTATATTTCTACATCAAAATTTTAGAAACTACTAAAGAAACTCGTATAAATCATCTACTTATTTAGTTTTTAAAAGATTGAGGTATCACTTGAGGACAAGTAACATTTTAAGTTTGGGAGATTTTGATACACCTAAAATATATAATTTTTTTATGCATTTTCATACATATTTTTGAGATATTGCACTTTAATGAAAGGTGTTTGTGTGTTTTTTTTATTCAAGTACAAATGAATGAAAAATAATAAAAAAGTGAAAAAAAATCATTTTTGGAGCAAAAATGAAGAAAGTGAAAAAATGAACTGAGGCGCCTAAGCGCCCAGGACTGGAGCTTACGCGTCCATTAAATAGAGAGAGTCATGCCTAAGCACCAGGTACTCCGCGCTTAAGCACCAGAAGTAGTTATTTGACGATTCATTGAATTTGGATAAACTTTTGAAGAGGTGTTTAAAAAAACTCTTGGTNGTATGCATTTTCATACATATTTTTGAGATATTACACTTTAATGAAAGGTGTTTGTGTGTTTTTTTATTCAAGTACAATCAAATGAATGAAAAATAATAAAAAGGTGAAAAAAATCAAATTTGGAGCAAAAATGAAGAAAGTGAAAAAATGAACTGAGGCACCTAAGCGCCCAGGACTGAACCTTACGCGTCCATTAAACAGAGAGAGTCACGCCTAAGCACCAGGTACCTCGCGCTTAAGCGCCAGAAGTAGTTATTTGACGATTCATTGAATTTGGATAAACTTTTGAAGAGGTGTTTAAAAAAACTCTTGGTAAAAATGTGGGAAATAGTTCATGGACACAAAAATTCATTTAATTGGCTTTTGAAAGGAGGCAAATTCTAGAAGATTCATTGAATGGAGACATATTTTGAAGTGACACCAATGCACCACTTAGATTTTTATTAAANGTAGGAAATAGTTCATGGACACAAAAATTCATTTAATTGGCTTTCGAAATGAGGCAACTTCTAGAAGATTCATTGAATGGAGACATATTTTGAAGTGACACCAATGCACCACTTAGATTTTTATTAAAGAAAACATAGATCGTCAAAGGAGGGGGCTGATGCGCGGAAACTTGGGATTAAATTAATAATAAGTATGCAATGTAACCCAAACAATAATGTAACTTTAATGAAAATAATTTATCTTTAAAACCTCTTTTAAACTCCCAATTTCCTTCTACATATAACGTTAGTATACGTATCGTTCAAGTAATACATGGCTCTAATGAAGTCCTAGATATTGATCCCACAGGGAAGCTGGAAATATATATAAGCTAGCTATTAATATTCTACTCTTAAATTAAAATAATAATAAAACAAAGTAAAGTACGTAGTTTAAAGTTAAACTACTCAAGTGAAAAGCTACTAAATATGCAGATGTACAACTACAACAGTTTAGTCAAACTAAATGCTAAACTTTCAAAAGTAAAATTGCTAAAATAAAACAAATAATTTTGTTGATCAAAAGTTCAAGTATGAGAAAACATCCTTCTCCTTTACATTGAAAGTATGGCATGTGAAGAAATTGAAATCATTTGAAAAATATATTTAAAAATTGTTTTGTGCCAAATAGGGCAATTCTATTCTCTACCCTCTTCCGAGTGTTATAAAGAACATTAACTAATTCAGAGTTTGGTCCCTAATTTCATGGTTAGGCTGAGAGGATACCGGCTGTCANTTTTTGTTGACCAAAAGTTCAAGTATGAGAAAACACCCTTCCCCTTTACAATGAAAGTATGGCATGTGAAGAAATTGAAATCATTTGAAAAATATATTTAAAAATTCTTTTGTGCCAAATAGGGCAATTCTATTCTCTACCCTCCTCCGAGTGCTATAAAGAACATTAACTAATTCAGAGTTTGGTCCCTAATTTCATGGTTAGGCTGAGAGGATACCGGCTGTCACTCCAGAGCTCCCACTACTCCCTCACCTTAGGGCTAACATGCTCGCA
>JXCR01066424.1:300080-310897 GCA_002079205.1 Phalaenopsis hybrid cultivar
GTATGCAAATTGTGTTGTGCCAAATATGAGCAATAATATTCTTTACCCACATTGACTAATTTAAAGTTTGAATAGTTCTGAAGACCAGCTAGGCAGGGAAGATACTAGCTCTCACTCTAGAGTTCCCTCGATTCCCTCCACCTGGGGGCTAGCATCTCGTATCAAAAATTAAAATAATAAACCAAGTTGGGGGCTTTAATCTGTCACTTTAAAGTCCTCTAACTCTACACCCTTCAATGAATATTTCCCTATTTATTTGCACTCAATCATATGAACCACATTCTCATTCATACAACCTTATTTGATTCTTTCCAATTGTTGACTGAGATAAACCAGCCCGATTATTACATGTTTTTACAACAAATTTTAACATCTGGATTGGTCAAATCAAAAAGTAAATGAAGTGCATGAATTTAAATCATCATAACTTCTTCCATCATTGAAGATCAATACCTTCCAAAACTTCCATCCAAAACTTAATTACTTACCATTTTAAGAAGAGAGATAAAGAAAACTACTCAGAATCCATGGAGAAAACAAAATCACACTTTAGTTTAAAAGAATAAATCATTGTCAATCCAAAACAAGTCTCAATTAAAACCAAAAGTAGTCTCAAAACAAAAAAATAAAAACTTATCTCAAGTCCACCAAACTCTTAAAGTTCCTTTGATTCTTTTATCTTTACAATCACGCAAAATAAAATAACAAAAAGATAAAATAAAAGTAAATGTGGTGTATGAAAAAATCTCCGAACTAATTCCCCAAATGAGAACTTTCAAAACTTTTCAATACTTTCAGGACTCTTTTCTAAGTCTTCTCTTCTTTCTTTTATAATTTACCAAAAGATGCCTTGGTTTCTCTTCAAAATATTTCTAGATTCGATGAAATTTCCTAAGAGATGCATCCTTTCATGATAATTTTCATCCATGGTGGTTATACCCACCCATTAAGCCAATGAGTGCCTCAAAAACCTCTTCAAAATTTGCACAAATTGAATTTACTAGTCCAATAACTGCCACTGGCGCTTAAGAAAGGGGCCTCTGGTGCTTAGGCATGGCCTTCTCTGTTTAATTGGTGCGTAAGCGTCAGATCTGGTGCTTAGGCGCCAAAACTCTTTTGCACATTTTCACCTTTTTGCTCATAATTTGATCTTTTTTCACTCCTTTAAGCATTTTTCACTCTTTTTACCTGTATGTCAAAGAAAAACACGAAAATAACTTCTATTAAAACGTAATATCTCAAAAATAGATATAAAAATATGTCTAAAAATACTATATATTTTAGGTGTATCAATAGACACATTACTTGTTCGAGTTGCGAAGGGCTGGTGCAGTTTTCAATGGAGAGGTTTTTTTTGAAGTAGTCATTGTTTTGAATGGCCTGGACTAGCTCGACCATCAACATATTCAGGAGTATCAATTCCAACTTTTTTTTGATAAATTTGCGTCCCTCATAGTAATGGACCGACCGCTATTCAGTGTGATGCTTACGATTACACCCTTAGTCATCCCAGTGATACACCTTAAAATTACCTGTTTTAAATATACATTCAATGCTTATTTTTTGTACATTTTTTATAATATTGCACTATAATGAAAGATATTTTGCATGTTTTTTGTTCCAAATAAAAGAAATGGATTTTTGGAGAAAATAGAGTAAAATTGGTGCAATTTGGAGCCAAATCGAGCAAGGAAGAAAATTATGATCAGGCCCATTTTGTTGGAGCAAGATTTGAGCTGAAATGGGGAGAAGTAGAGTGAATTAGAGCTGCCCCAACTTTTGAACTGTCACAATAATGCTCAAACTGGCGCTATCGCGCCCGCCGATAAACAAGCACCACAACGCCGATTCTGGCGCTATAGCACCAGTAACCGTTTCAGACGATTATTGCTCGATTTTGGGAGTTTTTTAAGCCTCATTTCGCACTTGAGAAGGCATATTTTGGTATTTCAAACTCTTGGAAACTCCAAGAACATCCATAGGTCATAGATAAGAGTAGAAAACTTAGATTTCTACCTTTTCTAAAGAGATTGGTGAGGAATTTTGAGAGATATTTGTAAGGAATTGTATGAGCATTGCGTGGATTAGTAGAAGACTTTAGTAGAGGGATTTTCATCTTTCTTTCAGAGGAAAAAAAAACTAAGTATTGTTTTTTTCATTATCTGATAATTGTTTTAAACACTTTCCTAGTGAATTTGCTTTGATTTAAATGAAGTTTTCTGTTGTGTTTTCTCCATGCTTAGTGAGTAGTTTTCCTTGATCATTGTGATGAGAATTAGTCATATGTGGGATTAGAATGGTTTGAAGATTTTATTTATTCTAAAGTGGATGGTATTTTCACCAGTTCTTAATTTGCTTTGAAAACTGATCACTTGTAATGTTGAAATTTGTTGTGAAATATAAGGACCCGAGAGAGCTATGGTTTCATCCAACTAGTGAGTATCACACTAACCTCACAAGGAAGGGAACCAAAATATCAGAATAATGTAAATAGATAAGGAGATAAGTCTTGATGGACGTAGAATTGGTATTTTTAGGGTGACAGACTAGATCCATTAATAATTTGATCAAAAGTTGGAACTAAGGGTCCCTGGTGGGTCTTACAGAGAGGCCCCGATGGGTAATCTAAAAGTGGCAGGCTAGAATCTAATCAACACTACCACACAAGCTGGAATTTACATTGGATTAGACAATGTTCTTTATGCACTCGGGAGAGGGTAAAGAAGCAGGTATGCTTCTATTTGTCACAATACAATATTTTAATCTTTAAACATTTGATTCCTACATTGATTATAATCTAATCACAAGGGGAAAGGGATTTTAATTAT
Source organism: Phalaenopsis hybrid cultivar (assembly GCA_002079205.1). Classification (NCBI taxonomy): domain Eukaryota; kingdom Viridiplantae; phylum Streptophyta; class Magnoliopsida; order Asparagales; family Orchidaceae; genus Phalaenopsis; species Phalaenopsis hybrid cultivar. Next base: position 302,909 of record JXCR01066424.1, read on the forward strand.
ATAAAAACTTTCCAAATCTTATGTAATTTAGTTAATTATAATTTTATAGTAAATTACTAAATTTAGGAAAACCAAACTTTTTGAAAATTCCAAATTAAAACCTGATAGTAGTAGACTGAAATTAGCCTAAGGGAATTCTTACCTCGCTTTTCTGTGGGATTGATACTAAGGCCTTTAATGAAAGATCTATATTAACTGAAGCAATACATCACACTAGCCGCTAAATATAAATTGGGTCAAGTTTTTTGTAATCTTTTGAGAATTTAAATAACTACGTAATTGCTTGTCGGGTCACCCAGACCAAGGGTTGTCGTTTTATTGGCCATTAGTGGTCCAACTGCCCCTTTTTCTCATCATCACGGTCATTCCACTTCTGTACCCGATGGTCGGATGACTCCGATCAGGTGCTTGATGAGTCTATAAGGCCCTCCTCATTGATGATATGGTCATTGGCTAGTTCTAGGACCAGGGCAAAAGATTTTGGTTTGAGCAAGTTCAGTTTGTACTCGAATCATTGGCTGCAGATTCCCACTTCAAGAAGATCTGACGATGAGAGGCTCCATATTTTTTTACTTCCAGCATTTCCTTCTTGAAGCGAACGATGTAGACTCATAGGCTTTCATTCTCTCCCTGCGTGATATAGAGCAGTGTCTCAGTGTCTTTCCTCATCTTTTGTATGTTGAGTCTTCTAAACACATTGAATGATGGAATGATTCCATTTGGTAGTCAGTTGAACCACCGAAGAGCAACCTCCTTCAACGTGGTAAAAAAAGCTGACACTTCGTCATGTCGTCAATTAGTAAGACTCTCACCGATGATTTGAAAGAAGCCATGTGGTCAATCGAGTTGCTCTTCCCCCTCTAGGGATCCGAAAGTGGAATCATCATTTTCACTAGGGTTATAGTTTCAAGGATCCGACGGAAGAAAGCACTGGCTGCAGTCGACCGGGAGGGTGCGCATACTCGATCTGTGCGGTGCCTGACTATCGATGTAGACGTCGTAGTTTCTGTGAGTTTGGAGTCACCATGCCCTTTGGTCGATCTTTCAACAGCCTGACTGTTATGTGCGGGCTGATTCTCACGAGAAATTATTAGGGGATAAGTTTCTTGAGACTCTCCTTCTAAGAGTGGCTGCTGATCATTCCTCTGGGTCATCATTGCTCGGAGGGCTTTGAATTGGTCCATCATCTGGGCCCTAAGAGCATGAACCTCTTCCAAGATGTCTCACTGCACCGTTTCTCTATTGAGTTCCATAAAAGTTGCATATCTCTGCGAAATTTATCTTCGTAATTTGCTTCGCTTCTTGTCTGGGGCATGCCCACGCTCACTACACCACCTTTTTAGAATGTTGAATCCTAAATTGTCCTTCAAATAAAACACACACCGAGAGTTGAAGCTAAAAAAAAAAGAGAAAAGGAGAGGGAGAGTGGAGCCAACAGAGAATTATTGAGGGACGAGTCAGGGGGAGAAGTCCTTTTATTCATCTTTGGACCTCTTATTTAACGAGCTTTTTTTTATTATTACAGAAAAGAGGGAATGATTACAAAAACTACCCTTAATGCAGTTAATGCGCTAATTTATTACAAGATTCATGTTGCCATTTAAGTGTTAGACAATAGGCATTAGTGAATTGATGCATTTAGTCCGGTCTACCATGGCGACCGGTTGTGTGGCAATAGCTTTTGCCAAGACAAAGCTTGTCGATCGACTAGTTGTGATCGGGTGCACTTGAAAAAAAGTTTGGTAGTTGAGACCATAAGTACAATCCGTTGATTGGAATCCCTCGACACATGGGTCTGCTGACCTAATAGAGCGGTCGGTCGTCAAACGGTGCTAATTCAGACCATGCTCCATCAGCCTGATGCTATATATATATAATATACTTAACATATTTGTAGAAGTGTAATTTTTATTTGAAAGTCAAAATTTTAAATTGAATTTGCGATCTTAGAACCTCCAACTCCCGTTATATTTTTCGCGCATCCGTTGGTGAAGGGAGAACATATTTACGTTGTTTCAGGGAGGTTATGCATCAATTATATATGTATTTTTCTTCGCGCATCCCACAGTTCACCGGAGGAAGAAATAGTAAATAGGGCGAACTTATGTACTGTTTTCACCTAGCGAGGAGTCAAGGAACCAACGGGAACGCAACATTCCCTCGTCATGAAGCGTTTTTTTCAACCAGTGGAGAAGGACGGTTCTTTCAAGAAGCCCTCTATCTCCTTCACCGATCCCCCTCTTTCCTCCAGCAGCAACTCAGTTTTCGTCGAGGTCTCTCCCACCGTCGAAGCATGCGAAATACAGAGGCGAGAGCCTTGCAAGTTCCTAACTTGGAACGCCAACAGTCTCCTCCTCCGCATTAAGAAGGACTGGCCAGAATTCTCCAACCTAGTCCAAACTCTCGACCCGGATGCTATCGCCATTCAGGTCCTTTTCCTAGTGCATTCCTTTCCATCTTCCCGGACTAGTGTTATAATGTCAATGTGGGTTAACTATTGCTTTTGGTGTTTTGGTTCTCTATTTTCTGTTTGCTTTTGAATAATTAAAATTCCTTTTATCAGGATTGTTCTGCTTAATTTGCTAGGTCTCCGTTTAGTCGAGTTAATGTTTTGCGAATCGGTCAGTTTGTTGAATAGGCATGGAAACTCCGCTAGTGCAGGCCTTTTGAAGTGTTTTTGAGTTTTTTGTTGTTCATTAAACCAAGTAATGGACTGGTGAAGTTTTTAATTGTTCTTTTAATCTCTCGCAAATGGAAAACATGATTTAGAAAATGACATTTTAATTTTCGCTCAGTTTTTGTATGAAAATAAAATCACTGTATATGATGGAAATTTGAGAAGGTTTGTGGTGTTTGAAATTAATGTTAATCTCTAATTAAATTCAACCAAACAAGCGATTTAACAACTTTATCCTTTTTTCAAATTTTATTTTCTAGCTTCAAACGATAGTTGAGCAGTAAAAGTAATGCAATATCAACTAATTACAGTCAACTGAACTAGAAGTTTGCGCCACACCATAAACAATGTTCTTTAGTAGGGTGGCAGGAAGGTATACAAAGATGTCTATTGGGAAATGTTTAACTTCTGCAATAAGTGTTTCCTGGTTTTGTTTGTCCAACTATTATTTCGTTGCTATTCTTTTCTTTTATTATTATGTTGTTTGATTCATGCATGAATTTGAGCTCTTACTACATGATTACGCTAGCTTTGGAAATTTCCCTGCTCTTTATCAAAGAATAATGCTTTGCCCTTAAGATTATTATTGATACTAAGTTTTTTGATATTATAAGTGCTTAGGCTCTTTCAATAGGTTTACATATAGGTTCTAAAGAAAAATTCTGAAATGACCTAGAAAACTTCATACAAAATCAACTGATACCTCTTGAAGAAAGAATTTTTTTTGAAGGAGAATTAAATGGACATGTCGGTGGAGTGACATAAGACTTTAGAAATATTCTTGGCGGCTATGGTTTTGGAATGATTAATGAAGAAAGTTGAGCCATTTCAGATTTTGATTTAGTGTATGATTTTGTTATTCTTAATACTTTGATCAAGAAAAGAGCTGAACATATTATTACTTATGAGAATGGATCTAATAAAACAAAAATTAATTATTTTTTTATGAGAAGGAAAGATCGCCAAGAATATAAAGATTGTAAGGTCATTCAAGGTGAGGATTTATGTACTCAACATCAATTATTAGTTCTGAAATTTAATATGAATAGTTGTAGAATACGAAATACTAGAAATCATTATTATAGAATTAGGTGAGGACACCTAAAAGACACAAATAAAATTATTTTTATGAGTAAACTTCAAGGTTTCAAGATTTGGGATGTTCGTGAAGAAGCAAATTCTATATGAGATAATGTAATAAATATTATTAAACAAGTGACAAAAGATATTTGTGGAGAATCAAATGGAAAATTTTTTATAAATAATAATAGTTGGTGTTAGAATAATAATGTGCAAGAAAAGATAAAATATAAGAAGTTATGCTATAAAAATTGATTTAAATGTAAAAGCTTATAGAATTTTAGAAAAATATTAAATGACTCGTAAAGAGTTTAAGAAAATAATCTGTGACGCTAAAAATTTTACTTTTAGTGATCTTTATAATATATTAGATATTAAAGGCTGTGAAAAATATACATATAAACTAGCTAAACCAGGAGAAAAGAAATGTAAAAATTTTAACTAAAGTGAAGTGTATTAAAGATGAAAATAAAAAAGTGCCGCTCTTATAAAAAGAAGTTCAACATAGGTGGGTGAGTTATTTTGATAAATTTTTCAATGAAGTTTTTGAAAATACGATCGATCTTAGTGTTCTTAATATTGTTAATAATAATTAAATATTTAATTTTTACCGCCGCATTAGTAAAAACGGAGTTAAGGATGTTTTAAAGAGAACTAAGGGTGAAAAGTTTGTAGGACCTGATCTTATTTCAATTGAGTATGGAAATATCTAAGCGATATGAGAATTTCTTGGCTTACTAAACTCTTTAATATTTTTAAAAAACTAAAAAGTTGTTGAAGGAGTGGTATTTTAGTCTCCATTTTTAAGAATAAAGGGGATTCACAAGAGTGTGCAAATTATAGAGAAATTAAGTTGATGTGTAATACTTTAAAATTATAGGAGAGGGTAATTGAACATAGGTTAAGACATATTATAAAAATTTCTCATATTAATTTTGGATTTATGCTCAGTAGATCTACTATGGAAGTTATATATTTATTGAGAGCTTTGATAGAGAAGTACCGAGAGAATAAGGAGGATATATATGATTTTTATTGATTAAAAAAAACTTACGATTAGGTTCCAAGAGATATATTTTGGACAATTTTAGAGAATAATGATATTGATATGACTTTTATTCAAGTCATTAAAGATATGTATTCTAGAGCTGTTACTTGTGTTCGAACAGGAGGATTGACCAAATATTTTTCTATTTTAGTTGGAGTACATTAGGGATCGACTGTAAACAGTATCTTTTTGCTTTAATTATGGATGCTCATATTGGACATTTACAGAATGATGCACCTTGGTGTATGCTTTTCGTTGATGATATTCTTCTTATGGATAAGACTAGAAAAAAAACTCAGGAAAAACATGCATTATGGAGGACTACAAAGTCTAAAGTCCTTCGTTTGAGTAGAACTAAAACGGAATACATGGAATGTAATTTTAGTAGTAGCAGCTCTAGCGGTAGAGTTGTAATTATAGGTGATCAAATTATTAAAAGTGTGTACGCTTTAGATATCTCGGGTCTATTGTTCTAAGAGATGGTGATACCGATGGGGATATTTTTAGTAGAATTCAAGTTGGTTGGTTAAAGTGGATGAATGCTTCTGGTTTATTGTGTGATAGAAAAATATCGCTTAGACTGAAAGGAAAATTTAATAAGATGGTGGTGAGACCTGCAATGCTCAATGACGCTGATTTTTGAACTTTAAAAGAGAAGCTTAAAACTAAGTTAAGTGTTGTCGAGATGATAATGCTTAGGCGGATGAGTGACTTTACACTTAGAGACAAAATGCGAATGAATATATCTATTGATAGGGTTTGGTCACATTAAACGTCGACCCTCTGATAATCTGGTTCGAAGGGTAGATGTTTTAGATTCGACTTATGTTAAGAAAGACATAGGTAGACCTAGAAAGACTTGGGTATATTGTATAAAAAATGATCTTAATTTATTAGAATTAAATGAAAATATGACACTCAATTGAACACAATGAAGAAAAATGATTCATGTAGCCGACCCCATTTAGCGGGATAAAGGCTTCAAGGAGAGAGACCTTTGCATTGGCACCATGATTTAAAAGATGTCATAATTTTTCGAAAAAATTTTATGTTGGTTGTCAACTATTTAGACAATCCTCAATTTTTTATATTTGGGATTTGGGACTCGACAATGGTAGTGCTCATCACCAAATTTCAAATAAAAGAAAAANCTGTCAACCATTTAGACAATCCTCAATTTTTTATATTTGGGATTTGGCACTCGACAATGGTAGTGCTCATCACCAAATTTCAAATAAAAGAAAAAAGATGGTTTGAAGCCATATGAATTTGTTCATCTGTTACCATGAAATTTTTGAAATAACAATTCTTGCNAAGATGGTTTGAAGCCATATGAATTTGTTCATCTGTTACCATGAAATTTTTGAAATAATAATTCTTGCCTCATAAGTGCTCTAAATGTACATAATTTGTCAATCTCTCTTTTGTTGTTGTCACAAGCTCAACCTTTACATGCACACTTTAGTAAATCTTTGTGGTACCATGCATGATTGATGATCCAAACTGCAACCTCTCTGATCAAGGTCAGATTCTAGCTATACATCTTCCTTCTGCTAGACCAAGTACAAACATCGTCTGTAAAGAACTCCTTACTCTGTGATTCAACCACATTTCACAGTAAATCTGATGCATTCAAGTATCAGTGCATAGACTTGGTTGAACTTGGTGTACATACTAGGTTTAATTTACTCAAGCCACCTTCTTTTGGTCCCACTTATTTTGCATGCATTCTGATTTGATTAATTGGTTAATCGCTCTCTTTTTGGGTCATTTTCACGGGGCAAACGTTCTTTATTTTTGAGTTTGCACCTCATTATATCAAGTGTAGGTCGTGTTCTACACTCGACTTACATGTCCTAATGTTTGACTTGCATTCCAGCCTATCACGATGCCACTTCCATATTGCTTTGAGTCAAGCCTAGCCTAGCATGACATTCATATATTAACACTACGACGTGACTCCCATTTGCTGACTAGGTTATGCTTGGTGACATCCTCCATATATCTCATGACTAGTTCCTTATATAATATAACTCGTGATTGTCATCATGGATTCTTGAGTTATCACATGGATAACGAGATCAGAGCCTCAATTACTTGGAATGATGAAATTATGGGATATTAATAGGGGCCATCCACTTGTCCCCCCTTCCATTATCTATTCATTTCTTCTATAACCCTTGGGTTGTAGAATTTTCATTCCTCAGTCGCTTATTATAATTCCAATCTTAGGCAATTCTGAAGATTACCGGTCACTTATGTTTCAAAACAAAAGTATCATCATCTTTGGTGCCTTTTATGCTTTAGTTTCTTTCTCGAGGGTTTTTATATTTGTTAACATATTTATTTACAAATTATTATGCCCCTTTTGGAAAAAAAGTGTCTTTTTATATTGAATATAAGATTTCCTCATCACATTTCTATGACTACATGCTCCTTGCCCTAAAGCAACATTTGTATCTTTCACATATCTATAACGCAACCTTGTTTAATGCACCTTGAACCTTAAATTGTTATTAACTGATGCAACCTTGGCTGTATTGAGGTCACATATTTTTTGTGCCTTACAGTCTCATTGACTTGGTTTATTCTCATATGTTTGAGCTTTATCATAGCTCTTCTTTAAGAGACCTTTAAATCCTGACTTATAACTATAAGCATACAAGTGAAACACTTTAATAAAGAGTATTCATAGCTATGCTTCAAATATAATTAATCTATGAAGTCTTCTTTTATATTAATCTGAGAAGTCTTCTCCCTTGAGAAATCTCGAATCTTATTTCTCATTCTTCACTTTTCCTGTGTTCCTACAATGGTACTCTGATCAGGTTGGAGAGCAAGGCACCATGTTCATGCTTGTAGATCCACCAATGTTAATTGTCTCTTGTTTGTCTAAAGAATTAGCCTTTCGAGTGGGTCCTTTTCGTGTAGGGGTTGTGGGCCCATAGTTATAACATAACTATATATCCCCATAGACGAAGACTAAGATCATACATTTGCAGTCCCTATGTCATAAATTTGAACAATTTTATGCAAAATGTTCTCGTCATTCTCTTTCTAGCTTGGTCATAGATCTTGGTATCATCCTAAAAATTCAATCAGTATTATGATAGTTACCCTTACAAGTCCTTACATTACATGGATATGTTTTGATTAGTATGATTCCTAGTCAACACATATCATA
>JXCR01066424.1:312139-332626 GCA_002079205.1 Phalaenopsis hybrid cultivar
TTTTTTTTTTTTTTTTTTTTGCATAACTTGATCAAGGCGTTGCCTCAAATAGTTCGGGGCACATGCCTCGGAGGAAAAAAATGTAAGTCTCACTGGTGATATTGAGGCTTAAGCATCGAGGTTTTTTTTTTTCGTGCCTGAGTTTGAGGCGTGCCTGATGGCGTAAGCCTCAAATGCCTTTTTAAACATTACCCTGCCCAAACCCATTCAAAAAATTCTATGTTCGGTTTGACCCAATTAGCATTTGTGGTGGGTTTGCACCTAGAATCACAACCGGTTTAATTTTTTGCATCACGTTCAATTTGAACTAACAACCTAAAATTGATTAGCCTACTAGATGTTGGCCCAAATGGTTGTTATGTATTATATTAAACGTGTTACATGGGTTGGATTTAGGTCAGTTTGTTTAATGCAAGTCTGATTTGAGCTAAATTTTTTTGACTTGTTTAATAAAAAGGTTGTGTTTGTGATATGCATATCCGCATCAAGTCATTTTGAATAAGATCGAACTAATTTATTAACCTGAATTGACACCCCATTTTTATCTTTATATTTCATGTAAGTCTCAAAACATTATTTAACCAATTCTTTTTTTTTTTTTCATTACAACTCACACCTTATTTATAACCTTTAAGCTTGACATAGATTAAAATAAAAAATTACTACAATTCTTTTGAGGAGGGAAGGACATGTCAACTCATGAATTCATGGCCTCTTGAATCTCATATTTGATTGCTCAATTGATTTATTCCTGGTAAAATTGCCTAGAAATAAAGTATGGGTTGGATTTTGAACTTTAAGTCACAATTCATATTTTCCTTTCTAGCAATGGTACCTTCATTGATGGAGAGAGAGAGAGAGAGAGAAAGAGAGAGAGAGAGAATGATATCCCATGTATATTAACATGCTTGCACAAAACGACCAAGCTATTTAGAAATAGTGTGGAGCCATGTTGTTGGGGTTGTGATGCATACAATTATGTCTTCATTTAAACTAAGAGTGATGTACTTATTTCACTTCTGCTGTTGAGGATTTTTTTCCATAATACGCATTTGCTATTTGAAGTGGAATTAGAGAGAAGGAAAAGGATGATAGAAGTAGATCCCAATCAAAGGGCTTATAATCAAAGCTCCATCAAAATAATATTAAGAATGACATTTCTTGCGTCAATTGATATTATAAATATTCTTTTTATACATCAAGTACCCAAATATATCCCTTTGTCTTTGAATAGGCTTATAATAGTTGTCTCAGTTGACTCAAAAATGAAATCCCCATTTTTTAATGACTTTAGGTATTCAGTTTTTTACTGCATTGATAATGAGCCAATTTTGCTTTTGTTCTTAGTTTTTTCAATAATTTCTTATAACTCGCATAAGCTGCATACATAAACTGAATGGCTGTTTATAACATTATGAATTTGATTGCCTTATATATATATATTGGAAACTTGTGGTTTTCATTCCTATTTCATTTTAACCATTTAACAATAGCAAAGAATAAGACATTTGATAACAGCTTAAACTACTAAGTGCTCAAATTTTGTTCAGTTTGATGATTATTTTGTTGGCATCAAGCTTATAATAAGATGAAATAAATCCCTTTGTCTTTGAATAGGCTTATAATAGTTGTCTCAATTGACTCAAAAATGAAATCCCCATTTTTATTGACTTTAGGTATTCAGTTTTTTACCGCATTGATAATGAGCCAATTTTGCTTTTGTTCTTAGTTTTTTCAATAATTTCTTATAACTCGCATAAGCTGCATACATAAACTGAATGGCTGTTTATAACATTATGAATTTGATTGCCTTATATATATATATTGGAAACTTGTGGTTTTCATTCCTATTTCATTTTAACCATTTAACAATAGCAAAGAATAAGACATTTGATAACAGTTTAAACTACTAAGTGCTCAAATTTTGTTCAGTTTGATGATTATTTTGTTGGCATCAAGCTTATAATAAGATGAAATAATGATGCTAAAATAAATTAATGTTGTGGTCTTCTGAAGATCAAAATGCTTGATTTTCTTCTTAATGTAAATTTCCGCTTGTACATAGTGTTTGTTGGATTTTACACGATCTTGAATAGAAGTTACTGAANCAATGTTGTGGTCTTCTGAAGATCAAAATGCTTGATTTTATTCTTAATGTAAATTTCCGCTTGTACATAGTGTTTGTTGGATTTTACACGATCTTGAATAGAAGTTACTGAAAGCTGCATCACATTTTCTTGATTGTTCACTAACATTAAGTTTGAATATTGACGATGGAAAAACAAAAAAGAAACTGAAAATTGATCCATCTTAGATAAAGGAATGTAAAAAGTTCAACTATAGTGATTTAATTTTTGGGAGGAAAGGTACTCTAAAACAATTAATATGTATTTTTTGTCTGAAGCATTGTCAAATTTGCAGGACATTCGAGAGGGGCAATGCTTAGTAAATTTTGATGCAATTTGACTATCCAGAATTTAAAAAAAAAAGGAGAAAAAATGAAGATTTACATGCATACCACTTAAATCTTGTGAACATATCTATCACCTAAANTTTAGTAAATTTTGATGCAATTTGACTATCCAGAATTTTAAAAAAAAAGGAGAAAAAATGAAGATTTACATGCATACCACTTAAATCTTGTGAACATATCTATCACCTAAANCTTGTTTCTTTTAATTAACATTTCATTGCTAGAATTCAGGATAGAAGCATTCGATAAAATACCGTGAAAGCGTAAAAATAGTTTTTTGTCACATACATAACTAAGGATGTTTCAACAAGTAGAGGAATTTAGTTTTAGATTGGTAAATACGGCCATTAGTTTAAACTTGAGTGACCGAGCCCTTGCTTTACTTGTTTGCTTCACTCTCATTGATTGAAGGAAGTCTGATCATGCATTTTTGTCTTGGCAGAGCTTGCAAAGATGATAATTGCTCAGATTTGTCAGTTGAAAAATATTTGTTTTGATTATTATGTGCTGTAGCTGATTTTAATTTTAACAATTTCTGCAATCAATGTCACGATCCTGCTCGGGATTTGGAATTAATCAAGATGGGTACAAAAGGTCGTATAGTAGGAATTAAATTTTTCATATTTATTTTCTATAACTAGTTATTAACAAATGAAAGAACCACTAATCAAATTAAATTAAATGAATATAATTAAATTTACCTCATTACAGAGATTTTGCGTCTTATATAAATATTCTCTTTTATGTTGCTTATTTTTTAATAAATTAATTATATTTGAAAATTTAGTTGAAACAACTGTGAGCTAACCAAAGCTAGCGATTACTCATACTCTTAAACTACAATAATATAACGAAAAATAAAATAATATACGTAGGAGTGTCAAAAATTGACCTAACACATCAACACGACTCGAACTCAACTCGAAAAATTTGGGTCAGGGTTGATCTGAATATTTTTTGAGTCAAGTTCGAGCTAGAGAATTTGAACCGTTTATTATTCGGGTCGAGTTCGGGTTGAACCTCAAAAATCAACATGAGTCGAATAAGGAAGTTGGGGTCAGGGTCGGGTTCGGGTTAGCGGGTCAAGCACAGCTTCGGGTCGGGTTTGGCTGTCCCTAATAGAGTCGGGTCATTTTCGTATCAGACCTGAACCCTACCCGCTGACCCGAATTGCACCCCTAAATATCCATACTAGTTAAGCTTTTAATAAATTAACATAAATATTTAATATTTAATAATATAATGTTAGTAAGTAAATTTTACTATATCAATAACATATCTATATCATTCTATGTTTATACAATCGTCACAATAACACCTAAAAATTATACCATTTAAAGTACTTTAATATCAATAGTCTTTTCTATTTACGTGCACGGGTAGCTTAGCATTTCTCTACCAATATCATAAAGTGGTGACTCTATCATAGTTAATTATGCAAATACAAACGGTTATTATAAACATATCATTTATTTGTTCATCACATTTAATTTACTATATATATATATATATATATATATATTATTAACCAATGTATGATAGGGAGTAGCTACTAACATATAGCATTCGCAATAATGTGATAAATAAAGGGAAAGACATCAATCAAATTAAAGCTTGTACAATTATCATTAACTATTAATGCAAAATACTTGAGAAGAAATAAAATATTATTATAGATTAGAAGTATGAGTACTCACTTTGATGATAAACTATCTGTTTGCTTTTAACTTATATTACTTCTTTTAATTATCACCTATAAAGAATAAAATATTCAATTATCACTGTACTTAATAATATTTTAATNTTTTAATTAACATTTCATTGCTAGAAGTCAGGATAGAAGCATTCGATAAAATACCGTGAAAGCGTAAAAATAGTTTTTTTGTCACATACATAACTAAGGATGTTTCAACAAGTAGAGGAATTTAGTTTTAGATTGGTAAATACGGCCATTAGTTTAAACTTGAGTGACCGAGCCCTTGCTTTACTTGTTAGCTTCACTCTCATTGATTGAAGGAAGTCTGATCATGCATTTTTGGCTTGGCAGAGCTTGCAAAGATGATAATTGCTCAGATTTGTCAGTTGAAAAATATTTGTTTTGATTATTATGTGCTGTTGCTGATTTTAATTTTAACAATTTCTCCAATCAATGTCACGATCCTGCTCGGGATTTGGAATTAATCAAGACGGGTACAAAAGGTCGTGTAGTAGGAATTAAATTTTTCATATTTATTTTCTATAAGTAGTTATTAACAAATGAAAGAACCACTAATCAAATTAAATTAATTGAATATAATTAAATTTACCTCATTACAAAGATTTTGCATCTTATATAAATATTCTCTTTTATGTTGCTTATCTTTTAATAAATTAATTATATTTGAAAAGTTAGTTAAAACAACTGTGAGCTAACCAAAGCTAGCGATTACTCTTACTCTTAAACTACAATAATATAGCGAAAAATAAAATAATTTACGTAGGAGTGTCAAAAATTGACTTAACACGTCAACACGACTCGAACTTAACTCGTAAAATTTGGGTCAGGGTTGATTCGAATATTTTTTGAGTCGAGTTCGAGCAAGAGAATTTGAACCGTTTATTATTCGGGTCGTGTTCAGGTTGAACCCCAAAAATCAAAAACCCAAACATGAGTTGAATAAGGAAGTTGGGGTCGGGTTTGGGTTAGCGGGTCAAGCACAGCTTCGGGTCGGGTTCGTGTTTTGGTTTTTGACTCATTTATTATTCGGGTCGGGTTTGGCTGTCCCTAATAGAGTCGAGTCATTTTCGGATCAGACCTGAACTCTACCTGCTGACCCGAATTGCACCCCTAAATATGCATACTAGTTTAGCTTTTAACAAATTAACATAAATATTTAATATTTTAATAATATGATGTTAGTAAGAAAATTTTACTATATCAATAACATAACTATATCATTCTATATTTATACAATCGTCACAATAACACCGTCTAAAAATTATACCATTTAAAGTACTTTAATATCAATAGTCTTTTCTATTTACGTGCACAGGTAGCTTAGCATTTCTCTATCAATATCATAAAGTGGTGACTCTATCATAGTTAATTATGCAAATACAAACAGTTATTATAAACATATCATTTATTTGTTCATCACATTTAATTTAATATATATATATATATATATATATATATTATTAACCAATGTATGATAGGGAGTAGCTACTAACATATAGCATTCGCAATAATGTNTAGCTACTAACATATAACATTCACAATAATGTGATAAATAAAGGGAAAGACATCAATCAAATTAAAGCTTGTACAATTCTCATTAACTATTAATGCAAAATACTTGAGAAGAAATAAAAAATTATCATAGACTAGAAGTATGAGTAGTCACTTTGATGATAGACTATCTGTTTGCTTTTAACTTATTACTTCTTTTAATTATCACCTATAAAGAATAAAATATTCAATTATCACTGTACTTAATAATTTTTTAATTTAATTATCAATCGTTGTATTGTTCTATTCTAATTATGATTTCAATACTAAAGTTTAAGTTTAATTATGAAAATTAATGTTAATATTAAATATTATTAATTTATACAAAATAATTTTAGAATTAAAACTCTAATGTTTCTTTAGTATCAACATTTCCTCTCTGCTCTGCTCAACTATTCGTTTCCTCTCCTTTCTTCGACTTCCTCTCTTCGACTTCCTCTCTTCGACTCCCTCGTGAAATGAAATGAAGAGTCATAATCCTCCCTGCCAAAAAAAAAATTATCCTCAGAATTTAAAAACGGATTGCAAGTCACAACTCATTAAGCAGGTCAACATTAGCTATCCATAAATTTCGTGATGAAAGTTATGGGTCGTTCATTTACCCAATATAAAGCAACTCAACTATAGTTAGGATAACAATACATAGTTACTGAGGCAAGAAAGTTGGTAGGAAAATACCCTTATATATAAGAAAATGCCAAACTCGTCAGATCTCATCACCATCAACAGCAGGTTTTTCAGGCTCACTATGAGTAGGTAATAAAGTCATGGCCGAACATGATATCTTAGTTGACTTTGGGTAGAATCCGACAATTTTTTGCCCACCTTCAGTCTTCTATGAATGAGCACCACCTGATTTATGATCTTCAATGCTCTTATGGCCAATATTATATATCCAGGATGACGACTCCAGTAACAAGTGTTGGAACCCATCAAGCATTCACTCTTATGCTGTCTTCCGCGTCTGGCATAAGTGACTACAATACTCTGAATCGTATCTCTGCAAAATCTATCCGAAATGTTTTTGGCTTCATCCCATTGGATCCCTCTGATTTATTTTCTTATTCTTCTTCATCAATATTCTTCCGCTTGTGCATCTCCTTGCACTTCTGTGTAAGCTGATAGTAGATCTCTACTTTTCTAGCTCGTTCCATTAATACCGAGTATTCATCGATCTCTAAAGGTATTAATGTTTATTTGATCTAATCCTTTAATCCTAAAAGGAATTAGTAGCACTTTTCTCTGTAGTAGTTATCAACCGTGGTGCATACCTTGACAGTGGAGTGAATTTTACTTAGTACTGCATGACTTGCTTCCCTCCTTGGACCAACTTGATGACTCTACCCTGCATCTGTCTTCGAGTGGATATGGGTACAAACCATTCTTTTAATAGCTCCACAAATTTTTCCCAACGGACCATCATATTAGGTATATCTCCTAGCTTATTCTAACGCTCACGCCACTACCTTTCAATATCAACATCTAGCACAAATATAGCTAATGGGTACAACCCCTTTATGAGAGTGGAAGAAAGCAGTTGATCAACTCCAATCCTCTGCCAAAATAATTTAGGGAGGAAATGATAAGTTAAGGACCTTTGATGGAGGAAAGCGTCTGAACTAAAGTACAATTGCTGAAGATCAAATATACACGTCCCTTAAAGAAAAGATGATTAATAAATATTCATTTAAAGAGATAATATGTCAAAACTTTTTCGTCAAGCTCTCAAAACTGATTTTGAATTGCCAAAATGCAAAAGCTTGAAGTATCAGTTCAAATCAGTAATCCAAATTACTATTCATATCACTAGATAGTTAACCACCCTTTTGAAGTCTGCTATGTCTTTAAAGATTGGCCCAAAAGAAAATACAAAAATGAGTAATTTACATTGTCTGATAGTGTTTTAATTCTCTCGGAAAGTGATTCAACAAAGATATGACATTCTCTTCTGTATCATTAATTGTAGAGAATATAAAAGATTGACTAAATCAAGATCAGGAATGAGTGTTTGGGGTCTAAAAAAAAACTTTGAACAAGTTGAAACAATTAAAGGGAGTCCCCAATGTCAAGTGATAATCTCCTCTAGAATCAAAACTCGAGTTGAGATTGATGTCGAGCACACTAGTCTCTTCATCAACTCAAATGCATTATAATCATGCCAGTTTATCTCGACACAAGATGAGATCTATGCATGTTTTGTCGAAGGCATCTAAGAAGTGAACCAAAGAAAAAAATGAGAAATGAACTGTGATGGAAAAGAATATTTATAATTTGGAGTATCATCAACCTGCAAGAAAACCGCTCAAGCTCGCAGAGTTTATACAAGGTCTCCAGATTATTGATTTAAATGAAGAAGATAAGAACCAAATACTCTCCATGGAAACTTGTTAAGAGTTATATCAATGACATTGAATATTCCCAAAACTTCACCTCAAACCTCTCGGGTGTCCAAGCCCTATCTAATGGCCTTGTAGTCATATGGTAGTTCAGAAGATTTATGCTTTCCAAAAGAAAATGAGCCCTTATCACAAATTGGAGGAAATGAAGTACAAGAAAGCTCTAAATCAGATAAGGTGCTTGAAGTTCAATTGAGAAATAGTAGGGTATTACCTTTATCACTAAAAAAGGGTCCATCAAATACAGATAAAGGAAAAATATTGTGATTAATGAAGATGCTTTTCTTAAAGACTTAAAGAATTAATCAACTTCAAGTAGACCTATTAACTATAATATTCTATCAAATTTGAGAAAGATTTATGCGCGACTCACTGTGTATTAGACTCTCTTGATGTCAAAAGAGCTTCAAGAAACTTTGATTCAAGCTTTCGAACATTCAGGAAAATATGAATCATATTTTATTTAAAGATGGCTGACAAATGTTTTACTAGCTTTAGAATATTCCAATAGTTACATTTTTTAATGAAGATCTCTTGCTTGGGGTATAAGAACATAATCGCCCGCTGTAAGTTTTATCAGATTGTGATAGTATGAAGATGAAGACAATCTTGATTGATCTAGGTTCCAAGTAAATTTGATGAACTTGAAATACTAAAACGGTAGGGATATGAAAAATTGATGCTTCATGATTTCTTATGATTTCAATAAAGAAATCAGAGAAAGTTGGGAGCCTTAGTTCTGTCACTCATATTTAGTAAACTATATACAGGGGGCAAATTTCATATAATTGACTGTGATACTTTATTAAAAACTCTCCTTAATCGGTCATGAATTCATGAATGCAGGATCATTCCATCTACTATACGTCAATGCGTATAGTATCTAAAGGATTGAGAAGAAATCGTAATAACTTGTAACATTCAACTATTTTCTGTTCATTAAGCTACAATATACGAAGATGTAAAGTATTTTATGTCAAAGGAGTCAAAGTTTTCACATTCTCCTAGAAGTATGGAATCGACCTCCAAAACTGTAAAGCAACTTAAAGAAGGGAAAAAAAGAGAAAAGTAATGTGAAAATGGAAGACAACATCGACGTCTACCAAAACGTAGTATCTTCTCCCTTAAGTTAAGTAGGGTCATTCCCCACTTATGGAGTGATACAAAGGAGGATTATGCTCCCGTCCAACCTGATGAAGTATGTGGGCCTTCAGTAATAATGAAGAATAATTTTGATTAAATCGATGGAGACTATAAAGCTTAAATCAACTTATGGGAGGAAAAATCAATAGGTTTTTTCAATGAGAATGACAAAATTATTAATATCAGATGACTCACTTATACTGATGCCAATTCCTCATTATTTAAAGTCACTTCACGTGAAGTGCATACCAGGAATTGAAGACATTTTATATACTCTCTTTTTTGAGAGTAATGCATTGGTGACTATTTTATGCGTCTGAGAAGTATCAATGTCAAGATCTCGATTGGTTTATAAAGTGCCTTAACTCAAAGAAAACATGCCTATAATAATGCCTAGATATTTATCTCCCAGAATAGAAAGAATGATGCGAAAATTAGGTGTTCAAGTTGGGATCATTAAACAACGAGCTAAACACTTAGAAGATTTGGAATTTAGAAGGCCCACAAACGTTAGTGATGATAATTGATGCACAACTGAAGATCTTGGATTTATTCAACGAAAGAATTTTGGAAAGGCGGTCTGCTATGCAATAACAAAAAATGAGATTGGTACCAAAGATGAAGATGAAGAAACTCCGTATGAAGTCAACACTATAAGTGATCAGGATATAGATGTCAAACCTACTTCAGAAGAAATGGAAGATGGTGGGCAAATAACTACCTTGGATGAGTTGAAGGAAATTAACTTATGAATTAAAGAAGATTATCACCCAACCTTCATTAGTGTGCTTCTGCTTGAGGATGAATTTAAGATAAAAGCATTGAATTCAGGGATTGCTTTGCCCAGTCATATGCTGAAATGCCTAGCTTATCCCCTGATGTAGCAATTCACAAGCTAGCAATCAATCCAGATGCAATACCTATCAAGTAGGCTCTACAGAGGATGAGATTTGAAATTGAAGAACAAGTGATTGTTGAAATCAAGAAGATTATTAAAGCAGACTTTATACGAGGAGAAGTATGTTGAATGGATGACTAACATTGTGCCTGTGAAAATGAAGAATAGTCGATTTCACCTTTGCATTTATTTTTGGGAACTCATTAAGGTGTGTCTAAAAGATAAATTTCCTTTTAAAGTGATAGAATTGCTCGTGAACAACTCTTCAAATTGTGATGTTTTCCTCATGGACGAGTCATCATAATGTAATATGATCAAAATGACATCGAAGAATGAAAATCATACATCGTTCAGGATGCTTATTGACATCTATTATTACATGATAATGTCGTTCGATTTAAAGAATACATGAGCAATGTACTAGATGACTATGAATCGTATATTTGATGACCCGATCCATCAAGTGGAGTGCTATATTGATGATCTCGTCATTAAAATTAATGATTATCGAGATCATTTGGAAGATTCGATGATCATTTTTGAAAGAATCAGAGAATTTCAAAATGAATTCTTTCACGTGTGCTTTTGGAGTATCCTTAAAATTTTTTTGGGTATTTATAACTACATAGCTGAATTGAAATTGATCCTAACAAAATGAAGGCGATTTGTGAGATGCCTCCTTTGAAAAATCTTCGTCAGCTTCATTCTCTACAAGGACAGCTTGCGTTCATTCGACATTTCATAGCCAACCTGTCAAACCGGTGTCAGCCATTTTTAAAGTTGATGAAGATGATTGTTTCTTTTAAATGTGATGCTGAATGTTAAGATACTTTCAATAGTATTAAGAAATACCTTCTAAGCCTATCCATTCTTTCAGCACCAATTTCAGGGAAGCCTCTTATTCTTTACACATCTTTAAAAGTTTCTCTTGGAGCTCTATTGGCCCAACATAATGAAGAAAACAAGGAGAATGCTCTGTATTATTTCAGTCAAATACTCATATGAGCATAAATTAGATATTCTCTAACTGAAAATTTCAGTTGCTGGATAGTTCTGCTCTTGCAATTTGATATCACATTTGTTCCTCAAAAAAAAGTGAAATGACAAGTTGTAGCAGACTTTCTTGTTGCTCATCTCATTCCTGCCAATTCTTTGCTCAACTATAATTTGCCCGATGAACAAGTTTTAATCTTTCAAGAGAAGAAGCTGCAAATTTGGGAATTATATTTTGATGGAGTTTCTTTTTTCAAGACTACCCAACTTTTGGATCTTCCAAAGGCACGAGCTAACATTTGTCTCATCTTTGTGATACCCAAGGGAATAATGAGATATTCATATGGCTTAACTAAGCCTCGAATCAATAATGAAGTTGAGTATGAAGCTCTAATAATTGGTCTCTAGATGGCTAACGCATTAAAGGTGAAAAATATTCACCTCTGGTGATACACAACTTGTCATAAATCAAATGTTGGATATTTATATGATAAATAAGTTTGAACTAGCTTTTTATTATAAGAGAGATATCTCGCTTATGAAACAAATTTTTATCTCATAAAGAAATTATCGATAAATTCATGCCTAATTGGGAAAGCTCGTTCGTTATTAAGAAGGTGTATCAGGGAGAAGTCCATCAACATATCAATTTAAAAGGTCAAAGATCAATGCCCTCAATCAATGATTGATATTTTAAAAAATGTTATACATAATGGCCAAGTCAGAGGTGATATGCTTGAAATTTTAATTCAAGATATGAAAAATTTGTTTCATTTTTATATGTATTCAAATTTTATTTGAAATTCTTTTGTAACAAGAATGCAATTCAATGTTATCTCAAATGTTCCTTCCTCAATACTTAGCTATTTTTTCAATTTATTTTAGTTGTTGTTAAATTTAAAATTTAAACTCTCAAAGTATGTCTCACCGCCAAAATATTCCTCTCAAGATGCGACATTTTTTTTTAAATTTATATAAAAGATACTTAATTTCTGCTTGCAAGATAGAGGCTTATTGCTTGGGTTGAGATCGTGCGTCAGGCCAAGATCTTTAAATATGATATGTCAAAATCATCCATTTAAAATACAAAATATTAGGAATGACATTGAGCTTTAATGACGAGATATCGAAATATTTGCTAAAAAAGCACACTCCAAAGAAAAAAATAGATGCAATATACGATCTAAAGGGCAATTATATTTTTTAATTAAACATGATTTTAAAAACTCAACTAGAAAGACTTCGGGATTTGCAAGCCTCAACGATTAAAGTTGGAATCATGCAAGTTCTATCATAGCTAAAGTCTAAGACACAAGCTGGTTAAGAATGTTGGACTCAACCAGCCTAAATATGACTGAGTTGCTGACAACTCTATTCACTTAACAAGTCATAAAAACTGTCGCAATGAAAGAGCAGAGCCTTCTTACTCAACAAGCCATAAAAATGCCTGTGGTAGAAGAGCCACTATCTTGTTAGTTTGATAACAAGAGTTGTCTAGTTCTCAAAATCATCCTATTTGACAAGTTTATGTCTTCCAAATTCTAGAGTATTTTTTAATTAATTGATGAATAAAAAAAATCCTTAAGTTTATAAGTTGAGGCTTATTAAGTTTAATGAGCACATGTCTGTTATAGTTCAACTCTAGGACTCAAACATGTTTTGATGGTCAGACGTAATATGCCTAAATATGACTGTCACTGATAGCTCTCCTCTCTCAACAAACTATAAAAATGATTGCTATGAAAAAACCACCTTGTTTTACTAGCCTAAAGACAAAAAAATATCAAATACCAAGCTTATTCGACTTGATGAGTTCAAGTGGACTAAATTATGAAAATTTTATTGATCAATCAACAGGTCAAAGATAAAAAAAAGAAATGAATATCGCTGAAGAAAAATTTAAGCTAAGCTCAATGTTCTGCTTAAGTTAAGCAAACCTAAACTACTTTTAAAAAAGTTTGATCAAGCTTAAGGCACAAACTTGTTGAATTCTCTTCAACAAGCCCGTCAAAGCAGAAAGCATAGGGTTGAATGAGTTATCTCATATGTTTTTTTAAAGCTTAAGATTGAACCAAGGTGATTCAATTTGTCTGATTCAATTTGTCAACAAGTCTGATAGAGCATTAAGCATATGATCAATGTTTTCTTGCAACTGAATCAACATAAATCTGAATGCTAGTTCACTGAAATGCATTCTTCACCATGTCCACTAAGGCACAAAGCCGGGGTTGGAAGGCATGCTCATCCTCCTGACAAGTCCATAAAGATAATTCAGGCCATTTCGTTCATCAAGCCAGTCAAAGCAAAAAACATAGGGCAAAAGACAAGTTCTATCTCTTTGTCGAATGTCGGACTGCAAGTAAGAGATGACGCAAAATAAAGTTATTCCATAACATTATAAGGCTACATATTTAAGTCAAATTTTCATTTTGTATCAACATCTAGTTAATATTCATGGAGANAACAAGTCTGATAGAGCATTAAGCATATGATCAATGTTTTCTGGCAACTGAATCAACATAAATCTGAATGCTATGTCACTGAAATGCATTCTTCACCATGTCCACTAAGGCACAAAGCCGGGGTTTGAAGGCATGCTCATCCTCTTGACAAGTCCATAAAGATAATTCAGGTCATTTCTTTCATCAAGCCAGTCAAAGCAAAAAGCATAGGGCAAAAGACAAGTTCTATCTCTCTGTCGAATGTCGGACTGCAAGTAAGAGATGAAGCCAACTAAAGTTATTCTATAACATTATAAGGCTACATATTTAAGTCAAATTTTTATTTTGTATCAACATCTAGTTAATATTCGTGGAGATCTACAAAATACATTCCCAAGTGACATCCAAACAATCATTTGGAGATCTGTAAGGTCAATCAATTTNTGTCGGGAGATGGAGTTTTCGGTAGAGGAGATTCAAAAAATGGAGCCTGTTGTCATCCAACGGGAAGCGTCAGGATTCCGGTCTTCATCGGTGAGGGATGAAGCCAACTGTCCTCTTCTTGTAAACATAAGCGAGTCGCTAGCAAGGTCACTGGTAGAAAATCAGTAGGGCGTCAAGGAAACTTATGATTGAATGCCCCAACTCCCGCATCCACAAGCACGTCAATCCACAAGCACGTCAATCCACAAGGTTGAAAAGGCGAAGGCGAAGTCGCCATCTTGAAATAGTCCTTATTTTGAATGACCTCCACTATTTCAGCCATTAAGAGCCAGTTTGGGACAACTGCAGCTTATTAAAAAACAGCTGTGAAGCTGCTGAAAAATAATTTGTTGTTCAAAAAACTGCGGTGGCTATTATAAATTTTTTTTTTTTGAAAAAGCCAGACCGCAGCTATAAAGTTGCTACCCCACCTAGCCAGGTCCGGTGTGAAAACTTTGATTTCAGCTGCTTGAAAAGAGTTTTTTGAAAAAGATGCAAAAAAAAATTTATCCAAACAGGCAAAACTGCAGTGCATTTTGAAAACGTCACCGTACCGCCGCTCCAAAAGAACCCTAAGACTCTTAAAGGAGTTGTCTTGGGGGCCTCGTAAGTAGACGACGATCGCTCCACATTGAGTCGGTCACTGTTCGATTCCTCCATAACGAGTTCTGTCGGCTGCCTGGTCATTTGGAGGTGGTCGTGATTCTTCAAAACGAGCTCTGTTAAGAGGGCAAGGATTGTGCCTTGGTTTCCACCCTTCTCTTTAGGCAGTCCTCTTTGGCAGATTTTGGTGGGTTTGTTCAGCTCTAAACGTGGTTGGAGAAGAATTATACTCTACTAATATATGGTTGTTGATGAACTNGAAAATTGCTGAAGATCAAATATACTCGTCCCTTAAAGAAAAGATGATTAATAAATATTCATTTAAAAGAGAATATGTCAAAACTTTTTCGTCAAGCTCTCAAAGCTGATTTTGAATTGCCAGAATGTAAAAGCTTGAAGTATCAGTTCAAATCAGTAATCCAAATTACTATTCATATCACTAGATAGTTAACCACACTTTTGAACTCTGCTATGTCCTTAAAGATTGGCCCGAAAGAAAATACAAAAATGAGTAATTTACATTGTCTGATAGTGTTTTTATTCTCTCGAAAAGTGATTCAACAGAGATATGACATTCTCTTCTGTATCATTAATTGTAGAGAATATAAAAGATTGACTAAATCATGATGAGGAATGAGTGTTTGGGGTCTAAAAAAAAACTATGAACAAGTTGAAACAATTATAGGGCGTCCCCAATGTCAAGTGATAATCTCCTCTAGAATCAGAACTCGAGTTGAGATTGATGTCGAGCACACTAGTCTCTTCATCAACTCAAATGCAATATACACAAGATGAGATCTATGCAAGTTTTGTCGAAGGCATCTAAGAAGTGAACCAAAGAAAAAAATTGAGAAATGAACTGTGATGGAAAAGAATATTTATAATTTTGAGTATCATCAGCCTGCAAGAAAACCGGTCAAGCTCGCAGAGTTTATACAAGGTCTCCAGATTATTGATTTAAATGAAGAAGATAAGAATCAAATACTCTCTGTGGAAACTTGTTAAGAGTTATATCAATGGCATTGAATATTCCCAGAACTTCATCTCAAACATCTCGGGTGTCCAAGTCCTATCTAATGGCCTTGTCGTCATATGGTAGTTCAGAAGATTTATGCTTTCCAAAAGAAAACGAGCCCTTATCACAAATTGGAGGAAATGAAGTACAAGAAAGCTCTAAATGAGATAAGGTGCTTGGAGTTCAATTGAGAAATAGTAGGGTATTACCTTTATCACTAAAAAAAGGTCCATCAAATACAGATAAAGGAAAAATATTGTGATTAATGAAGATGCTCTTCTTAAAGACTTAAAGAATTAATCAACTTCAAGTAGACCTATTAACTATAATATTCTATCAAATTTGAGAAAGATTTATGCACGACTCACTGTGTATGAGACTCTCTTGATGTCAAAAGAGCTTCAAGAAACTTTGATTCAAGTTCTCGAACATTTAGGAAAATATGAATCATATTTTATTTAAAGATGTCTTACAAATGTTTTACTAGCTTTAGAATATTCCAATAGTTACATTCTTTAATGAAGATCTCTTGCTTGGGGTATTAGAACATTATTGCCCGTTGTAAGTTTTATCAGATTGTGATAGTATGAAGATGAAGACAATCTTGATTGATCTAGGTTCCAGGTAAATTTGATGAACTTGAAATACTAAAACGGTTGGGATATGAAAAATTGATGCTTCATGATTTCTTATGATTTCAATAAAGAAATCAGCGAAAGTTGGGAGCCTTAGTTCTGTCACTCATATTTACTAAACTATATACAGAGGGCAAATTTCATATAATTGATTGTGATACTTTATTAAAAACTCTCCTTAGTTGGTCATGGATTCATGAATGCAGGATAATTCCATCTACTATACGTCAATGCGTATAGTATCTAAAGGATTGAGAAGAAATCGTAATAACTTGTAACATTCAACTATTTTCTGTTCATTAAGCTACAATATACGAAGATGTAAAGTATTTTATGTCAAAGGAGTCAAAGTTTTCACATTCTCCTAGAAGTATGGAATCGACCTCCAAAACTGTAAAGCAACTTAAAGAAGGGAAAAATAAGAAAAGTAATGTGAAAATGGAAGACAACATCGACGTCTACCAAAACGTAGTATCTTCCCCCTTAAGTTAAGTAGAGTCATTCCCCACTTATGGAGTGATACAAAGGAGGATTATGCTCCCGTCCAACCTGATGAAGTATGTGGGCCTTCAGTAATAATGAAGAATAATTTTGATTAAATCGATGAAGAATATAAAGCTTAAATCAACTTATGGGAGCAAAAATCAATAGGTTTTTTCAATGAGATTGACAAAATTATTAATATCAGATGACTCACTTATACTGATGCCAATTCCTCATTATTTAAAGTTACTTCACGTGAAGTGCATACTAGGAATTGAAGACATTTTATATACTCTCTTTTCCGAGAGTAATGCATTGGTGACTATTTTATGTGTCTGAGAAGTATCAATGCCAAGATCTCGATTGGTTTATAAAGTGCCTTAACTCAAAGAAAACGTGCCTATAATAATGCCTAGATATTTATCTCCCATAATAGGAAGAATGATGCGAAAATTAGGTGTTCAAGTTGGGATCATTAAACAACGAGCTAAACACTTAGAAGATTTGGAATTTAGAAGGCCCACAAACGTTAGTGATGATAATTGATGCACAACTGAAGATCTTGGATTTATTCAACGAAAGAATTTTGGAAAGGCGGTCTGCCATGCAATAACAGAAAATGAGATTGGTACCGAAGATGCAGATGAAGAAACTCCGTATGAAGTCAACTCTATAAGTGATCAGGATATAGATGTCAAACCTACTTCAGAAGAAATGGAAGGTGGTAGGCAAACAACTACCTTGGATGTGTTGAAGGAAATTAACTTATGAATTAAAGAAGACTATCACCCAACCTTCATTAGTGTGCTTCTGCTTGAGGATGAATTTAAGATAAAAGCATTGCTCTGTGAATTCAGGGATTGCTTTGCCCAGTCATATGCTGAAATGCCTAGCTTATCCTCTGATGTAGCAATTCACAAGTTAGCCATCAATCTAGATGCAACACCTATCAAGTAGGCTCTGCAGAGGATGAGATTTGAAATTGAAGAACAAGTGATTGTTGAAATCAAGAAGATTATTGAAGTAAACTTTATACGAGAAGAGAATTATGTTGAATGGATGACTAACATTGTGCCTGTGAAAACGAAGAATAGTCGATTTCACCTTTGCGTTTATTTTTGGGAACTCATTAAGGTGTGTCTAAAAGATAACTTTCCTTTTAAAGTGATAGAATTGCTCGTGAACAACTCTTCAAATTGTGATGTTCTCCTCATGGACGAGTCATCATAATGTAATATGATCAAAATGACATCGAAGAATGAAAATCATACATCGTTCAGGATGCTTATTGACATCTATTATTACATAATAATGTCGTTCGGTTTAAAGAATACATGAGCAATGTACTAGATGACTATGAATCGTATTTTGATGACCCGATCCATCAAGTGTAGTGCTATATTGATGATCTCGTCATTAAAATTAACGATTATCGAGATCATTTGGAAGATTCGATGATCATTTTTGAAAGAAACAGAGAATTTCAAAATGAATTCTTTCACGTGTGCTTTTGGAGTATCCTTAAAATTCTTTTGGGTATTTATAATGACATAGATGAATTGAAATTGATCCTAACAAAATGAAGGCAATTTGTGTCTGAAAAATCTTCGTCAGCTTCATTCTCCATAAGGACAGCTTGCGTTCATTCGACATTTCATAGCCAACCTGTCGGACCGGTGTCAGCCATTTTTAAAGTTGATGAAGATGATTGCTTCTTTTAAATGTGATGCTGAATGTTAAGATACTTTCAATAGTATTAAGAAATACCTTCTAAGTCTATTCATTCTTTCAGCACCAATTTCAGGGAAGCCTCTTATTCTCTACACATCTTTAAAAGTTTCTCTTGGAGCTCTATTGGCCCAACATAATGAAGAAGACAAGGAGAATGCTTTGTATTATTTCAGTCAAATACTCATATGAGCATAAATTAGATATTCTCTAACTGAAAATTTCAGTTGCTGGATAGTTCTGCTCTTGCAATTTGATATCACATTTGTTCCTCAAAAAAAAGTGAAATGACAAGTTGTAGCAGACTTTCTTGTTGCTCATCTCATTCCTGCCAATTCTTTGCTCAACTATAATTTGCCCGATGAACAAGTTTTAATCTTTCAAGAGAAGAAGCTGCAAATTTGGGAATTATATTTTGATGGAGTTTCTTTTTTCAAGACTACCCAACTTTTGGATCTTCCAAAGGCACGAGCTAACATTTGTCTCATCTTTGTGATACCCAAGGGAATAATGAGATATTCATATGGCTTAACTAAGCCTCGAATCAATAATGAAGTTGAGTATGAAGCTCTAATAATTGGTCTCTAGATGGCTAACGCATTAAAGGTGAAAAATATTCACCTCTGGTGATACACAACTTGTCATAAATCAAATGTTGGATATTTATATGATAAATAAGTTTGAACTAGCTTTTTATTATAAGAGAGATATCTCGCTTATGAAACAAATTTTTATCTCATAAAGAAATTATCGATAAATTCATGCCTAATTGGGAAAGCTCGTTCGTTATTAAGAAGGTGTATCAGGGAGAAGTCCATCAACATATCAATTTAAAAGGTCAAAGATCAATGCCCTAATCAATGATTGATATTTTAAAAAATGTTATACATAATGACCAAGTCAGAGGTGATATGCTTGAAATTTTAATTCAAGATATGAAAAATTTGTTTCATTTTTATATGTATTCAAATTTTATTTGAAATTCTTCTGTAACAAGAATGCAATTCAATGTTATCTCAAATGTTCCTCCCTCAATACTTAGCTATTTTTTCAATTTATTTGAGCTGTTGTTAAATTTAAAATTTAATCTCTCAAAGTATGTCTCACTGCCAAAATATTCCTCACAAGACGCGAATTTTTTTTTAAATTCATATAAAAGATACTTAATTTCTGCTTGCAAGATAGGGGCTTATTGCTTGGGTTGAGATCGTGCGTCAGGCCAAGATCTTTAAATATGATATGTCAAAATCATCCATTTAAAATACAAAATATTAGGAATGACATTGAGCCTTAATGTCGAGATATCTAAATATTTGCTAAAAAAGCACCGTCCAAAGAAAAAAATAGATGCAATATACGATCTAAAGGGCAATTATATTTTTTAATTAAACATGATTTTAAAAACTCAATTAGAAAGACTTCGGGATTTGCAAGCCTCAACAATTAAAGTTGGAATCATGCAAGTTCTATCACGGCTAAAGTCTAAGACACAAGCTGGTCAAGAATGTTGGACTCAACCAGCCTAAATATGACTGAGTTGCTGACAACTCTATTCACTTAACAAGTCATAAAAACTGTCGCAATGAAGGAGCAGAGCCTTCTTACTCAACAAGCCATAAAAATGCCTGTGGTGGAAGAGCCACTATCTTGTTAGTTTGATAACAAGCGTTGTCTAGTTCTCAAAATCATCCTATTTGACAAGTTTATGTCTTCCAAATTCTAGAGTATTTTTTAATTAATTGATGAATAAAAAAGATCCTTAAGTTTATAAGCTGAGGCTTATTAAGTTTAATGAGCACATGTCTTTTATAGTTCAACTCTAGGACTCAAACATGTTTTGATGGTCAGACGTAATATGCCTAAATATGACTGTCACTGATAGCTCTCCTCTCTCAACAAACTATAAAAATGATTGCTATGAAAAAACC
>JXCR01066424.1:332949-337949 GCA_002079205.1 Phalaenopsis hybrid cultivar
ATAACATTATAAGGCTACATATTTAAGTCAAATTTTCATTTTGTATCAACATCTAGTTAATATTCGTGGAGATCTACAAAATACATTCCCAAGTGACATCCAAACAATCATTTGGAGATCTGTAAGGTCAATCAATTTACAACAAACATGGTTCGCTCCAAGTGCGCACTATATTTGTTGAGAGATATTTGTTGATGTTAAAACATATATAAAAATTATTGATATTTTCTTATTCGACTTAATTAAATTTCACACTAAATTTTATTTTCCTGTATAAGTGTTCCTGCCCAATGACTGGTCTGAGACTTTTTCATTCAGTTTGCACGACTTAACTTATGAAGCCAAGCCCCTGTTCCAATATCCCCTTTCTTTGTCTTGCAAATTGCACTCGGAAGCCTCGTCTCGAACTTCCCTTTTTCTTATGCCACTCCTGCCATCTTGTTTGAACTTCTTTGCTCCTCCATTTTGCATGATAGATCCGCTGCTTACTCTGTTCATCCATTCATAGAGAACCCAATGCTGTTGTCTCGAATTGTTCCTCCTTGTACTCACGCAACATGAGCCAAAGAAGAAACTAAAATTTCCATTGGTTGTATTCTTTCTGATTTAACACGCAGGAAAAATAGCACAACACCCCAACCCTTGTCTTCTTCTAGTGTTCTTTACTATCATTCTTATCCTCCTTGTTCGAGCGTAGAAACCACATGCTTCGTGCTCCTACTTCAAAACCCACGCATGTCGTCTCTCCTCCAAAGCCTCATCCATCTTTCCTTTGTTCAAAATCAATGCTGCACGAGCCTTGCCTTCCCTTCCCTTTTCTCCACTTCTGCAGCAACGACGGGATCACTGCATGAAAAGGCTTTCAAAAATCCCATCACGTTCATTTTCATATGCAATTCCCTGCTTTGTCTCCCCTTCCGTAAGCTACAAACCTCGCAATACAATCAATGCACAAGGCCTCCGAAATTCTGAAATCCTTCATCGTTGATCCTTGCTTTGCCTCACAGGTGATCCAATCCTTGTTTCCTTTCTCGTTTCCGAGCTGCTCCACCCCTGTGCGATCCTTTCTACACTAAATCAAAACCACAACCCATCTCATTTGTATTTTGTTCAAGCTTGATCACCCAGACCTGAACTGAGCCCCCTCTGCCCTGTTGGTAGATAAAATTGAACCTCAACTCCTATAGTCACTTACTCGAGCCACTAATACCCAAACCAAGCATTTCTTTCTTATTTATTTTTTGTATTGTATCAAAAAATAAAAGAGAAAATTTTTCCGTGTTTGTATTTTTAATTTGTGGTTCTTCACCTCGCCGATTACCACAAATTTTCGTCGCTTATCTCGGTCGAAAAATGTATAAAATGAGTTTGGGAGGTATATTTTAAAAATATCCAGTTTGATAAGAATCGAGAACCTATTCTTAGGAATTAAATATCTTTTAGAGAAATTGCGGATGATTTGGAATTTTTTTTATAAAATTAGGGATTTAAAATACCCGAAATGTGAAACTTGAGTACCCATTCTAAGGAATTAATGTATCAATCAAGGAATGTGAAATACCACTTAGGGATATTCTAACAACAACAACAAAGCCTTAATCCCATCATGTGTGGTCGGCTACATGAATCCTTTTTCTCCATTGCGTCCTATTTAGTGTCATATTTTCATTTCCTTCTAGTAAATTAAGATCATTTTTTATACAATAAGCCCAAGTCTTCCTAGGTCTACCTTTGTCTTTCTTATAAATTAAGTTCATTTTTTATACAATAAGCCCAAGTCTTCCTTAGATCTACCTTTTCCTTTCTTATCATAAGTAAAATCTAAAACATCCACTCTCCTAATCGGATCATCAGATGGTGACGCTTATTGCGACCAAACCATCTGAGATGACTTTCTCCAATTTTATTCGTCACAGGAGCTACAACAACCCTTTCACGGATATAATCATTTCTCTTAGGGATTTTTTAACACTTGATTTAATCTTTCTGCAGGTACATTTAAGGCTTAACAAATCTGTTAAAACAGGAGGTTGAATACTCTATTTTTGCTTCCCAATCACGTCTTACAACACTGACCAACGAGACTTTTAACACAGTTTGAAAGACTGACATTCTCTTGGTTTTAACGGGGGTTGATGTCGTAAGATTATCAAATTTTTGGGGCTTTAAAATGTGGGCTCTTAGGGTTTTTAAAAATAATTTAAATTTTGGGTTTTTGAAATTTAGGCTTCTTTGGCATAAAAGTATCTAAAAATTTGAAAATTGGGCTCCTAAGGTCTCACAAATATTTAAAAATTTTAGGCTTTCAAACTTTGGCTCCTAGGGTTCAAAAGTAATTTAAATATGATGATTTTGAAATTTAAAAGTTTGCCAACAGATTCGTAATTCAACTAGTAAGCAGACAGGATGGTCTTTTGAAATAATTATTGTGTTTCTGTGCATGCCATTAGCGTATAACCTAACACATAAAGCTTCCAAACTTTTGAATGACATCATGAGCCTAAGTCAATGTTCAATCTGGAGGCAATATTTTGAGATTCGTGCAAATGTGTTGCAATACTTTCCAATTGTTGTATGAATATTATGAACTTGTGTATGCATTTTAATGGGATGTAAGGATTTGTCTAAATTTAATGACTTCTAAGCTTGTTTTTTTTGTATTTTAAGACATATTCCTAAGGTTGATACATTACATTGAGAAATGGGCGAGCATTTTAGAAAATCTGCTATTGCAATTTTTGGATATGTTAAATGTCTTATCATATTATTATGTCACACTTGAAATATGCACATGATCATAATAATTATAAACCCGCATAGGTTCCTTTTAAGATACTAAATGTTTTAACAAATAGCTTAGGAATGTTGCACATGTTAATACCAAACTAGTACTCACGTAATTCATGTTTTGAAAAAATCAATTAATCGGGCCGCTCAGTTTGTAGGACAAAGTTGTAAATCGCACCCAACTGCCTGATTCTTTTCCGTGCAAGGAATGGATTTGACAAGTCTAATATTTTGAAATGAATGTTTAAATCATAATATAAAAATTTGTAAGCCCAAATCACCCAATATGATCTTCTCCTTTATTATGGTTGGAGTTGACAAAAATTGTATCATAATAAGTTTATACTAACAAACTCAAATGAATTTCAAATATAAAAGTTTTAAATGTTCACATCCTCAATGATGACCGTATTGATTGAAAATCTCAACTGGAGGAGTTAATTTCATACCAAAATTCAATCCATGTTTTCAAACCAATACGCAAGTTAAAATTAGTTACTTTAAGACTTAAAGCAAACTTCATCCACCATTCACAACAGTTTATCAATGGTGACAAATTTTCAATTGGCTTCTGCTCATAATAGTGAATGTCATATCATGTGTATTACTATATCCACACTCAAAAATTTCATGCTAGGTAGGATGTGGTCCAAGTTTTTGGTCCACATGGATTTGCTTCCAAATAGCACCACAAAGTAGCAATTACCGTCAAAGTCCTCTGATTGGGTGATTTTCGCAAAATGACATCATTATATTACTGTCATGACTGCTGCTTGTATGTTCCTAAATAATTTTCTATCATTTGAGTTGTGAACGATAAGAGAACATTTGATTGACATAGTTTTCTGTTAGCTATTGTCGACTTAAATTTGCCCCCTTAGATAAATATTTACCCTCCCCAGATCTATAATGATTCCTTGGATGACACAACCTATAAATGCTGAAAATAACCCTTCAGTAAGGCTGGCAAGTCTACCTCCTCTGACAAAGTAGATCAGGGACTATGATGACCCGAGATAGCGAAATTAAGATCTTGATCGGGCTCGTCGTCCTTTCTCTCACCATCCATTTTTAAGCTCCAAGTGGTAAATTTTACAACTTAAACCTTACGTTTGTTGTTATTATATATTAAATATTCAATTTTTGATGACTAGCCTTAATCTAAAGTGCTCTCGTGTTATTATAATGGGTAATTAACCATAGGATCTGGCATCTATGAGAAAGTTCAACCTCCAGATCAAAAAAGTCCATGCAAAATGAGGGTGCAATCTCTTGTTAATAACTTATCTACAATTCAAGCTATCTTTTGAAAATTTAACCCTCAAACCTCTCAACACAAATAACAAAGTCTAGGTCATTGGAATTTTCAGAGCCTACAATAATGAATATATAGAATTACCTTGAATGATCATATTATATAGTATAATAACTATGCTGTTTAAAAGAAAAACGTCAGTTAGAATTAAATCTCATACTACTACCATGCATCAACCCATTGAATGAACGTGGAGTAAGAGGATTAGAGAAGAAGAATCGAAGAAGGAAAAAGGGGAAAAAGCAAGTGCTTCACATACTCCGAAGCTTTGGTGTTGTGCGGAGAAAAAAATGATTGACATCGAGGAAGTATGGACAAACCCTGGCCGCAATGTGAGACATCGACATCACTATAGGGGAGAAGCTTTTAGTGTTGTCTGTGTTCGGTGCGAAGGAGCGTCGAGCAGGATGAATGGCTTTAAGGAGTGGAGAGGAGGATGAAACGTGCTAGTTTTGTTTGAGAAGAGGGAAAAAAAGAGGTTTGCATGGGTAAGCGACATCAAAGGAAGGGCGTTGTCGAACAAGTGCAAGGGAAGAGGAGCGCATGCTATACCTGTGGAGTTGAAACTGGCATTGTGCGTAATGAGGGGAGACCAAACTGAGTTCATTAATTAAGGTGAGATAACATATTAACATAAGGTTTTATGAATTAAAATAGGTATTGTAAGTGGTTGGTTTTGGTGAGAAGGAGAAGGGAGAAGGCTCTTTGCGACACAAGTTAGGGCAGTAAAATTATTGAAAAGGTAAACTTAGGGTTATTATTATTATATATTAAATGAATTATATATATGTATATACATATATAAGTTTATTTTTTAAGTTTTATTAGTAGTTGAACTTGAATTCAGGGCGTACTTAAAATCAGTGACATACAATCAAGATCAATGGGCGAACCACTT
>JXCR01066424.1:342949-359164 GCA_002079205.1 Phalaenopsis hybrid cultivar
ATACATTCTTGAAATTGATACAGAGTTTAGCGACAAATGTACTTCTGGTCAACGCTCCTGAATGATGCTTAGAAATTTTTTAAGAGATGCGAACTATGCCAGCAGTACACATCACTCAACACAAGTTGGCGCACAAACTAGAATTGATAACCAGCTCTTGGCCCTTCGCTGTCTCGAGGCTTGATATCCTTTGGTCATTTCAACCATCAAAGGGCCAACACAAATTCCTCCTTATTTTCCTGGACTACTTTTCCAAATGGATTGAAGCAAAGAAGTTCGTTGAATTACAGCGAAGGTCGCCCGTAACTTCATCTGGACAGGTTATCTTTGCCAGTATGGACTGCCGTTGGTCATCATCACAGATAACAGGACATAGTTTGCTAATTGAGTTAATGACTTTTGCAAAAGTTAGGAAATCAGTCTAAAATTTGCATCTGTATATCATCGGACGAACAAACAAGAAAAATTTGCTTACAAAATTATTCTGGATTTACTATGGAAAAAAGTCGAAGAAGCAAAGGACAACTAGGCCGATTTCTTTCTCTTAGTCCTCAGGGCAACCCGAACGACTCCTTTGAGATCGACTAGTTAGACTCCATTCATGCTATCACATGGAATAGAAGCGATGCTCTCGGCCGAATACAATCATTACAGCCAACACGTAGTGACAACTTCAACATTCTCAATGAAAATTTGGTCGATTCACAGGAGGAGACAACGAAGGGGTAATTCTTGCACTCGACTTAACCGAAGAAAAGCGATATGAGTAAGCTCTCTAACATAAGTGAAATGAGAACGAAGCGCAACTACAACAAACAAGTCAGAGAGAAAATCTTCGCCCTCAGGGATCTTGTACTAAAGATGGCCGATCCAACTACTTATGTGTAGTCGTTCGACAAACTAAATCAAACTTAAACCGTCCCATTCATCATTGACCAAAGTGTCATCCCCGGAGCATACACACTTAAAACCTACATAGGGAAATGAGTCTCTCAGACTTGGAGTGGAGACGACCACGGAAGAATCTTTTCTTAGAAAATTTTGTATCAACAACTGAAAAATAAAATAGGCATTTTCTTTCAAAAAAAACTTGTAATTTTTGCATAGAAATATGAAAAACATACTCAACTAACTATATCTGCAATCTTAGGTTCCAGTAACACTTGAAAACTTGAGGACTTCGAGCGAACTGATAGTTGGCTAGCACTCTAGGAACTTGAGCTCGAGAAATAGAATCAACGATGACACAAAACACCCGATCGGTAGGAACCCTCTGAGCCGATAACGACAGTACAATGTTCATTTGGCGAAACTCACAAAAAATCGGTCTGCTCACGCATCATAAAAAACCTATCTCTGAGCTTGGATCAATTCAAGCTCTATATGTGGTTCCCTGCCCATTAGCAACAAGATCTATCGTGGGTATCGAACAAATCACCTCAGAAGTTAGTTTTGACGATGACCTCTGCGAAAGCAACAACAAGATTTATTTAATATGCCTAGCACAAGGGGCAGTCTATCTAAAACAACAATTTGACCAAGCGACTAGGACTCAGGAAGTATAAGATGCGAGCCGAGCGACAATACTTCAAAAATCGACAAAGACTCAAAATGTCTGATTGGTAATATTACTAAAAATGACAGACAACAATGCAAGGCGTTTGCTCATCATTTAATGCAAAAATCGACTCTCAATGTCCAAGCATAAAAAATCCTGTCTCTAAACTACGACACATTAAGCTTTGGAGGTGGTTTCTTGCTCATTAGCGACAAGATTGTCTTAATAAGTCTAGTGAAAGGTGTGGCTCGTTTGAGGCGACGACCAGACTGAGCAAACGAGACAAAGGAGGTGTAAGACTTAAACCGGGTGGTAAACACATCAAAGCCTACCAAAGGCTTATTCTAAAAAACTAATTGATCTATTGACACAGACCTTCAACGCAGACAAGCATCGCAAAACAAAGAGAGAATACGATGAGGTAAAGAAATTGTACAAGCCGACCAATAAAGCTTAGATTTCTTTTTTTGGGAAAAAGGTATAAAATTTTCTTTATTCATTACGTTTGCTTTACTAAATGTTCAAAGAAAAATGCAAGTGTAAAAAAAGAAAGAAGATCAAGTGTTCGAGGATCCCCTCATGGCCTTCAACACTTTCCTCTTCCTCGTTGTTCTCAACGATGCTTTCCTTTACCTCACCTTTGCTGGAGAACCCTTCGCCTTCTCATCCTCCTCCAAGTCAGAGAGGAGCATTGCAAACCTTTCAAGATCTGACCACTTTGAGTTGACAAGATTGTGCTTCACAAACCGCTCGATTGCCGGGGAGGTGTGGATTTTTAGCTACCAAGCGAGCCCATCGATATGTTCCTTCTCGGTCACCATCGACGCTATCTTGTACTTCATATCCTAGTTTTCCTTCGGAAGGGCCAACACCTTTCATTGTGATCGCGCATCTCTAAATCCACTCCCTCTCAGCCACGTACATCTTCAACCATCTCTTGACCACTGCTGCTCACTTCTCTGATTTCCTTGATAAAGTGCCTGCAGCCTCTGCCTGCTTAACAACCTCATCCCATTTTGTCTCCGCTCGATCAAGGGCCATTAACTGGAAGCGGAAAGCCTCCCAAGCTATGACATGGTAATGGTCTGTCATTTGGTACATGTTCGGGCTGTCAAGGGACTTTGTGATTTCTCAAAGCTGCGGAACCAGATCACATTCGTTTAGGTTGAAGGGTAATCAGCTGTCTACAGAGCGTCGAGGTACCGATTCATTCTCCTATCAATCACAACAAAGTTTCCCCCAAAACTGGACCTAGTTTTTGCTCCTTCCATGTGTGAGGGTACCCACTTGGTCGGATAACCCTCTTGTGTGAGGGAACCCAAACGACAACACAGTACCGGCTGCTCGGTTCAAGGGCTTGAGTTTTGAGCGAAGTGGAGCAGATTTTATGCGGAACAGAAGGCTTTGCAACAGGAATTGACGGCTTAGCAAGAGGATTACCTGATCGTTCTTCAACCTCTGCTTGAGCCTCTTCCTGCTGGCGGCTGCGGAGGGAATTGGATGATCCCACATAATCCTCCTGACCAGACGCCTTGCTCTTCTTCGCGCCCTTCTTTTTTCTCATCTCCTTTCGTCCAGGACTTGGCCTTCTTCTCACCAAAAGCATGTAGGTAGGCTGCTTTGTTAAAAGCCTTAAATTTTGTAGCCTTGGATCCTGACGCTGCTCCATCGATCAGGGTAATGCTCAAATTCCAAAAAGCCCAAAAGCAAATGAAAAATGGGAAGGAAATGAAAAGTCTCGACGCTTCAAGCCATATTTATAGAAATACAAAGCAAAGACCCCATGGTGTTCAATTTTTGAATCACTGAATTGTCATAAACAAGGTTTACTTTTTGTATTAGATTCTCTTGTTCTTATAGTAGCACAACTTCTAAGAAGTAAGAGAATCGAGAAACTAAATATTTATACAGAAAATGTACCGGCACAAATCATAAAAAGATTTAAAGGCACAGATATGACAAAATGTGATAAAGGAGGGCCCAACAGTGGGAGACTTGGAGGCCCATGCATCCGATCAAAGGCATCAAGATTAAAATAAACCTAGGCAACCAAGCGGCTCGAATCTAAGCAGTTTGACCGACTGCCAAGTGCAGGGGAATCCAGGACATTCTTGTGATGAAATCAACACAATGGGAAAATCTAGCCCCTCTGATCTTACAATTTCCTCAGAGGTATTTAACAACCTCTTGAACATCATTAAAAGTTAGTGAGGCGAATCTCAACTATCCCCCAAGATCTCTTCTTCAAAGGGCGGCTGGCTATCGAATTATAGTGATTCACCTTTTGTCCGATAGCCTAGCTCCGCCCGGCCGAAAGGATCTCCTTGGCAGGGATTGAGGGTCGGTGGCTAGACTTGATGAACCAATAAGTTTCATTTAGCCAACCGAGTTAATCTTGCTGACCTTTTAAAAGTAAGAATTCAGCCAACTGACAATATCAAACCTAGCTGATCGACAGTCTTACTAGATCAGGCTGACCGACGGGCTTCTCTAGCTTAGTCGATCTGCAATGCCTATCCAAGGGCTCGCCAATCTAGCCAGCTAAAGCTTTAGAGCCATCAGGCTCTGCACACATAAGTAAACTACCAGAAATAATTTGTACAATCCCCATTACAATAAGGGCACATATGTAAATTCACACATGGTATCCCTTTTTTCTATAAATATGAAATCATTTCATGAATAGAAGGCTTTGCACTCTTTTTAAATGACTATTCATTACTGTGCATTTCTCTTCCCCCCCACTCTCTCTCATCTTACGCTCTATTCCTTGAGTGTGATTCTCGGACAAATCAGGACCGACAATATATATTATTGGTAACTTCATGTTCTTTCTTATGCTCATTTCATTTGCATTTTTTGAACATTTATATGCATAGATCATTCATTTGAATAGGTTAATCGATACTATATTGTAATAGGTAAGTAATAAGTGATGCTGTCCAACCTTTGAATCACTATAGTTCATTAAAAGCTTAACATACTTTTAAATTATGCTTTTCATAGTTCAATATAATGCATTATCATATATTTAAAACTAGTAGGATCTGAATGTGTGCTTTGCAATATGAAGAAGTTCCCAATCCTATTTTACCTGCATATTTAATTAAGCATAAATGACTCGTGAAAGAACAAATCAAATTTACTTTTTAATAATCTCGTTACAATCAACTCAATGTATTGTTCTTTATAAATGAACTACAAATTGAGAACTTCTTAAATGAACTAAAAATTCAAAATTAAATAAATATCCATTTAAAGTTATACCGCAAAATAACTCCTCTTCATATAAGCATCAAAGCCTTCTATTTCAATTTGGTGTTGATTCATTGAAGAAAGAGTACAAAATTAGAATTTTAATAACAGAACACTAGCTTTTGTTCACCCTCCTTTCTTTTTCTTCACTTATTTCCTTCTTCCTTGGCTTAGCTTATGTCCGCTCTTTGTTTTATTTGTTTTGTATTAGGAGTAGAAAAGATGGTGATACTCTGTGTTCTATATATACATTTTTTTATTAGAAAAAGCCAAAGGGCTAATATATTAAAGCGGAAAAGATACAGAAAGGTTGTATGAGAGGGTCTAAAGGAAAAAACAACTCATACGATACAATGCACACAAATTGCAAATAAAGTAAAGATACATAAAGGTAAAAACCAAAAGGTCACCAAAGGGCTCAAAAGTGCTAGGGACGTTCCACTTTAGTCATCTTTCTGCCTCTAGTTCTCGAAAGTGAGACAATTAACAAATTAGTTAGGTGAGCACCGTTGCCTGAAGTAACCAAAGTATCATCCATCAGATTCCTGAGCTCCAGTAGGTATTCATTCTTCTTCTTCCTCCTGGATGTGTAGACCTGTCATTCCTCATCCGATGATTGACTCATCTGATCAGTAGAATTCAAAGTTAATAGGACAGTTGTTGGTTGTTGCGCATCACGATTACCATGAGCTTAAGTAACATTAACAATTTGTTCGACTTGATGAGGCAGTAATGAAACAGTTGAAGTATTGCCACATGTAAGAACGATGATAGGTTCTAGAGTAGGTGGGGTCTGAAGAATCTCCCTCCCCCCACGATAGGAGTTTCCGAAGACGGGGGAGCTACAACATTGTGTGGGGACTGAATAATTGTCATATTGTCTGCGAGAATAGTGATGTCTTTAGGGGTATCCTTTTAATGATCAATAGTGTCAATAACTTGGAGCTGATCAGGAAGGGATGAAATCACTGCCTCTGGCGGAGCACTGTGCTTTTTTGATCTGAGGTGGGGGGTGTAGATGGTGGCATTGAGAACTAGAGTGACCGAACATACGACAGTTCAAACAATACAATGAAAAA
The DNA here is from genome assembly GCA_002079205.1 of Phalaenopsis hybrid cultivar. NCBI lineage: Eukaryota > Viridiplantae > Streptophyta > Magnoliopsida > Asparagales > Orchidaceae > Phalaenopsis > Phalaenopsis hybrid cultivar. The sequence goes on from JXCR01066424.1 coordinate 348,842, forward strand.
TGCTTAATCGCTACCTCTTGCCAATATTTATGGTGTTGTATGCCCAACCAAATTTCCTCAAAAGCGGATGAAGTGATGTCTCTTTCAACAAGTACTTTAGCGTCAGATGAACGAGAAAAATTAAAAGTATGAATGTCCGTTTTGAGTGGCTTACCATAAGCTGAGGCAATAAAATACAATATTTTTTTAGTAAAATAATGAAATTTAAGACCAGGAGGCGAATTCAAATCAGAAGGATTGGTGGTTCTGTCTGTGGGTCAAAATCCACAGACCATTTTAGAATCTTCATTGCTCTGTCATCAATCTAGATTATCTTTCTAGTAAATAAGCACATGTAATCTTCTTCATTATTTAGTTGTATAAGAATGTGTCTTCTATCTAACAGTCCAAATTTCCACTCCCTAACAAGGTGCATAAACTTAAATTTCTTATGAATGAGCTCCATTTTGGGATTGCCATATAGAAAATTTTCAACCAAATTTAGTCGACAGGAGGGAGCAAGTTGACTATTTTCAGCTTCAGTAAAAAGGATGACATACTTCCCATTCTTCCTACCAGGTTTTTTGATGTCCTCCGTCCACTGAAACGAAGGAGGGAAATAACATGATTTATGTGTACATGAGGCGTGGACTCCCGCAAGAGCAACATCATACGATCTGTCTAAAGCTATCTTTAATAGATGGAGGTGCGGCGTTAAGAACAGTGAATAAAGAAAAGCAGAGAGCAAACTCTGAATTCAGAACAGGGAGTAGGACCGGAAACCCGAAGCCCCTAGGATTTCAGCTCGAACCCGAGGACGACGACCTGCTCGAAACAGAGGGCGTTTCAGATTGTGAAGGAAAAAACGCGGTGTGCAAAATCCTAGCTAGAAGTTGCGGTCACCAGTAACCTAGCTCGACGACTGAACCCGACGCACGAGCGACGAAGCACGAGCGGCAGACGATGCACGAGCAACAGACGATGCACGTCGACAGCGGCGACAACAGCGAATCAGACGGAAATGGCGAAATCAATGAACGACGAGCAGAGTTTGATCGACGAAGAGATGCCGTGGAGTAGTAACCAGGGATCGCCTTGGCGAATCCCTTGCAAAGTGTGAGCGGCATTTCGTGTTCTATACATACATACATACATACATACATACATACATACATAGAATGTTGCAATTTTCTAAGGGGCCGTTTGGGGCAGCTTGTGCGTTTCAGGATAAGCTGCTTATCCTGAAATGCGGCCCGCTGGCCGGCCGTAGGGGTCGATTCGTGACCTGCGTTTAATGTAAAAACTCAAACGCAATTTCAGATAAGCTGGCGAAACGCGCGAATCAAACGGTACGACGACGTTTAGAAAACGCCGCCCGCACTTATAAGTTGTCACTGCATGTGTGCATGTTTTATTGGGATTGGCTTTCAGTTGAATAGTGCAAAGTTCATATACAGTAACATTTAATTAAAATTTAGGTCATTTAATTTTAAAATTGAAATAATTATAAAAGCTAATATATTGATAATTTTATTTATATGCTCGGGCACATGCACGCACACACATATACATTTTAAAATTGATTTTACAAAATGTAGTGTTTTAGAAAAATACTTGTATGATTATTTTTCTGAGATGTGAAAAATGGGATATAAAATTTATCTTAATTCTGACTTTTATCTTAGCAAAATTTTGAGTATGACATTTACTACCAACTTTTGTTGAAAACTCTGTTTTATGATCAAAGCATTATCATACATTATGAATACTAAGAGAGCTTTAATCCATCTTAGCATTCCTTCCTTCAAGGATAAAATTATTAACTCCTAAATTTAATTATATCTAGACAAAATTCATATACTTCATATTGATGTGGCACTAACGCAAATATTAAGGACAAGTTCAGAAATCAAGGCTTATCAATAAATTCAGCAAGCATAGCTCTCAGCCTCAAAATGAATGGAGACAATTAAAAGGCTTAATTTGAGGTCTTCTAATGGGTATGTCAGCTACAAGAATTATGTAATTGAAGTTCTTGAAAGATTGCTTGATTTTAAGACAACTTCACGTGCTTTATTTGACTTGACCAATTATTATCTTGCATGGAAATTTATAATTTAGTAATATTTTGTTTCTTTTGACTTTTAATTAAGATAAGTAATTAATTCATATAATAATAGGTTATTGGCTCCTAAAGTTTTCTAAACATGGCTAGGCTTAAAAAAAACCTACAAAGAGCAGCTTATTTTGTCTCTTTTTATTTCAGTGAACAAAAATTATATTTTGTTTATAAAAGTTTCATGTGAATAGGCGTGGTGGCTGCATTACCATTGGGCGATGCTTAACGGCTTTTCCCCTAGGGCTTTGGTGAGTTCTTAGTTATATTTTTCCTCTTCTATTCCTCTCTCTCCAAACAATTCCCATCTTCTACTAACTAGATTCAACCAAACTAAGATCATAGGCTCCGTCAACTCCAAGGCACCCCTTTAATAGTCTTTTACACATTCCGTCAGTCTGTATAAATTAATGAGGTTTCTACTCCATTAAATAAAAAATAGCTTAGCCAAATCCAGTACTGGGAGACAATTTCCTGCAATGAGCAACAAGATTAAACATTTCACAACTTCTAGCCACTGATCTAAAACCCCAAAAAAGCCTTCATTAATTCTTTGATGTCTCAAATCTGTGTCTGAAGTTCCTCATTCTTTTTCTTTGATAAACATTTATTCATTCAAAGCCTAAACTTTTCAGCCATTAATATGTCCAAAACTCTGAATATCCCTTTTCCCAATAGCACATAACCTTGTTTTACCCATCTAAGGATATACTAATCAAGTAGTTGCCTTTTTCATCCAAATTTTGTGGACTCTATATCAATATTGTAGATCTACATTAACACAGGACATTATAAGTTCTTTTAGAAATTGTTTTAGCAATTACTTAGCCTCAGTCATGACTTATAGAAATAGCATGCTTTACTGAATTGGTGCAGGTAATTATGCGCGCATTATCATCTCCCCCATTTCAAAATTATCGTGTGTGGTGGTCTCTTTCAGACTCCAAGTATGGGGGAACTGCTTTGTTAATAAAAAACCAATGCAAGCCAAAGAAGGTCTCATTCTCCATTGACCGGAAAGGTACATATTTAAACTTTTATGGCTTGCTTATTATAGTACATGATTTGTAATGTTGATTTTCTTAAGAGTAAGTGACATGTTTGTGGTGAGCATCAGAAACAATGATGTATTTTTATAATAATTTCATGAAATATCAGATAATTACAAATTTAAAAAATCACATGATTTGTGAATTTATTTAGTACAAAATTTGAGAAGCCTTCTGGTATTTTCCATTTGTAGGGGCCGTCTACAGGAGTGCTAGGTCTTCACATCACTTTTTAAAAAGTTTGCAAGATCTGTATCCAAGTAATAATAGTTTGGGGTCATTAAACCTACTGTGCTAAAAAAACATGCACAGGATTTCATTACCTACACAAAAAAGCATATAATAGTATTTCATGGCCATGTTGAAGCAATGCACATGAGCAGTAGTATTTTGCACATTTGTCTTGCTGTCTTGCAACAACATGCACAGTTTTTTCTTTTGTGGCGTTGCGAGCGTTGCTCTTTTTTTTTATACATTTTTACTTTTATGCAAGTTGACCTAGATTATAATTGTGTGTCAAGTTTGAAAGAGAAAATACACCATAACTCTTTTTTTCTTGCTGGGATTGCACACAAAAATGCCCTCGGTCCTGCTGGGATTGCAAAATCTCATTCTTGGGAATGCTACTGACTTTAGTTTGCACGATTTCAATATTATATTTTTGCTGAGAATTTTAAATAGTAGATAATGAACCTTAACAACACGTTTAACAAAGCTGGTGGAAATGCCACTAAACCTATTATTCCTCCAAATAGTTTTAGAGGTTGATGGTTGATTAAAGAGCTCATTTGCTTGAACAAATTCAGTATTCCAAAGCACTGCAAGTATGTTAAAAAAAATTGTTTTAAAATTATTCCACATTACCGTATTTTTTTTCACATCTCTGAAAAATCTTGAAAATGATTTTTAAAAAATTTATATTTTATTTCGATTATATATTTTACCTCTGGCTTTCACTCTATCTTCGGACGCAGACTCGCACATCTTGGTCGCTTCGCAGACTCCGTCGTTCTCCGTCGTCGTCTGTTTCTTCGTTTGCGTTCGAGTGCGTCGGCCGAGCCTTCGTCCCCAGTTGCAAACTGCGTTCTCGTCTGTCTGGTCGCAGCCTTCTTCCCCTGTCGCAGTCTCTGGCCTTTTTCGTCTACTTTCGAGATTTGCGTTCCCTGTTTCTGGTTCCAGTTTGGGTAGTTATGCGGCGACTGTCTCCGGGGTTTTACTTCCGGAGCAGACGGCCGTTCCTGTTTCTTCCCTCAAGATTTTCATGATGCACATGAATCTGAAGATGGTTATACCTTTATTAAAATACTAGGAAGAAGGAATGACAAACCCGTTTTGTTTCTCACTGATGAGGAAACAAGTATATTGGCTTCAGCATGTAGATATACTTTTGCTGGAAATTTCCGTATGGAAATCCCAAGCTTGAGATTATTAGAAAGAATTTTGATTCTCTTAAGCCACAGGGAGTTGGAAAGTTGGTTCGCTAGATGGTCGTCACGTTATCATTCAACTCTCAAATGACGCAGTTTATACCCAACTCTTTGCTAAAAAATTTCTCAAAATTGATATGAAAATTCTGAAATTGACATTGGATTTTGATCCTAAATTGGAATCTCTTATTATCTCGGTTTGGGTTAATTTTCCAGGGCTCAAGGTGCATCTCTTCAATTATGAAACCCTTTATACATTGATGACTGCTTTTGGGAAACCGTTGAAGGTCGATACTCCCACGCTTGATACAGCTAGACCATCTGAAGCTTGTGTGCTTGTAGAGTGCGACATCACTCAACCCTTTCCAGGGGAGATTTGGATTGGCTTCTCTCATCAGGGTTATTGGCAGAAGATTGTGATGAGACCTCATCCCCAATATTTGCTCTCACTGTGGAATGTTTGGTCATAGCTCTTCATCCTGTTATCGGTTGCATCCCCATCTTCGGTTTGCTGTAGCCCCACCTCCTATTTTTTCTGCGGAGGTTATACCCTATTCCTCACTGCCTGTGATACCTACTGCCATGCCCATGGTGGATAAAGTGCAAAATGGTTTGTCTACTGATATTGTTTCGGAAAATGTTGATAAAGGTCGTTTGTTGGAGGAGTCAGGTGGTTGCCCCTGGAAAGCAGGACGCAGTCACTGCCCCTTCTTCTACTGGAGTGGGCATACTATTCTCTCAGGCTCTACCTACTGTGGGGGGGGGGTGCTCATGCTCTCCTCTATGAGGTGATTGAAGATAGGGATGAAGTGAACATTCACATTTAGATGACGGAAAATGTGTCTCTTAATACTAATGAGGAAGATTTAGAGCAAAACACAAAACATCTTACTGCTATTAATCAGTTGGTAGAACTACCTGTTGAGAGGGCAGATGTTTCCCAAGTTTTGGAAGACTGTCCTACACAAACTCAAGAACTCATCTCTGCATCTGCCTTTCCTTCTATGGATTAGACTGAACAGTCTTCAGAAGAATGACTAGTTTACACTTCTCAGCGGAAGAAGGCTAGGGACACTGTTCAGCTTGGAAACTTAATGGATGATACCTTGGTCACTTCTGACAATGGAACAACATTTCAAAGTTTGCTATCTGGATCCGCTCCAAGAACAAGAGGAAGAGGCAGGTCTGAATTGCCTAATCCATAGACACTTGTTTTTTCATGTTTTTTTTTGAGTATTTTTGTATCTTTTTGTTGGGATATCTTTGTACCATATATCGTATGAGTAGAGTGTCATCTATTGGGCCCTCTCATACAATTTTTTTGTATTCTTTTTTATTTCAATATAATCTACCCTAGGGATTCTCTCTTTCTATATATATATATATATATTTAAAAAAAGCCCAAGGGCTAATATATTAAAGCAAAAAATGTACAAAAATGTTGTATGAGAGGGCCTAAAAGAAAGCTCAACTCACACAACAGAACACACACAAATCCCAAATAAAACAATGATACATAAAGGTAAAAGAAACCAAAAAGCCACCAAAGGTCGCAAAAGTGCTAGAGACGTCTTACTTTAGTTTTCCATCTGCGTCTAATTCTCGTAATTGAGCTAGCTAACAAATTGGTAAGGTGAGTATCATTGCCCAAAGTAACCAAAGTATCATCCATCAGGTTCCTGAGCTCAATTAGGTCTCCATTCTTCTTCTTCATCCTGGATGTGTAAACCTGTCATTCCTCATCCGATGATTGACTCTTCTGATCAATAGATTGTTCTTAAGTTGGTCGAACAGGTGAAGACTGTTGCACATCATGATCCCATTAGCCTGAGTAACATTTACAACTTGCTCGACCTGATGAGGCGGTAGTGAAGCTGTAGAAGTATTGTCACTTGTAATGTCAGGGATAGGTTCCAAGGCAAGTGGGGTCTGAAGAATCTCCCTCTCACCCATGATATATGGTTCCAAAGACGGCTGAATGGTTGTCATATTACCTGCGAGAATAGTGACGTCTTTGGGGGTATCTTTTTTATGATTAATAGTGTAAATAAATTGGAGCCAATCAGGAGGAGATGGAATCACTGCCTCTGGCGGAGCATTTTGCTTTTTTGGTCTGAGATGTGGGAGTAGATAACGACATTGAGAACTTGAGTGGCCGAACATACGACAATTCAAGCAGTACGACGGAAAAGACTCAATCACAACCTTCTGCCAATATCCATGATGCTGTGTGCCTAACCAAATTTCCTTAGAAACAGATTAATTGTTGTCTTTTTCAACAAGTACTCTGGCTTCAGATGGACGAGAAAAATTAAAAGTAGGAATATCTGTTTTGAGTGGCTTACAATAAGCTGAGATAATTGAATACAAAATGTTTTAAGTAAAATAATGAAATTTCAGGCCCGAGAGACAAATCCAAACTGGAATGATTGACGGTTTTATCTGAAGATCAAAATTCATGGACCATTTCAGAATTTTTATTGCTCTGTTATCAATCCAATTTGTCATTTTAGTAAATAAGCGCGTGTAATCCCCTTCATTATTAATTTGTACGCGAATGTGTCTTCTATCTAATAGTCCAAATTTTCACTCCTCAACCAGGTGTATAAGCTCAAATTCCTTACGAATCAGCTCCATTTTGGGATGACTATACAAAAATTTTCCGACCAAATTCAGTCGACAGGAGGAAGCAAGTTGAATACCTTCAGCTGATGTAAAAAAAATAGCAGACTTTCTGTTTTTCTTACTAGGTTTCTTGATATCCTTCTCCCACTCAAACGAAGGAGGGAAAAAACACGATTTAGGTACACCTGAGGCGTGGACACCTGCAAGGGTGGCATCATACGATCTATCTGAAGCCATCCCCAATAAATGGAGGTGTGGCGTCAAGAAAATTGAAGAAAGCAAATCATAGAGCAAAGTCTGAATCGAGACAACAGGCAGAAAGAGCACAAACCCCATTGGAGAAGCACTGCTAGTTCAGTTCGAGCAGAAACTATCGAGCTGGGTGCAGGATTGCAGAAGCAGACAAGGACCCCTGCGAATGATGAGAGCTATCGAGTCAGAGAGCTCTGTGAGTTCAGTTCGAGCAGAGATGACACATACGTGGTCTGTCGTGGCGCAGCTATCAAGCTGGGTCGACGCCCTTCAGCCTGACGCAGAATCGCAAAAGCGGACAAGGACCCCTGCTAACGACACGAGCTGTCGAGCTGGATTAGTTGACGCGAGAAATCGCTACGCCAGACGACGCAGTCTGACAAAATCGCTGCGCCAGACGATGCGAGCTCTTCCGCCAAACGAAGTCGATGATGAAGAAGGTGAAGCAGAATTTAGAGCAGACGCTAGGTTTGCCATGAGGCGAAACCCTCACCGAGGGGAGACAACGACGACACATATATATGCGCCGCGTACTCAGATCAGTTGGTCGGGCATCTGCTTGTAAGTTGTAAGTTTCTTTTGGTCTGGGGTTCGATTCCCTCTGAGTGTAGGGTGTGGTACTCGAATTTGTGGGATGGTCGGGGCTATTATAATAGCCTCCGACCATTCAATTTTTTTAATATATACACACACACACACATATATATATATATATATATATATATATACATATGTTTGGTTCTACAAAATAAATTTAAATTAATTAAACTTACTCTAATCTTATTATGAACTTAATTAAATTACTATTTTCAAAAATTACTTTACCACCAAATCCATTAAGCCAGGCATGCATTGGCTCGATCAATTTTAATATTTGAGATTCATTTTTAATAAGTCAACTTATATAGTTTTTTTTGAAAGCCCAAAAAAGGCAATATATTAACTAGAAAGAAAGATACAAATACAATGTGATGGAGAGCCTAAACATGACACCCTGCTTACAATAAAACCACAAGGGATTCCACAATTAGAAAATACTGAAAAGTACATTAGAGACATAAAGAAAAAACCTAAAAATGCAGAAATACATAGTATCAGGTGGCTAGAGAGCAACACAATTTGGTTTTGCCTCTCCTTCTGGTTCTAGGAAAGAAGCAAACTAATAAGTTGGTAAGATGATTGTCATTACCAGTAATAATCAATGTATCATCCAATATATTCCCGAGCTGGAGTTGGCCTCCATTCTTCTTCTTCCTCCTGTAATAAACCTGTCATTCCCCTTCCGAAGGTTGACTCACATGATCTTGGTCTAAAGTGTGATGGGGTTGTGCAAATTGTTGGACATTAGAAACAACTACATGTTGTACCGACTGATCTGTTATTGGATCAGAAGAGCACTCTCATGTGTCTTGGCATGTGAGTGAGTCTTCAATAACAATGGGTGGTATGAGCACAACTGGATCTGTAGCTGTAGTATGTTGTTCTTCAGGAATTGTGGTGTTGCGAAGAGGATCGGGTTGTATCTTCTCAACATGGATAGTAGGTGGCTGTTCTTTAGCAATATTCGACCTTAGATGAGGATGCAGACGATAGCAAATAGTAGAGTTGTGGCCAAACATACTATAATGAGAGCAATAAGGAGAATATGGTTTCATTTCAACCTTTTGCCAATACCCATTGTGCATAGTGCCAATCCATATCCATCCGGAGCTGGTTGAGTGATCTCTCTCAACTAACACAAAAGCAACGGAGGGTCTAGTGACAACAAGCGTAAGACTATCTACTTTGAGAGACTTACCGTAAGCAGTTGCTGAAGAGTAGAAGATTTTCATGTTGAACAGATGTAATTTTAACCTCGAAAATTTTATCCAAACAGGAATGATAGGGGACTCCACTTTTGGATCAAAACCGACAGTTTACTTCAAAATTTTCATAAAACGATTGTCAAACTTGATAGCTTTTCGAGAGAAAATGCGAGTGTAATTGACATCATGAGAAAACTGAATAAGTATACGTCTACAGTCAAGTAGGCCAATGTTCCAACTGCCCAATGGTTTCATAGTATCAAACTTCTTCCTAATGATCTCCAATTTTGGGTGACCATAAAGGAATTTGTTTACTAGAGAGAAAAACCAAGAGGACGCAAGAGTACCGGTTTCAACCTCTGTGAGAATAAATGCAGACTTCTCATTTTTTTTCCAAGCTTTTTAATAAAAGTGTGATCACCTCCACCTTCATGAGTCTCATAGAAAGATTCTGGAACATTGCAGGGCTTACCGATAGCAAAACCAGTCGTTGAACCTGGAGAAGGGGCACGAGCAGGAAAGTCACCGACAAGAGCATTTGCTTAGGAACAGAGCGTCGAGGCCATCTCCCTCAGAAGACAGGAGAAATAGTCTGGAGGACAGGAAGCGAGCAGACAAGCGAACAGGAAACAATTTGCCGGGCAGGAAGCGAGCAGAAGGCGCGCCCTTCTGCGAACAGGAAACCGCAGACAGGGAACGCAGATGAAACCGCAGCTCAAAATCGGAGCTCAAAAAGGGAAACAACGCCGAAGTCATTCATCGAAGACGACAAACGAAGAGCCCTTCGTCGTCGTCATCGAGTACGGGAAGTTCGCCGTCGAGCACCAGAGAAAAGATTTACGACCGAAGGAATCAAACCAGGCCAGCGTTTGAAAGTATGATGTTTGACAACAATAGAAAAATCGGTACTTTGCAAATGCTCTTGCCGGCTTTCGACATTTTTTTGATATGTATGATAGTGAGAGAATGTTTGACAACAATAGAAAAATCCTAATAAGTCAACTTATATATATATATATAATATATATATATATATATATATATATATATATATATATGTATATATATAT
>JXCR01066430.1:34374-52475 GCA_002079205.1 Phalaenopsis hybrid cultivar
ATATATATATATATATATATATATATATATAAAAGGTTGTTTGTAAGTCAAATTTAAAGTTTAGGTGTTTGATGTTGAAATATATAAGAAAATTGTTATTTATAAAACTAAATTCATTTTATTTCATCTAAAATCAGCTAGAAGTTTGACTCCTTAGATATATAAATACATAAGAACAATGTCCATGGAAATTCAAGTTTGTGGAAACCCAATTAAGGGCCCGTTTGGGGCAGCTTGTAAGTGTAGGGGCGTTTTTGAAAAAGTCGCGGTGCTGTTTAGATCGCGCGTTTTGACTGCTTATCCGAAAACGTAGTTCCATTTTTACACTAAACGCAGACTAGGGGTTGATCCCCACGGTCGACCCGCAGGCCGCGTTTCAGAATAAGGTGTTTATCCTCACAAGCTTCGCCAAACCCGCCCTAAAACAAGTGGCATTTACATACATAACACTGAGAAAATTGCTATTTACAAAACTATCAACTTGTTTCATCCTTCCCTTGAATTCTCACTAAAATATCAAAATTTACAAGAAAACCTTAACTGAAATTGATAGAACCCATAAGTGAAGTGTACATTACTTGTGACCAAAAGTAGTCACGGAGCCAACATTGAGTCGTTGTCGATCGTCACAGAGAAGCTTGCCACCATCAAGAGAAGCGCACGCCAAAAAGATGCTCAAGCAAAGGGGGAATCAAAGAGCCAAAAGGAAGAAGTGAGAGTTTTGGGTTATCATATTTGATTAAATTACAAGTTGTGTCTGATTATTAGTTGATTTATCAATCAATTCCTTATCCTCGACTGAATTTAACTGGTAAATAAGTTCAACCAAAATTTAAGTAATTTCATTACCCGCTAAAAAAATATGCCTTTATTATGTTGGTAAAGTAATCTAGTTGAAATTAATTGAACATGAAGTTTTAAATGGGGACAAATTTGATTAATTTTACCAATAAAAAAGTGTTAGTTGAATTAAAGCCAAGCATGGTTAATCAATTGGATTATATTATAAAGGTTGACTTAAGCCTGCTTACTCAAATTGGTCAAGATAAACTAATGGGTTTAAATATATAAATTTTGGTTAATAGCCCTAGGTTTGATCTCTTTAACTCATCTATTACATCAAATAGATCAATTTGGGCTAAACTAAGGTCGAAAATCTCATTAGGCTGATATAAAGGTCCACTAGTTCAACTTGGTCATATTTAAGTGATTGGATTTTATTTGTAAACGAACCAAACATTTGTTTGTGTTTGTGTTCGGTTTGGTTCGTTTGAAATTTGGTTTGTTTGAAATAAGCTTGTGTTTGAAATTGCTCGTGAAGTCACTGTTCGTGTTCGTTTCTTAACGAACGAGCCGAACACAAGCTGTTCGCGAACGACGAGCCAGTTCGATATCCCTAATATTAATATAGATAAATAATATATTGTACTAAATATATAACTTATATTATATAAATATATAATATATATATTAGTATATTACTAATATAGTATATTAATATATTTTTTTTATTAATTTATTATATATTATAATTTATAAAATTTAATAATTTTAAATATCATAAACTTTTTATATATAATTATTTTAAATTATTTTATATTTCGATCAAATAACGATTCGAACACAAGCTGTTCGCGAACGACGAGCCAGTTCGATATCCCTAATATTAATATAGATAAATAATATATTGTACTAAATATATAACTTATATTATATAAATATATAATATATATATTAGTATATTACTAATATAGTATATTAATATATTNTATTGAAATATATAAGAAAATTGTTATTTATAAAACTAAATTCATTTTATTTCATCTAAAATCATGTAGAAGTTTAACTCCTTTGATATATAAATACATAAGAACAATGTCCATGAAACTTCAAGTTTGTGGAAACCTAATTAAGGGCCCGTTTGGGGCAGCTTATAAGTGTAGGGGTGTTTTTGAAAACGCTGCGGTGCCGTTTAGATCGCGCGTTTTGATTGCTTATCCGAAAATGCAATTCCATTTTTACACTAAACGCAGACTATGGGTCGACCCCCACGGTCGACCCGCAGGCTGCGTTTCAGGATAAGGTGTTTATCCTCACAAGCTTCCCCAAACGATGCCCTAAAACAAGCTGCATTTACATACATAACACTGAGAAAATTGTTATTTACAAAACTATCAACTTGTTTCATCCGTCCCTTGAATTCTCACTAAAATATCAAAATTACCTTAACTGAAATTGATAGAAACCCATCAGTCAAGGGTAACTTACTTGTGACTAAAAGTAGTCACGGAGCCAACATCGAGTGGTTGTCGATCGTCACAGAGAAGCTTGCCGCCATCAAGAGAAGCGCACGCCAAAAAGATGCTCAAGCAAAGGGGGAATCAAAGAGCCAAAAGGAAGAAGTGAGAGTTTTGGGTTATCATATTTGATTAAATTACAAGTTGTGTCTGATTATTAGTTGATTTATCAATCAATTCCTTATCCTCGACTGAATTTAACTGGTAAATAAGTTCAACCAAATTTAAGTAATTTCATTACCCGCTAATGTTGGTAAAGTAATCTAGTTGAAAATAATTGAACATGAAGTTTTAAATGGGGACAAATTTGATTAATTTTACCAATAAAAAAGTGTTAGTTGAATTANAATTTATAAAATTTAATTTTTTTTAATTATCATAAATTTTTTATATATAATTATTTTAAATTATTTTATATTTCGATCAAATAACGATTCGAACACGAATGAACGGATCATTATTCGTGTTTGGTTCGTTTAACTAATCGAACCAAAAAAATTTGTTCGCGTTCATCTTGTTTACTTATCGAACGAATCGAACACGAACTCATTGCCGAACCGAACACGGACTGTATGTGAACAACGAGCTTCTTTGACAGCCTTAAGTATATCCTCCTTTATTGAAATCATTAAGATAATGGACTGCTCTTATAGGCTATATAGAGGTGTAAATGAGTTGAGTCGAGCTTCAGCCAACTTGGCTTAAGCTTGAGTTTGTTTGAAAAATTTAATCGAGTTTGAACTCAGGCTCAAGCTTAATTCTATGAGTTCGAGCGGGCTCACGAGCATGTTTGTTTAGCATGAAAGAGAGAAAAAATATTAATTTAAGCTAATGCTATAATTAAATGACCACGAGAATGATTATTAATGAGATAATTAATAAGAAATTACTTGATTAAAAAAAATATGGAGTATCAATTTGTAAATATTTTTAATTATATATTTATATATATATATATATATATATATAAATAGTTTCACTATAATGTAAGCATATTTTTTAAATTATTATTTAAACAAGCCGGCTCCGCAGCTAAAGAGTCGACTCGGTGCTGGCTTGTTCTGTTTGTTCATCGAGCTGAGTTGGAGAGCCACAGTGAGTCAGAGCCCGAGTCAGCTCACCTCGGTCATAGCATCCAAACGGAGCAAAAATCTGTTGGAGAGCCGTTCTTCATTTTTGGAGCGCCAAACCGCCGATGAGGCATTTCTGGAATGGCGGAATCGATCTGTTATCTTCTAGCGGTTGAGCGCCATTTCTGGACTCTGGATGTGCTTCTTTCCTATTCTGAGAAGCTCGCTCATGGCAGCAACATCCCTCCTGCGGTCCATCTATTTTGGGAGACCTCCTTTCCTCAACTTTCGCTGGACGCGGAGGCGTAATCCCGGAATGATCGCTCCGTCACTACCGGCAAAGGAGGATGATGAAGAATAAACGAAAGGATACAGCTCGAAACATAATGCAGGCGTGGTGGAGAAACAGAGTATTGCACATTCTCATNAGAGCAGTACACATGAATGCAATTAATCTTTAAATATGTGGAATGAGTGACAACTAGAATATATGATTGTATGAAATATATTTCTAGTTCTTACACTTCTAGCTCGCTAGTTTAAATCATTCAACACCACAAAATCTTTCANTATAGTTATGTGTTTTTTTTTTTTTTTTGGCATAGAATTCGTTCAGGTTCGAATTCATCAATCCAACACTCCACATTATTTTTAATTAATTTTAACGAGTCAATTTCGAGCCGAACACAAACACACTGTTCATGAGCCAATTTCAAACTAGAGCAATTTCGAACGAGCCAAGCGGGAGCTCGCTCTAGCTCAGCTTGTTTGCAGCTCTAATAGTAAGTCTTCAATTTGTTAGAAACGCTTGTTTAATTATTGGCATTTGATAATATCATAATTCAAAAGAAAAGCTTCGCGTGTAGCTTCTGTCCGTCTTTATTACTTTTTTTTTCAAGTTGCATTTTTTTAAATATTTTTTTTTTCAGTGAATTTCGAGCGAACTTTTTGGTATATGAGCAAATAGCCAACCATCGGGTCACCATGTCATCCGTAAATTTTATCTACCCGAAGTATATTTTACATACATATCACTTAATTTGTGTGCATTTACATATCTAAGACCTAAACTTTAATTTTTACAAATATATCTCACCTTTCGTATCATGCAAATTTGTATTTGACCTCTTAAATAAATTTAAAATAGTCATGCTTTGATATGATACAAAAGATTTGGNCTTTTAAGATCTTCACTCTTTATTATTTTTTTTATGAGTTGATCATGACGTTTACATGAAACACTAATAAAATTGATCAAATTTAAAATCATATTGAATAATATGATGATTTGAAGATACTTTTTAGCAACAAATACTAAAACTAATTGAAGTTGTGAAAAATAGTGAAAATACATAGTAGATTTACTTTCATTCAAGATTAATGCTTTTAACTTATTAAATTCTCCTCTTATATTGCTGACTCGATGATAACCTTGATCACATTGAAATATTTAAATCGTAGATTGAGAAAAGTTGCTCAATTGTTGTTTTAAGAGAATTAGCCAATGTGTCCAAAGTATGTGCAATACATAAAAAATACTCAATAATTTAACTTTGCATATTCACATAATNTTTATGAGTTGATCATGATGTTTACATGAGACACTAATAAAATTGATCAAATTTAAAATCATATTGAATAATATGATGATTTGAATATACTTTTTAGCAACAAATACTAAAACTAATTGAAGTTGTTGTGAAAAATAGTGAAAATACATAGTAGATTTACTTTCATTCAAGATTAATGCTTTTAACTTATTAAATTCTCCTCTTATATTACTGACTCGATGATAACCTTGATCACATTGAAATATTTAAATCGTAGATTGACAAAAGTTGCTCAATTGTTGTTTTAAGAGAACTAGCCAATGTGTCCAAAGTATGTGCAATACATAAAAAATACTCAATAATTTAACTTTGCATATTC
This sequence comes from Phalaenopsis hybrid cultivar, assembly GCA_002079205.1. NCBI lineage: Eukaryota > Viridiplantae > Streptophyta > Magnoliopsida > Asparagales > Orchidaceae > Phalaenopsis > Phalaenopsis hybrid cultivar. Next base: position 39,671 of record JXCR01066430.1, read on the forward strand.
ACATAATGCATCTTGATAGTTATTTGTTATTTTGGAGGTAAATATTATGGTTTTTATCAACTAAAATTAAAAAGAAACTATCTTTATGTTCTTCAATATAAAAACATACTCAAATATGACTGCACCAGGGAAGGACGACTTAGTCCTAATTAATTTTTACTGACACTCATCTGTACCAAATGAGTGGATAATATATATTATTAAATATTCTTAAACAAACCTTTTCATTTCAACTCATCAAGTATTTATTGATAGTAAATATAAACAGAGAAGAATGCATAACTAATCATTAAGTAAAATATAGAGCTTTTAAAATACTTAAATATAAAATCATACGTACCCCATANATATATATATATTCTTAAACAAACTTTTTCATTTCAACTCATCAAATATTTATTGATATTAAATATAAACAAAGAAGCATGCATAACTAATCATTAAGTGAAATATAGAGCTTTTAAAATACTTAAATATAAAATCATACGTACCCCATAAGTTTTCTAAAATCACCAAACTTTTTAAATTCAAAGGCTATATAAAATGACACATCACGTACCTGGTTGGCGGTTCAACTCTTTCTCATAATTAAATATGTTGGAATACCTAAAGGCACATAAAAACATGATTTAAAAGCCATCTATAAGATATGAGAAAAAATAGTAGAATTGTTATTGACAATTCTATTATTCACCATACTTGCAATATCNCATTCCTGAAAACCAATATTATGATATCTTGAAAGCAATATGCTCAATTAGACAATTAATGCTAAAATAAGATTCATTATACAATAAAAAAAAACAACATGCATGCATGTTGGTGGCTAAAATGAGTAACAACAACAGTGATAATTAAATATGTTGGAATACCTAAAGGCACATAGAAACATGATTTAAAAGTCATCCATAAGATATGAGAAAAAAATAGTAGAATTGTTATTGACAATTCTATTATTCACCATACTTTCAATATCATATATTCTTTTACTTTGCTTTTATCTTCAATTTTATTTTAAAACTTTTTTTTTTAATATTGAATTATATTTTTTATTGATTTTGATTTATTTTACTTTACTGTGTTGTCATCGTGCTNACTTTTTTTTTAATATTGAATTATATTTTTATTGATTTTGATTTATTTTATTTTACTGTGTTGTGATCGTGCTCGTCGGCCATTATCACTTTTGATGAAAGTTAGTCATCTTAACATTTTGCTTTATGAACTATCTCCAATGGATCTTTTTCAATTTTAATATTAAGATTGAAAAATTCAATCATTTTCTTATCAAGACTCATCTTATCGAAACTTTTATCTTTCTCGTGCAGATCATTAATATATCTATTCCTTTACCACAACATATTTGTTTTTTTTTAAAAATCAAATTTATGTGTTATAATTATTTTCAAATGCATTTATTTGTTAATCTGAATGTACTTGTAACAATTACTTTATTAACATGCATGATAAACACAATATGGCATGTAATAATTATTAATTTATACTTATTATTATAATTTTATGAAATACTGTAAATTAAAATTAAGGAGATGTTTATTTGCATCATCAAACTAGGCTGATCGGGATTGTTATGGTCAATATGAATTTTTTTAAAAAAGAAAATTCTAGATAAATAATGTATATTATTAAATAATAATAAACATTAACTTTTCATATAATATTCTTCTTAATTTAATAATTGAATATTTCATCCGAGTTGAGGGCAGCCTTACGACGAGTCCTAAACTCGTCTNTTCGTGCAGATCATTAATATATCTATTCCTTTACCACAACATATTTGTTTTTTTTAAATCAAATTTATGTGTTATAATTATTTTCAAATGCATTTATTTGTTAATCTGAATGTACTTGTAACAATTACTTTATTAACATGCATGATAAACACAATATGGCATGTAATAATTAATAATTTATACTTATTATTATAATTTTATGAAATAATGTAAATTAAAATTGAGCAGATGTTTATTTGTATCATCAAACTAGGCTGGTCAGGATTGTTATGGTCAATATGAATTTTTTTTAAAATGTAAATTCTAGATAAATAATGTATATTAATAAATAATAATAAACGTTAACTTTTCATATAACGTTCTTCTTAATTTAATAATTGAATATTTCATCCGAGTTGAGGGCAGCCTTACGACGAGTCCTAAACTCGTCTTGTGCTTGCCTCCATATATAAATAATTTAATAGCAAAAAAAATTCATTAAATTCTATTAAATTCTTGAATAAATCAAACTTCATGCATACAATCTATCAATTATCTCTAAACTTCTCTATCTCATATAAAATCATTGTAAATTTAAATCATATTTTGACACATTTTTCTTGTAAGTCATGGGAGTTCAACGAATTTATGGGATTTTGCAAAGATAATCACACAATAATTTTAAAACTTAGATTTTCTAATTTGGATGTGAGGCATGCTGAAGGATCGGAGCGTTGGGAACCCTGAGGGAGAGGTATAGAGAGACAAAAATGTAGTAAGAAGTTTGCTCTGATATTATCTAGTTTACATAAANCTCTTCTTAATTTAATAATTGAATATTTCATCCGAGTTGAGGGCAGCGTTACAACGAGTCCTAAACTCGTCTTGTGCTTGCCTCCATATATAAATAATTTAATAGTAAAAAAATTCATTAAATTCTATTAAATTCTTGAATAAATCAAACTTGAGTGCATACAATCTATCAATTATCTCTAAACATCTCTATCTCATATAAAATCATTGTAATTTTAAATCATATTTTGACACATTTTTCTTGTAAGTCATGGGGGTTCAACGAATTTATGGGATTTTGCAATGATAATCACACAATAATTTTAAAACTTAAATTTTCTAATTTGGATGTGAGGCATGCTGAAGGATCGGATCGTTGGGATCCCTGAGGGAGAGGTATAGAGAGACAAAAATGTAGTAAGAAGTTTGCTCTGATATTATCTAGTTTTCATAAANCATTAAATCATATTTCGACACGTTTTTCTTGTAAGTCATGGGAGTTCAACGAATTTATGGGATTTTGCAATGATAATCACACAATAATTTTAAAACTTAGATTTTCTAATTTGGATGTGAGACATGCTGAAGGATCGGAGCGTTGGGAACCCTGAGGGAGAGGTATAGAGAGACAGAGGGCGAGAAAAATGAGACAATGTACTTAGACTTGTTCTGTATGGGCGGGAGAGAGTTCTCCCTGTAGAGGATGAGTCTGAGAGGAGAGCCAAAAACCCCTAATAAATTCTACGAATCCTATATTTATAAGAGATAAAGGACCGAAAACATAAAATTACATGCTTGCCCCTGCTTTGATAGTGACATTACAGGCTATTATTGTCTTTTGACAGCTTTTCGTATTCATAACTATTTTTGACCCATAAAAAAGATTGACTACATAATACAATTGAAAGCTCTAGACGAATCCTACTTGATATAAAAGTTGTGCCAAACATCTTTGAAAATAAAATTACCACATTTAAAAAATCAAAATAGTATCTAATCATTGGATTAATGTCCAAGAAATTTTAAGAATATTTTGAGCAATAGAATTTGGAGAAAACATTACATAGCTAATTAGCACTCCACTCATTATTCATGATAAAATAATGTACTTTAGTAAGCTATGTTGATCGTGAGAATAACAAAGAATCAATAGATGAAATACCTAGCTAATTATCTTGCTATATAAATGAGGTACCACGATCAATACCCCATTGAGTTAAATCCTCAACAACCTATTTAATAAAGCCAGATAAAAGAATCTCGTATGGAAAAAAAACGTAGTAAAAAACTTGCTCTGACATTATCTAGTTTTCATAAATGTAGCCCTCAGACTCATACCACCTAGAAAAGTCCACAATAATTTAAATGAGAATATATGAGCTATATCAAAAACATGGTTACAATCTAAGACAACTTCAGATAGAGGATCACAGAGAACCTTCCAAGAAGTCTACTGAATTTCTTCCTAAATGTTGAAGAAAAAGAAAAAGAAAACATCACTTGTAGGTTCAGTGGTTTGAAGAAGATAATTGGAGAGAGAGGACATGACACTCTTAATTAAAGTAAACCCCTCCCTAGCGGAAAAAAAATGCGTGCGATAGACGTACGCAGCGCTGCGTGCGATATTAGGGTTATACCGATGGTACGATATATGCCCTTGTAACCTCCCTGTAACCTTTTGTAACTTACGTGTAATCTCTTAATATATGATAACAGAAGCGCAAAACTTATTTTAGGGTACAGGTAAGTTACAAAACGTTACAGGGAGGTTCCAAGGGCTTATACCGCAGATGTAACCCAATATCGCACGCAGCGCTGCGTACGTCTATTAAACACGAATTTTTTCCCTCCCTAGCTGAGATAAAATGTAATTTAAAGGTGAATAGCCTATGATTGATATACATAAAAATATCACAAAAAAAGTTTCATTTTCTATTGAAATATTGGAAGGAAAGGGTTTACTGTTTAAAACTAGTCTTTATCATAACATTGATACTAGAGGAAGGGGCTGCTTTAGGAAGGATAAAATAACTTTTTGACTTGATAAAAGATAAATTTATTTATTAATAAAAAGTTTAAAGAAAATTTAAAATTCAATAAACTATAAGAATTGAACAATTAGTAAATATAATAAATTCATTTATTAAGAAAATACGAGTAATGAAATTAACACCTTTGGTTTTAAAAGTGATGTTAGGGAAATTTTCAAATAATACAGCAGGACCCCTTGAGAGGTATTTAATACGCCTAAAAAATGACTATTTTTTCATATACCTTTAAGACTCATTCATGATGATATTGCACTTTAATGAAAGCTACTTTCATGTTTTTTTACGGATACAAAAAATAGAAAACTTGGAGAAAATTAGAGCAAATTGGAGCAAAAAGAGGTGAAAACGGAGCAAATAGGGCACTTAGAGCAATTTGGAGCAAATCGGGGTCAAAATGGAGCAAAACGAAGCCATTTTAAGCAGGGATATTTTTTGAATTGGCGCCTAGGTGCCAATTCTAGAGCTAGGGTTCTAGTTTTAGGTGCCTAGGCATCATAAACAATTACAAATGGTTACAGACTGCTCCGAAGAGCTATAAGATGATTCTGGATGCCTGGGGACACATCTCTTGGCAGTTTTTCATAGTTTTTTCATATCCTTTGGCCCTGAGAAGTCCGAATCCTTAGGAAGGCTTGGAGATCTTAAAATAGATGTAACAGTGTAGATTTATAACTTTTTGCGAGAGATTGGAGAGGTGATTTTGAGAGAATCTGTAAGAAATTGTACTAGCATTGCATGAATCAACGAGAAACTTTGTTGGAGAGATTTTCATCTTTCTTTCAAGGGAAAAAAACTAAGTATTGTGTTCTTATTATCTTATGAATTTTGTAAATGCTTATCTAGTGGATTTGTTTGAATGTAATAAAGTTTTCTGTTATGTTTTCTTCGTGCTTTGTGAGTAATTTTTCTTACATTTTCTTCTTGTTAGGAAATAGTGGCATGAGTAGGTTATGCCATTGTTTTCATTTTACTTTTCTTTTTAAATGATTAGGATTCATGTTTAGGATTTTGGGATGCATGTCAGAATAGATTTTTGATTATCAATGTGATGGTTTTTACTTGAACTTGAATAATAGTCTGTTGTAGTTTTAAAATTTGTTTAAATTGAATTAAGTTATGAGAGGGAGGTGTAATTCTCAACAAAGTGGAACCACATTTGATTTCATAGATGAGAATGCAGTCCATGGTATTGAGTGCAAATAAATAGGGAAATAAGTTTTGATGGACGTAAATTGGTAATTATAAAGTGACATATTAGAACCTCTAATTTAATTCAGTTGTTTAGAACCTAAGGCTAGACGTTAGCCTCCAGGTAGAGAGACATTGAGAACTCTAGAGTGAGAGATAGTATCTTCACAGCCTAACCAAGGATTTAGGAACTCAACTCTATATTATTCAATGTTCTTTATGCCCATCTTCGATCGTAAAGAATATGTATGCTCCTATTTGGCACATTACAATATTTAATGTAGTTTAATGCAATATTAGGGAAATATTTGTTAATGGGTGTAAATTAGTTGTTTCTAAGGTGACATGGTAGATTTCTATAAATTTGACTTAAGGTTTTGTACCTTAACACCGAGATTTAGTCACATCTGTGGCATAGGCTGTGGGACGTTATGGTGACAAGTTAGCCGACGAGGGAATCAAGATGTTAAGGAATCAAATTTAAGTTTACCAATGTTCTTCATGAACTTGAAAGAAGGTAAAGAAGGAATTTGCTCCTATTGCCATTGGCTATATGAAATTATATGTATCTCATTCCTACACATTATCTAATTCACTACACAAAAATAGTAGTTTTTACATCTCAAAATTCACCAAACCTATCTTTATATTTAATACTTTCATTTAGGAGTTGTTGTTAGACCTTAGATTTAATATTTCCATTTAAATGTAGTTATTAGAAAAACCACTTAAATCGACCTTCGAAGCTAAGACCTGAAAACAGTAGACTAGAACTTTGATTAAGGACCTCTTACCATGCTTCCCTGTAGGATTGATAAATGAAACTTCATTAGAGCTCTGTATTACTTGAACAATACATATACTTGCATATAACCTCTAGTGCGTGCAAGTACATACAACACACATCTGGTTTTTAATGCTGTTGCCGGGAATTTAAATTGACATAAAACACGTAAAAAACATCACTCACCAGGGGCACATCATGTTTTTGGCACTGTTGCTTGGGAAGTTTCAGTGAGAACTTTAGGAGAATTTTAACTGAACTTAAAAGACTTAGATCTGGAAATTGTAGCATTATTATGTAGCATGTTTAATTATTGTGTATTTATTTTGAAGAAAAAAAAAGAAAATTTAAAATACCAAAAATATTTTTTTTGTTTAACATGTTTGATATCTATCATATTAGTTAAGTCTCTAGATTTCTATGCGTAGTTCAAGAACTGTAAAACTTAAATTATATGACTCAGAAATTGAAAGAACTTTTAAGAGGATTAGGAAACAAAAAAGATCTTAAAAAGCTGTTATAGAAATGATGAATTATTATGAAGATGATATACTATATATTTTAACTTCTTAGATTGTAGAGATTTCAAGAAAATTTTTGCAATGTGTTAACCTCATGAACCCCTAGTCAATCAGGAAAATTCATTTGGACAGATGGTTGAGACTAACTATTTTGAAAATAGTGATGAGATAGACGACCACCCAAATAATCCTTATTTCAATTACAACAACCCAGGCTGAGAGAATCCTTCCAACTTTAGCTGAAATAACAATTATGAAGGAGGAAACCAATCGTGGGATTATAATCAAGATGATTCTTTAGTTACTTAAAATAATCAAAATAACTATAACTTTGGACCTTCTTTTATTTTGAATTTAACTCTAACCCACCATATGAGGAGAAGGAGATGTCTATAAAAGAGGTTTTTTATCAAATGGAAAATCTATTGAAAATTTAAGGGGTTGCTATAATGAATATAGAAAACCAACTAGAACTGATTGTTAACTCAATTAATATTAATCCTCAAGAGATTTTACCTAGTGACCCTGAGATAAACCCTATGGAGGAAAATGATGAGTAAGATAAAGATATCGAACTAAGACTTAGAAGACAATTGGATGATATGTTTTAAATAAACTTTGAGTTGAGAAATGATGATAAGGAGATTGAAAAACCAATGAAAGAAATTCCTTAGGAATTAGAAAAACCTATTTCCTCAACCAAGATAAATATAGAAAGACCACCTCCACCATTTACTCAATACCAATGGAAAGACTTAGAAGATAACTTGAGACAAAAGAATATCACACTGGAATTTGATCTAGAATCCGAATCATCTAGGGAGATTCTAAATAAAAACTTAAGAGACATAGAATTATCATATAGAGATCCATGTCTTATAAATTTTAAGGATGATATTAATATGCAATTTGAGAAACCAGTAGAAGAATGTTGGATCTAGAAAGAAACTAGAGGAATAATAACTGAAATCAATTTGAGAAGTAAAAAAAAAAACTAAAATTTGAGGATTTAGTAGGAATTCAAGGATCTGAAAAAGATTTGGTTATTTATATGTGTTTAATTAAATGGAAATTTTTTCTGGGAGGAAAACTTTTGTTGGGCTAGCGATGTTGAACTAAGCGCTTCATGGGATGTAACCCATGGTTATCAATGTGGTTTGATTTAGTATGTTTGTGAGTAGTGATTGTTTGTGTTGTATTGTGTTTGTTTTTGTGTGGATTGATCAATTTGATATATGCTAGTAGATGTTTGGATTGTTAGTAGATTGATTTGATCTTTCTGTGTAATGAGTGAGATGATTCCAAATCTTCTAGTTGTGACTGGACTTATGTTTTTTCTCTGTTAATAGTGGATTAACAAGTATATTATAACTATGATCTAAACTAGACTTGAGGATTAACAAGAGACATTATGAGTTTGGACATAAAACACATCCATCTAAATTTTGTTACTTCCTTTATCTGATATTGTTTTCTTCAACTTGGTTTCATACACCAGTTGAAGATTAACTTGATGATGATCTTACCCTATGCTTTATAACTATTAGGGGTGCATAGTTAAAGGGAAGGTGATGCCTAAAGTTGGTGCCCGCGAGCTAATATATCAGGATAATCATGTCCATAGGATTAAACCTATATAAAAGCATTTAAATGTACCCAATTAATCAGTGGAGTGATTCTGTTACATTGGAGGTTAAAAATTATGTGTGATAAGATGGAGGAAGAATTGATCTCATTTATGTATTGATGTTTGTGTTTGTATTTATGTTTGTTTTTGTGTTAGAACTTTATATAGGACTTGAAGAAAATTATTATATTCATATGCTAATACTTGTGTGCTAGTAGACTTTTCTTTAAGTTTAATTTCATTTCATCATGTTTTAGTTTGGATTTACTTTCTGCTACATATTTTTTATCCCGATTAATAATTGTAGATTTTTTTATAAACATTTTTGGTAGATATAATTTCTAAACTATTTTGTTTCCTTCTTATATTTTCTATAATTAATGCTATAAATGTTAAAATTTAAGTTTAGGGAGAAGAAAAAAATCATTTAAAAAACTTAACTTTATTTGTCCTTAGTAGCATGTATGTAATTTAATATCACTTTTAAAATGATTTGTGGTATGTGGTGTTAACTTAGGATACTATACTTTTGATTTTAGGAATGATATAATAGTCTTAGTTAAAATTGTATTTTTGAAAAACTAGGATTTATGGATATACACTTTTTAAAGGTTTAAGACTCTATTGAAATATATTTTTCAAACTAATACACATTATGATCAAGTGAAGAAATGTGATGAGTTTTTAAATTTAGAAAGAGGATAGTGAAATTCAAAATCATTAAAGACTTATCTAGATATATTAATCCTCATAGAAAAGAAAAAGGGGTAAGGATTAAAATGATGCCAAAACAAAAAAGGAAAAAAAAAAGAAAAAGAAAAGAAAAAAGAGGGAAAATGTGAGGAGAAGCTTGAGGAAAACAAAGCTTAATTAAAAATTAGTTTCATTTGAATCTTTCTATTAAAAAAGTCTTATTTACAATCATAAGCTTGTTTTATAACTGTATTAGTAAAAAAATTTCTTTTAATTGTGTTATCAAATTTTATTTTTAAACTTTCTAAGAACCTAAAGCTTTTCAAATTATAGTTAATATTGAAATAGATAGAAAAATTAGAAAACCTTAAGTTGAATACAAGATACTCTTGTACCCCATTTATAGTATGATTCATTAAGAGTTTTTATAAAGTTTCACTATCACATTCCCGAGTCAAAAATATAAGACATCCTAATCCAACCCACAACCACAAAAAAGCATATTTATTTTTGAAAGCTATATCGTTACCTGAAGATAAGTAATATTTAGATTTGGGGAATTTTGATACATCTACAAAAAAGACTACTTTTCATATACATTTAAGGCTCATCCATGACAATATTGCGTTTTAAAGAAAGGTATTTTAATGTTTTTCTTGCTTATACAACAAATAGGACACTTGGAGCAAACTAGAATAAATTGGAGCAAAAAAAAGTGAAAATGAAGCAAACAGGACACTTGGAGCAATTTGGAGCAAATTGGGGACAAAATGGGGCGAAACAGAGCCATTTTAAGTAGAGATATTTTTTTACCTGCTCCTTAGGCATCAACTCTTGGCACATAGGCACCATTTTTGGTCATGGCACCACTTTTAAGAGCCTAGGTTCTAGAAAAGGTTACATATGACCACAAAGAGTTGTAGGATGATTTCAGACGCTTGAGACACATCTCTTAGCATTTTTCTTAGTTTTCCACATCTTTTGGCCCTGAAAAGTCCAAGTATCCTTAGGAATGCTTTAAGATCTTAGAATAGAAGTAGGAATGTAGATTCCTATCTTTTTTGGAGAGATTGAAGAGGGGATTTTGAGAAAATTTGTAAGAATTGTACTAGCATTGCATGGATCAGCGAGAAACTTTGTTGGAGAGATCTTCATCTTTCTTTTAAGGGAAAAAAAATTAAGTATTGTGTTTTTCATTATCTTGGGATTTTTGTAAACACTTATCTAGTGGATTTTCTTTGATGTAATAAAGTTTTATGTTCTATTTTCTTCATGCTTTGTGAGTAATTTTTCTTACTCTTTTTTCTTGTTTGGAAATAGTGGCATGAGTAGGTTATGCCGTTATTTTCATTTTACTTTTTTTTTTACAATGAGTAGGATTCATGTTTAGGATTTTGGGATGCATGTTAGAATAGGTTTTTGATTATCAATGTGATGGTTTTTACTTGAGCTTCATTTACATTACAATAATGACCTGTTGTAGTATTAAAATTTGTTGTAATTGCATTAAGATCCAAGAGGGCGGTGTAATTCTCAACAAAGTGGAAACACATTTGATTACATGGATGATAATGTACTCCATGAGTTTGAGTGCAAATAAGTTAAGAAATAAGTTTTGATGGACATAAATTTGTAATTCTAAAGTGACAGATTAGAACCTCCGATTTGATTTAGATGTTTAGAACTTAAGGCTAGATGTTAGCCTCCAGATGGAAAAATAATGGGAACTCTAGAGTGAGAGCTAGCATCTTCCTAGTCTAACCAAAGATTTAGGAACTCAACTCTGTATTAGTCAATGTTATTTATGTTCATGTTCGAGGGTAAAGAATATATATGCTTGCATTTGACACATAACAATATTGGATTTAGTTGAATGCAATATTAGGGAAATATTTGTTAATGAGTGTGAATTAGTTATTTCTAAGGTGGCAGGCTAAATTCTTATCAATTTGACTTAAAGCTTCGTACCTTAACACCAAGATTCAGTCAAATCTTAGGCATAGGCTATGAGACGCTAGGATGATAGGCTAGTTAGTTCTGACGGGGGAACCACGATGTTAAGGAATCAACTTTAAGTTTAAAAAATGTTCTTTATGCGCTCGAAATAGGGTAAAAAAGAGATTTATCCTTTTGTCATTAGCTATATTGAATTCTACGTATCTCATTCCTACACATTATCTAATTCACTACACAAGAATAGTAGTTTTTACATCTCAAAATTCTCTAAGTTGGTCTCTATGAGCATGCAACTCACTCTAGTAAAACTAGCATAAATAGAAAAAGAAACAAATCAAAACTATTGAAGGAAATGTTAGCATGAATAACTTGAGCAAAATTTTCAACGCATAATCCAATATTTATTGGTTAAATTACCAAAAGAAATTTGGAAGTTCAAAAGTCTAAATGTACAAAGCATTATATCAGATGAAACACTATGTTCTTGAATATAAAGAAATTAGAATTTCTAGAAAAATAATTAATTTTGTTCCTAACAGATAGAAATCTAATCCCTTACACAATTTAATTAAAATAACTAGAAATAGAGTTAGTAGAAATCTGAGCATTAACATTTATATGATAAATTGTGGAGATATTCTTACCAACATTTGATTTTTTCATCGTCACCATTCTTTATCCTTCTTCATCTAAATTTCTAACTTGATTATTGAATGGAGTGTTAGAATTTAAATTAAAGAGTTAAGTACATAAAAGAAACACTCAAATCAATTTCACCTTTTTTATTTTAGTATTAATTTCATAATTCTCATTTGAAGATGAATTTGACACATTATCAATAATATAATGCTCTAGTATTGTATTAAACTGATTAATATGATAATGAAGGTTTCCGTGATAAACATCCAAATTTAAGAATCCTATATCATTATCCCTTTCTTTAACTTGCAATAAGGAAAAAATAGGCTTACTTCCATCCTCAACAAGAATATTATTTGGATTACTCAATTCATTAAGGATAAGAGAAATAAAATTGGCCCTATTAAAAACAACCTCTTAATGTTTATTTTTACTATTTGAAGGATCATGAGTTTTTTCACGGTCCTTGAGTTTATATTAAAATAAAAAAAAAATAAAACCAATTATAAGCGATAACCATGACAGTTCTTCAAGAGAGTTGGAGGTCTGCAATTTAGTCTAACTACATGAGATTGAAGTGTTAAACTAGAAATGTCTATAAGGTCATTTTCCTAACCTGGTTGAGAAAGAACTTCAGTATGAGGAGTGGCCGTTGGAGGAGCATGACAACGACTTTATATATGCTTAAAAATACAAGTATTTAATACTGCTGCCAGAAGATTTAATTCCTCAACAACGCACCAAAAACTTAACAACGCACCAAAAACTTAACAACGATTATAGATTCGATAAAGATATATATATATATATATATATATATA
>JXCR01066430.1:59267-86323 GCA_002079205.1 Phalaenopsis hybrid cultivar
GGGGGGGGGGGGGGGGGGGGGGGGGGGGGGGGGGGGGTCAAGAGGAGGCCCCATAGGATTGTTTGGCCTAGCCCTAGGTGATGTGGTCTTGGTCAGTCTCACACACACATTTACTTGATACCCTTCACCTACACTCACAACCTTAACCCTTAACCAAATATGTTTAATTGATCCCTTTCTCTTTTTATAAACTCATGTGGATGGTTCCATAAAACATTAGCCCTAGGCTAGGGTTTGGCTAAGACCAACACATGGAGGATCCAAAGTGGGGTCTTGATGCGCTCCTGGTGTGTGCTGTTTTTCTACGTGTTTTATGTCAATTTAAATCCCCAGTAACAGTGTCATAAACTTGACCCGTCCTAAAACTACACAATAATTTAGCTTCCAAAATATAGCAAAAAACTTGACCTAGTTTATATTTAGTGGTTAAAATCAAAATGTTATAATATATATATGATAGTTCACACATTAGTGGTTCTACGTAAATGCACGTATCACTTCAAGTAATATAGGGCTTTCTTTAAAAACCCCAGTATCGATCCCACAAATAACCGTAGTAAGAAATCCCTTAGGTTAATTCTAGTATACTATTATAAAGTCTTAGTTTGGAAGAGGAAAATTCTTATGATAATAACATAAATCAAAATATTCAAGTTATATAAATTAAAGTAGAAAGATAAGTTAAAATGGGTTTAATTAATGCTAAAAAATGCAACTAAAAGAACTAAGTTCACTAAGCTAATTTCTAAACTTCAAAGTTAAATTTACTAAGACTAAACAAAGTTTTGTGATTAAGAGTTCAGGTTTAAGAAAGTATCATTCCCCATTACAATGAGTATATGGATTGTGAAGAAAATAAAATCATTTAAAAATAAAATAATTTAAAAATCATTTAAAACATATAATTTATTTTTTTGTGTCAAATAGGAGCAATCATATTCTTTACTCTCTTCCAAGTGTATAAAGAACATTGACTAATCTAAAGTTTTGTCCCTAATTCTGTGGTTAGGATGGGAGGATACTGACTGTCACTCCAGAGCTCCCACTTCTCTCTTACCTGAGGGCTAATAATCTCACATCAATTTCCAATCAACTGGTCCAAATTGGAGATTTTAATTTGTCATCTTAAAATCTACAATTTTGCATCCAACAAAGTATATTTTCTTTTTCATTTGTACTCAACCCCATAGATGAAATACTCTCCCATAAAATTAAATGTGATTCTCTCACTGTTGTAGAAATCATAGCTCTTTTGGAACATATGTTTCTCAACACATTTTAACATTTCAATTGGCCGGATCAAAAAGTAAATCAAGAACGGAGTTCAAATCATCATAAATTTTTGACATTTAAAATCGTATAAAATAAAATCAATTCTTCACAAAACCATATCTCAAAGTAGTTTGAAGGATAAAGAAGACTACTCAGAATTCATGAGAAGGATACGATAAAACACAGATTTCATATATAAAGATAAGTTTACAAAATAAAAGAAATAAAAGACAACTGATATCACAATCCTTTCTAAGCAAACCCATATAAGTTCTTTTCAAGCCTTTTTCTCTTTACAAGCACTCTCAATTCTCTGTTAGAAGCGTAATGAAGAAGAAATATCTCACATTCCCTCTCCTCTTATAATCCTTGAAGAAAATATCCAAGCCCTTGACTTTCTCTCTCTCTCTCTCTCTTGCTTTCTTCTTCCTCTTAGTCTCATGCCACACACACACACACACGCGCAAAAAACTCCTCCTCAAGCCATAGACTTCCCTCTCTTTTATAAAAGACTGTCCCCCTCCAAAAAGAATTCAAAATTCCCTCTTTTGATTAGGGGAAACCTACAAAAATTAATCACATAATTTTTTAATTTATATTTTAATTTATAAAATTATTTTAAGCAAAATTAGGTAACTAAGCTTAAAAAAATAGAGTTAGAGATGCTCTCTTACCTTGAAAAAATTAGAGAGCATCCCTATTAACATGAAAAATCAACCCCTAAAATTTCAAGTCAAAATAGTCCAGAGGGTATTTAATTAATTAAAAATAAAACACAAGTCGTGATTTATGTCCCATTCTCTTGTCTGACGCGATCTAGACGGTCCAAACGATACATGCAGAAACAGACGACATACGTTCATCGTGCCCGATCGTCCTAACCCAAGAACCGTCCATACTAAAGAGCTTTGATCTCGCTAGATATTCAACCAAATCACTCACAGTTTGTTCCTACACCTTCATCTACACAAGAAGAACACATGTATACGGTTAAATGCTCATGAAAATAAACTCTTCATAATTTGTGAAACCAAGCAACAAATTAGGGTATACCTTTGCCCCAAGAGGTGAGGCCTCTATTCGGTGCTCGTGGAAGCTTCGGTGGAGTCTCGCAAACCTCCTAGAAGTGTTAGTTTACTCTGGTATAAGCTCCAAGAATGATCTCAATCGAAGTGTGGTGCGGCCTTGGTCAAAAGGAAGGTTAGGGTGCCCACCAGAGGGGGGTTTCAGAAAGGCTAAAAATGTATTTTCTCTTATTTTTCATTAAAAGAATTATAATAAATAAATTAGAAATAAAAAAATAAAAAAATTTTATTTCTCTGAGTTCTCTGGACTTATGGAGATTTAATAAAAATATAAAAAGTAATTTTTAAAATTAAAACATATTTTCTGTTTAATTAATCACTAAAAATCAATAATTAATTCTAATAATTAAAATATAATTTTAAAAACCATGAAATCTTGTCTAAGTGGTCTTGTAACCTAGGTGAATCTCTAATAATTTTTCCATGAACAAAAATTTTACTTTGATTAGTTAAATAAGTTAATATTGAAAATCCTATTTTTGAGTTAAAATAAATATATAAATTAAATAAAAATTGGAAAAATCACATTGTGGATAAACTTGAACTTGTTTAATGAAGTTTAGAAAATAAAGAAATGATTGATGAACTGCTCTAAACACTACGGGCCCAGCTTTACCTGTGGCATGATCACCTTAATAGCTTAAGCTTGTTCTAAGGGCCTTCATTCACATAACTCTTAAATGAAACATCAACTGATTAATTGAATAACCTTCTCATGAGATAATTAAAATATCTAGTTCACTGAGCATAGGGTGTATTAATTCATTTAAAACTAAATTTAAAATTTGGGATGATTAATTGAACAACATAATAAGTTCAAATGAATTTGAAACATTTCAAAAGGGTTTAAAGGTTGTTAAGGATTTCTCCCAGAACACTTTTATGAACTTTTGGATATTTTGAAGAACAATTGGACTTATTATTCTTTTCTCAAGAAAATGATCTACTAAGACCTTTAGGGACTCAACAAGTCATGAATCAGGGTTTGGTAGCTACACCTTCAACTACTTTCTTTGTTTTATGTTCCTTTAAAATCATGTATATATATATTGCAAAAGCAAATCTTTTCAGTGGGAATAATAGGAAGATGGCATGTACGCCTTTACGGTTTATTTACTTTCCATCATTTTATTTGCTACAATTTATTCTTGCTTTAAAATATTATACATGCTTGGTTGTGGATGTTACTTCACCTGCAAAACAAAATCATTTTTAAGTAATCAACAATTTTTAAAAATTAAATTTAAATACTTTCAAAGGTAACCATAAATCCTTTGAAATACAACTTCATAATACGTCCTTTTGAATTTACGAGAGCCCATCGGATGAGGTAACCCACGCTTGCTATCGAGATCTCCCAGATTTAAATGGGCTTAACAACACGTTTAAGTTAAGTAAATTCAAAAGAAAATAGTGGTACCATAACGAGAGAACCGTGGGATCCTAACTGGTGTCGCTCTAATCAAATTTAACCCTCCCCCATTTTGAGTTGAACTTATCATTTAAATCTTTGAACCTTTAGACTTTAGGACTGCTACTTCATCGAGGAGCTCAGAGCTAACTCTGTGGGCATCAATCTATAACAACACATCTTTATTTAGTTTAATTAACAAGTCATAGGATTTTGAGGTGGTCTGCCTAGCGCGACATAAACCTCACCTCATCTTTTAGGTCTTTGCACAATCATGTTGTACAATTTAAGCCCTAACTCGTTTTAGGATCCCGAGGTTATCGTTCATCTCAACAAACATCCTCCTATCTTCCAGGATATTTATGCGATCTTCTCACACAAATGTAAGCACTAAATAATAATAAATGACAGGATGAAACATTCAATAATTCTCTTCACAAAATTGAAGCCAAATAATAGGATAGTTTGGGAAGTCATCAAGGTTTCTCTCAGGATCTATGGTGACCCCTAATTTCTCATCCTTTGGATTCCATAACAATGTTCAAAATTTAAGCCTTTCTCATTGATGTTTCTTGGTCTGATCTTTGACAATTCCTATCCTTTGAAATTCTTCAAGACAATATTTTCTGATCTAAATTGAGAGTTTTCTTAGGTGATCTCGGTCATTTGAGATGTAATTAACTATAGGGGCTTACCTCTATAGGGAGCTTTAAAAAACCAGGAAATATAAATTCTATCTAAACTTCCACATTAGATAGGGGAACTTGTCAGGTTATATAAATGGTTCGCAGACCAAATAGATGTCATAAATTCATTAGTTTATCTAATCGAGCCCCATTAAAAAGTGATGTGCCTACTCTTCAGGGTAGATGCATCATTTGTGGTGGTGTGCTCGTTTATTTAAACTATTGCTTATATGAGATCAGTTTAGTCTCATATTTTTAAAAATTAAAACATTACTTTTCAAAATTAAAATACTTATTTTTTTCAAAAAAAATAATTTATATGTATTAAATTAACCAAAAACTATATTTTTGAATCAAACACTTTTAACGGACGACATACTTATATATTTTGAGATTTTTAGTCTGTTGACTTCACTTTTATGAGGATTTACCCTAAATCGACATTTATGAACAAGATATGTCCCAAGTCACTTAAATCAAGTCAACATCCTATTAATATTTCTACAAATCCTAAAACCATCATAATCATCAAATGCATCTTGGGGAAGAAATCTACCAACCTTGACTCCTTGACCTCATCAGAGGTCCCCAAACCCTAAAATTTAGATTAAACCCTATTGTGTCCCTTTTTAACATCAAAATTGAGTGACACTTTAGATAAATTAAATCAATGATGGTATAACCTAATTAGAACCAATTTTGACCAAATTGACCATTTAACCAACCCTATACCTCATGGTCAACATATTGATCATTTGGTCAAACCAACCACATATGTTCATACATTGACCTCATGAACAATCTCATGCCCAAGTGAACTTAAATGGTTAAGCTCATGATCATACTCCTAATTATCATCTTGGGATTCAATTACTTAATTAATTCAATGAATGTTTTCATGAAAGGCTTAATCCAAGCTGGTCCATGGAAACCCAAGCTCTTCTATGGAAGCCCAAGCTTAAGGTCATCCTTCGCCAATCATTTTCAGATCACCCATAACCCATAAGACCCATTATGACATGGAAAACCCATTAAACACATTAAACCACTTGTAGGCACAATATTTGACCAAATTACAAGCTAAGAAGCCTTGGAAGACTCATGGCCCCCTACGTGGCATCCAACCCATCTCCATTGAATCAGATTGAATTGATAAAGCTAGGTCATTATTGACCTTCTAATCCACCTCGTTTCTTTTCCAATGAGAATAAAGCCCACCCTAGCCACCTTCTTCTCCATACTTAGCTTCATAATGAGCACACCATGGGGAATGGAAGACTTGGTTATCCACAACCAAATTCTATCCATTAAGCTCATCAAAACTTTACTAAGCCACCACTCTCCCTCTCTAATCATCCATGGACCTCATAGAAGCCTCCAATGGCTATTTAAGGCCCTTACCCGAAACCTCAAGGAAATGGAGAACCTCAGATAGAATCTCTAAACAATATCACATTCAAAAGCAAAACTACTCTCTATCCCCTAAGCAGTTGATTTCCCATAGTTCCAACCTCCTAAACCCACTTGGAAACCCTAATTCTCCACTCCAAAACAAGGGAAAAAAGTTGGGTTGACACAAACCCTATCAAACCTCCAACCCAAGAATTCCAAAAGCACCTTAAGACCCCTACAACACCTCCCCAACTGAAAACAAGCCATCATGAGGTCTCTAACCTAGTCCAAGTTGAATCTGAGTCATCAGTTCAGCGAGGACATACAAAGGCCCAATTTCATCTCAAATTGAACCAAGGACAAGCTTTACGAGAACAAGGCTAATGTTTCAATCAAACTAAATCAAACACCTCTTGAGACAAGGTATGTACCACAAACCCTAAAACTAGGCTAAGTTTTGAACCTTTATAAAAGAAACTATTACATCATGCCTAATTAACTGTATGGATGTGTTCACATAAGCACGACGAAGCTTTAAGGACAAAAATCATGAAATTTGGAAAAGAATCTAGGGAGATCTTATGGTTTAAACGTGGAAGGCTCTCAACTAATATTTTCAAGGGGACGATGAACCGATGTTGTCCATTTCCGTGTATTGGAAATGGACGACGGAAATTGGATCGAACCACCCGATAGTTCATACGAAGGACTTTAAACTGCGAGACACCTCAGCTCCTACGTGTAAAGTTTCACCAATCAAAATGCATCGCGCAGCCCTTCGGGAAATCGTACGACGATGGGGCACCTTGCTGGATTAATAGAAAAATAGGATTTTTTTATAAATCCAGAAAATCCCTAAAACCTTCGAAAAATCATAACTTTGCAAAGAAAAAAAAACATAACAAAAATATTGTTGATCTCAGTAAATAAGGAGAACTAAAATTAAAATCAAATAAATTAAATTTTAATTTTAATTAATTAATTACCCTTTGCATTATTTTAATTATTAAAAAATAAATATAATTCCAAAAATTTAGAAATTCATAGGGGTCATTCCTTCCATCATTGGAAATATTCCTTATTTTTTCCAAGGTAAGGAAAAATCCCCAAAAAGAAATTGACCAATTTTCACCAAATTTTGTAATTATTTTCGAGAATAATTATAAAAATTCAAAAAATTGGAAATAGCTAGGGAATTCAGGAAAATAAATTTAAACCCGAACAATTCTTACCTTGTTAAAATTTAAAAATGGAATTTTGAGAGCTAAATGGTAAAATTTTAAAAATTTGAAATTTTGCATTTTTGCCCAAATTGTTTCCAAACTTAGTTTAAAACACTAAGCCAATCTGTGGCCTAGGTTTAGAGGATCAACAACATGGCCAACCTTTTTGACCGTGATATTACCCCTAATTTTACTTAGGCTTAAGGTTTGATCAAATCCAAAACTAACACTAAGATGTAAAGCCCAACCACCTTGGACTTCCCCTGACGAAAACCTAAGGTTTAGCCCAACATAAAACATAAGGGTTGGAATCCAATCACCTAGATTTGACCTAATCTTTAATGGTGAGTCCAATCACCCTAAACCTAACCAAACCTAAATAACGGTATGGATGTGTTCACATAAGCACGATGAAGCTTTAAGGACAAAAATCATGAAATTTGGTAAAGAATCTTGGGAGATCTTAAGGTTTAAACATGGAGGGCTCTCAATTAATAGTTTCATTGAGACGATGAACCGATCCTGTCCATTTCCATGTCTCAGAAATGGATGGCATGGACGACAGAGATTGGATCGAGCCACTAGGTAGTCCATACGAAGGGCTTTAAACCGCGAGATACCTCAGCTCCTACACGTAAAGTTTCGCTAATCAAAATTCATCACGTAGCCCTTCGGGGAATCGTAGGATGATGGGGCACCTTGCTCGATTAATAGAAAAATAGGATTTTTTTTATAAATCCAAAAAATCCCTAAAACCTTTGAAAAATCATAACTTTGCTAAGAAAAATTTAAAAAAATATAAAAAAATATTGTTGAACTCAGTAAATAAAGAAAAACAATATGAAAATAAAATTAAAATCAAATAAATCATACTTTATTTTTAATTAATTAATTACTCTTTAAATTATTTTAATTAGTAAAAAATAAAGATAATTCCAAAAATTTAGAAATTCACATGTGTCACTTTTATCCTTGGAAATATTCATTGATTTTTCCAAGGTGAGGAAAAATCCCCAAAAAGTAATTGACCAATTTTCACCAAATTTTGTAATTATCTTCAAGAATAATTATAAAAATTCAATAAATTGGAAATTAAACTTGGAATTAGCTAGGGAATTCAGGAAAATAAATTTAAATCCCAACAATTCCTACCTTGTTAAATATTAAAAATGGAAGTTTGGGAGCTAACTGGTAAAATTGAAAAAAATTGAAATTTTACATTTTTGCCCAAATTGTTTCCAAACTTAGTTTAAAACACTAAGCCAATCCTTGACCTTGGTTTAGAGGATCAACAACATGGACAACATATTTGACCATGAGATTACCCTAATTTTTCTTAGGCTTAAGGTTTGATCAAATCTAAACCTAACCCTATGATGTAAAGCCCAACCATCCTGGACATCACTTAACGAAAACCTAAGGTTTAGCCCAACCTAAAACATAAGGGTTGGAATCCAATCGCATAAATTTGATATAATCTTTAATGGCGAGTCCAATCACCCTAAACCTAACCAAACCTTTTTAGGGTGGGTCTAACCAACCTAGGCCTAACAGATCCTAAGCATTTTTTTTGCCAACTTAAATCCAATTCAAATTCTAGCTTTGGGTTCAACCAAACCTGAACCCAATCTTGTTTGTTGGTTCTAACGACATTGGAATAAACAATATCCAATGTTGAATCAAAACATCTTAGACTCAATCCTAAACCATTAAGCCTTACTTAAATTAGGCTTACACACATTTTAAACCCTAATTATGTCTAAACCCTATTTGACCTAATTAAACCCTTAAAGCTATATCCAAATTAGACATAATCAAATCTTAAACCCCAATTAGGTCTAAGCCCTCATAAACCTAATTAAACCCTTAAGCCTGATTAAAATTAGGCTTAAACTCATCCTAAACCTTAATTAGGTCTAAACCCTTAGCATTTTTTTGAGTTTTTCATTTGACCACATTATTGATTAACTTTCTTCTTTTCATTTACTTCTGATATGACCAATTAGAATGTTAAATCTTGTTGTGAACTATGACTTCAATCCTTCGTGTAGTGGAACGATAAGTTAACCGCAAAAACATAGTTGAATAGGAATATTCTAATTAGGAATTTGCACCCTTGATAGGGGAGTTGAAGAATCTTGTGAACTATGACTTCTTTTTACCTAGGCATAAGATTAAGAAGAAAACACTATCCTTGATTGCCCACTTTCACGTATGGGAAAACATAGGAAAACCACGAAATCGCACTACGCTCGAGTCACTAATGTACGGGCTTCATCCCTCTTGAAGAACACAAGGAGTTTTGTGTCATGTTTTTAAAAGCCTTATTGTGTTTTCTGCTTGCTGTTTAGAATTTAGGATTTGTCTTATAAAAGTTGTGATCACACTGAGTTGGGTGTTTAAAGTTAGTAAACAAGAGATTTTTTTGTCTTTCTTCATGGGATCTATACTCAGACTCTTAAACCACATATTGATTGACACATATACTTGCATGCTTGGACACTTGCCTCAGCAAATTTTGGCCATCAGGGGTTCGACTGGAGTCTCTTCCTTGTTGAATAGGTCAGGGCCATTAGTTCAGGTGGCCAACATCCAATCAACTTTGTCCTAGGTCAATCATGTCCTTCAGTGCTACGTTGAGAGATTTTATAGTCCATCGTGAATTTATCTTCCTATTATTTAGTGAGCTGGAACACGTTTCTGAGGTACAAATTCCCTTTTATAAAATATCAACATATGTTGAGTTCAAAAAATTTGAAATAAATTCAGAATCCATTAAATATCTATTTTGCGGTTGGAATAGAAAATCAGAGTTCGTTTTCTTACAATGTTTCTTAGAGCCATGTTTCATTAAAACATGGCCTCCATGGACACCTTCAAAAAAAATCATCACATAAGCCATGCGTTTCAGCTATCTAAGCTTCATTTAACAAAATTATCAATAAAATTTTGAAAACAAAAATATCTAATCAAACGACCAAGCTGGCGCAGTCGTTTATGACACATTCAAAACCTGACAACTACCTCATCATCAATAGAGAAGAAATGTTTCATTAAAACCTCTATTTTATTTAAAATAAGACCCTTTAAATTTAATTTAAACAACGAAATATAAGAGATAATGCCTTAAGAACTATTCAAAACCACTTTATTAATAAATTTAATTTGAATTTTACATTTAACTCTTAAATATTAGATGCAAATTATTATTATTACGTGCCTTTTTATAAGTAAAATATTCTTGAATAACTTTATAATACCAAAATGATATAGATATAAATTCATAGGAATTGTGTGGCATGCATGTAAATTCCTAAAGTGCATTGTAAAAACTATGAAAACTTCTCAAAATTCACAAAGACAAACCATGACTGCTTCGGCGCACTATTACTATAACTAAAGTTGATCAATTCAACAATATAGTAAGACCACATGAATTTGAAATAGCTCAGGAGATTACAAAGCTGTTTAGGGTAACTCTCAGAATACCTTTACAAAATTTTGGACATTTTAGAGGACGTTTGGGCTTACATAAATTTGTTTAAGAAGATCATCCTAAAAACCTTAGGGACCCACCAAGATATGATTCAAGACTCTTTTAAATTAAATATTTATCGAAATCCCCGTCACTATTTATCCTATAGTAAAACCTAATGCTCAAGGATACGAGCCTTGAATATAGTATTCAAACACCTGTGGACACTTGGGAATAATTTAATGCCACATATGAATCATCAGGCTTGTGTAAGTTGGAGGTCTGGGTGGCGAGGGCCAAGGCGATAATGCTTATGTGTGCCAAGAGTAGGATATTTTAATAGTATCTTCTACCTCAACAATCTTCAAGGAGGGGATAGAATCGATGATACTATTCCCCAACTTTTGGTAAGAAGTTACCGCTGACATTCTTAGATTGCTGATACACCTAAAAAAGGTTCAATTTTTCATATGCTTTTAAAGCATACATTTGATGATTTTCAATGATATTGCACTTTAAAAGAATGTATTTTGCATATTTTATATTTCAGGTACAAGAAATGAACTTTTGGAGAAAATGAAGCAAAAATGGTGCGATTTGGAGTAAAAATGAGCAAGAAAGAGAATTCTGACTTTACACATTTCAATATGTCTTTCTATGCTTAATCTCATTTACACTTCTCACACATTTTTGAATAAAATTACACTTTAACAAAAGGTTATTTTCATGTTTATTTTATAGGTCTATCCATTATGAATGAAACACAACTAAAATGGGGCGAAACAGAGCTGAAACGGAGCCAAACAAAGCGAAACGGTGGAGCTACTGCAGACCGGCGTCGACAACGCCTGAATTCAGAGAATGACAAAAATATGGCGTCGACAACACTCAAAACATTGCTGATGGCGCCCGAGATAGCTTGGACGCGATTTCAGGTTGTTACGGCCGAGGTTCAATGCATTTGGATGATTTTTGGAAGGTTGCTTGAGGCATCTCTTGGGAAATTCATTCCTACACTATAATAAAGCGATTTTATGTCAGAAAAGGTGGTGTGTGTGAGTGGAAAAAAACGTGGAGAATGTTTATAGATCTTAGAATAGGAGTACAAATGTAGATTTCTACCTTTTTGGAGAGATTGAAGAGAGGATTTTGAGAGAATCTATAAGGAGATGTACTAACATTGCATGGATCATCGGGAGACTTTGTGGGAGAGATTTTTATCTTTCTTTTAAGGGGAAAAACTATAAGTATTTTGTTCTTCATTATCTTATGATTTTGTAAACATTTATATAGTAGATTTTTTTTTATGAAAAGAAGTTTTCCGTTGTGTTTTCTTAGTGTTTTGTGATGTATCTTTCTTACTCTTTCTTTTTATTAGGAAATAGTGTCCTAAGAAGATTATGCCATTGTTTTCCTTTTACTTTTCTTTTGTAATGAGAAGAATTCATGTTTAAGATATTGGGATGCATGCTAGAAGAAGTTTTGATTATAAATGTGATGATTTTTACTTGCACTTCTTTCTTGACCTCACTTTTGGTTAAGGTTTAGTTTTTCCTCTTTAGTAGCCTAGGGTCTAGCCATATGACTTTCCTGTTGACTATTCCTAGAAAACTAGAAAAGGAACCCTCATCATTAGAAAGTCTACCCTCTTCTTTACGCAACTTGAAGCTCTACATATTGGTCATAACCTCTAGCACCTAGTAAGTGGGATCATTATGGGGGAGCTCAATGAGAGTTCCCATAAGACTATTTGTCCTTAGGGTTAACCCTGGGTGCTGGTCTGGGGCTAAGGCACTCACTTTCACTCACTACACTCACTCTCACTCACAATCCATAGAGGACCCAAATGGGGATTCCATTGGTCCATGACTCATATAGGGTGGTTGGTACCCCAATTCTACCAAAAATATCTTACTTGGCCTTTTGCCCCAAAATCCCTCAAATTACCTAGATACCTTCGGAGTCCTAAATTTGAAAAAAATTCCCAAATCCACCCAAAATATCCAAATTTGTCCAAAAATTATTTCAAACCTTTTCAAAATACCCAAGTTACCCAAAACTACTAAAAAATTCCAAATTTACCAAAATACCCCCAAAATGGCCAAAATTACAAAAATGCCATTGGCACCTCAAACTTTCCCATAACCTCTAAAATCACTTAAAATATTTCCAAAACCAATTTGGACCCTCCAATTAAACTTAATTTGGCCAATTTGACTATTTTCCAAAATCCCCAAATTGCCTTTAAAAGCCCAATTTCCCAAATTCACCTTAAATGTCCATTAATTGGGCCCAAATTTCCATCAATTTCAATTTTAAACTCAAATTAACCTTTCAAATGACTAATATAAACCAATCCAAGCTTAATTGGCCCATTCTTTTAGCCCAATTTTGATCTAAGTCAAAACCCCAACTTTGGCCCTATGACTTGGTTCCACCAAATTGAACCCCATAGCCTACTCAATTTCCCCCAATTTGAATCCTAAACTCTTCATAACAATCCTACACACCGAATTTGACCTTCAATTGGCCTTGGTGAAGCCTAAATTGCATTAAATTTTAACCTAAGTCCAAAAATTCCCAAATTTGTCCTAAATTGGCCACACATCCAAATTCCACCAAATTGATTGCCCTAACCTCAAAATTGACACCAAATTTATGCTGAACAATCTTCATGATATTCCTATTGATCATTATAAACAATAAATTTGGACTTAGCCCAACTTAGACCCAAGTTTAGCCCAACATGTCCAAATTGACCAAAATTCCAAAATCCTTCAAATTCAACCCCCAATTGGACTCAAAATCATTTCAGCCATTCACCAACATTTTTCTTTACAATAATCTACACAATGTTGATCAATCAAGTGGGCTCAAAGTCATGGCTAACCTAACCCAAACCCAACTTTTGGCCATTTAGACCCACATTGAACCCATGCACCAAAATTGACCTAGCCATGTCAAATTGACTAAGACAAGACTTCTACGACCAATTTTCTGACCCTAGTGAACAAGCTAGACACACTTAACCCACCCTAGATGAGCCATGGACCAAAGGTCCCCTAAATCAAGGGATTTGTTTCCTAAATTGCTTAAGCTAAAGAGATCTTTTCCAAAACCCATCATCAGACCAAATTAATGGTTGTGACAGATTCCTCTAGCTCACCTGACCTCTTTGTCACCTCCTCTGGTCCTACCGGCATGCCTAGTCATCGGAGCACCTCAAAATTGAGGGACACCATCCCTAAATCAAACCCAAACTGAACCCTAGGGGCCAACTCATTTTGATTAAGCTTTAGAGCCTCTTAGCCCACCACCACAGCAGACTTTTGCACCCAAGGCCAAGCTCTGAGTTCCACTCTCCGGCCATGGATATAAAATGGCCTCTTCATGGCCAAAGGATTAGTGCTAAAATTTTCCAAGGAGACCCTTCCAAATTGCTCCCATAGCCTCTTTGAGACCTCCTCAGTGGAACCCAACCACCTCCTTGCCCTCATTTCCCTTGTTGGAGCTCAATTTTTGAGCTCAAATCCTTGCCGGAGACAAGATATTATCCACCATGCCTCCACAGTGCACCAAATCTCAATTAAACTCATCCACACCTTCACTATAGTGAAAGGAGAAGAAGCCCCATCAAAGCCCCCTCACAGAGAGCCTCCACACTAGACTTTGATCAACACCCAAATTTAGCCTTGATCAAATTTGGGTCTAGACTTTTTACCATGACCATAGGCCCAATCCCTAGCCTCCTTAGCCCTCCACGAACGTGCCGAGCACCTCTGATTGAAGCTTCCCATATCAGAGCAAAGCTATTGAACTTCCTCTCTTCTTGAGTCTATTTTGATTCTCCATGTGATCAGGGTTAGTCTAATGACATGTTTACCGTATGAATATGTTTGTCTCACTTAAACAAGTCCATAGGATCAAACCTGAGATTATTTGGTTGCGAAATGAGGGAGATCTTAAGGTTTTAGGGTTGACGGTCACGAGTTTTGGCTATTGAGAACGATGACATGGAGCCTTTGGATGGCGCGTGTATCAAACAGATGGGCGAGAATAAGCCAGACAGTGCTTCGATACATAAAGCATGGGCCGAGTCAGCGGCTACGTGGATGGTGGTGTCCAACTAGAGTGTGCCACACAGAGCTTCAAAAAAAGGGATTAATTGGTAGAAACCAATTTCACTTTTCTTAATTGTAGGATAAATATTCAAAAATACCCTGTTCACCGAGCACTAGAGTAATTTTCTTTTATTTTTGTGATTTTTTTGTGCAAAGATATGTTTTTTCAAAGTTATGGGCATTTAAATAAATTGAAAAATCTCTATTTATGTTTATTTGATGGAGGAGAACAATGTAGAAATGGTTAAAGTTTATTTGATGCATATTTTATTTTTAATTAATTAAATACTATTCTAAGTATTTTGATTCTCCATGCATTCAAGTATTTCACCATGGCTTAATATTTTGGCATGTTATTGCCTTTATCATGAGGGATATTCCCTGATTTTTCCAAAGTCAGAGGAGATCTCTAGATAGAGATCCATATTTTTCAAGTTTATATCCATCATTTCATAAATTAATCATGGTAATTAGCATGTTGCTTAAAAAATCCAAGAAAATTTTGCTAGGTTCACTGTGACCAGAGAACCCTAGAAAAAATTTTTCATGAGTAAAGTCATTAAGAACACACCTAATTTTCATAAAACTAAGATACAAAAAAAAATTAATTTGGGAAAAATAAACATCTAAATGACTTGAGTTTGATTTTCCACTGTAATTTAAAGTTCAGAGGACTTCCCATAAAAATTTAAAACATTTGGAGTTCATTTGGCAACCTAATCTGATTTTCTAAGTTAAATAACATTTTTGACACTAAAATGATTTTTAACAATCAACATATAACTTACAAAATTATAAAATTAGTTTTGGGAGTTCTCTGTTATCAGAAAGATTTTATAAAAATAAAACAGTAATTAAAATAAAATTTTCATTTTTTGAGTATATTTTGAATATTTAAATAATAAAAAAATAATAAAAGTCATAAAATTAATAAAATTCATGGAAATATTCTAAATTATTTCTTATGTACTTAGGAGTAATTGGAATATTTTTCCTAATTTTTTAAGTAAAAACATTGAATTTTAAAACCTTTTTTCATTTAAATAATTTTAATAATTCAAAGAAAAATCATAAAAATGTGAAATTTATGTTTTTTTTGGATTTTTTGACCTCAGAGAGATTTAATAAAAATAAAAAAAAAATTAATTTTTCATATTTGAAATATTTTATAATTAATTTATACTTCAGAAATTAAAATAGTTCTAATAATTCAAATGAAACTAAAAAAATCATAAAATTTGGTCTAAGTGGTTCTATAGTCTAGGTCTACTCTCAGTAAAAATTTCAAGTGATTAGGCTTTGTCTTGGTCAAGTTATTAAATTTTATTTTAAAAATACTACTTTTTCATGTAAATAATCATGTAAATTAAATTAAATTTTGAAAAATCACATTTTCACCTCTGATGTATTAATTGACTCATGAGTGAGGTAGGATAAAAATTCCAAAGTCATTTGAATTAAATTTGATGAATTATGAAGTGATAGAGTCTTAGGGGTAAAAGTGCAATTTTAAAAATCTTGCCCTAATTAACATTTAGGCTTAATTCAAGAGGGTAAGATGGGCAAAGTTTGATCTCAATTAACATGTTCAGATGATTGAAACATAAGGAATTAATTGTTAGAAATTAATTTCACTTTTCTTAATTAAAGGATAAATTTATAATTTCCTAAATCATTACAATTTGGAAATCTATTAAATTAAATGATCCTAGACTTAGGGGTATGATTTTGGATGTTAATAACTCACTAATTTAATACCTCTATTTAGTGTTCAAATGAAATTCAACCCTTTTGATGATGAATTATAATCACTTAAAATTCAATTTCTTTCAAAAATTACTAATATGTCCACCAAGGTCCTAAGAGCTTAGTAGTGACCTAGGCTAAATCAAATTTGGTTAAATGAGGATTACAAAAGTGAATGTAACTAGAAATTAAACTCTTTCAAAACACTACAAGCCCAAGTTAAAGCTGAAATTGACTATGTGTCTTAATAGCATTAACTTGCCCCTTTTAAAGGTCTTCACCCACATAATTCTCAAATTAAATGTCAAATGATAATTACCCTACTCTTAGAGATAATTGAAACATCGATGTTCACTGAACACTAGACGTATTTACATGATAAATTATTAAGAAACATAATAAGTTTAAATAAGCTCGAGACTTTTCACCAGGCGGTAAGTTGAGTTTAGTAAATTCCTTTGGACTAGATGAATCCAATAGAAAATAGTTGTATCAGAATGAGGGAATCGTATGAACCTAACCGGTGTCGCTCTAATTAACTTTAACATGCCCCATAACATTTAAAGAACTACAACTATAAGGACATCTGATTTGACATCATAATTTGACACACTAGAAAACTTAAACTCATCACGGTAAGGAGCTTACAGCTAGCACGGTGGGCAGCACAACCATCTTCAACAGCAAAACACGTCTACATCAGCAAGCTTCTCCTCCGGATCTATGACATCCCTTAGTTCTTCGTCCTTTGAATTCTACAGTAAAATATTCCAAATTTGAGCTATTCCCATTTCACCCCTCTTTGTCTGATTTTGTTGAAAATTCTTATCCTTTTGAACTCCTTGAAGATAATATTATCAGATTTTTATCGAGAGTTTTCTTAGGTGACTTCGGTTAACAAAGATGTAATTTACTATAGAGGCTTTCCCTTATAGGAAGTTTGTCCAAACCCAGCTTAAAATAAATCCTATTTAATTCTTCATATTAAATAGGAGAAATGATCGACAAATAAAATGGTTTCACGGACTAAACGGATGTCATATATTTTTTAGTTTATTTGATCGAGCCTCATTATCTAGTCTTGTGTTTATCCTTCGGGATAGATACAGAGTTTGGGGTATAGTGCTCTTTCATTTAAACTATGAAAAATATAGAGTCAGTTTGATTTTATATTTGTCTAAAACTTATATATATATATATATATATCTATNCATAACAAATATATATTTTCCTGTGATAACACTATTTTTGACTGCTAAGTAAGTTCTACATGCACAAAATATTAAAGAATGTGTGGATGTTAGCATATAGAGGTCCACTTGTTAATCATTTTGATTGAGGTCAGGAATTAGCCTCCTTAGAATCGCTTAGTTGATAGTTCCTATCCAAAGTTGGGGTTAAAAAACGCACAACTCAGCTTTGAGCCCCCACCTTTATTAAATTCTTACATTTAACCCATAGTCTTCTATATGTGATAAAGTGTTTTGTTTTACTTGATTCATGTTTTCTTGCGATTTACTAAAGTTTCTCTCGTGATGGATTTTCTTACTATTTGCTTAAATCCCTTGCATTCGCTCAAATTTCCTACACGTTGTCATATTATGATTATTGGACTAACCCTTTTGCAGTAGTAATAGAGGTTGAGGTATGCGATTTTGTGTTTTAATAATGTTTATTGTACTTCTTTTACTACACTTTCACTGCCCTTTTACTTTTGTATGTTATTTTTATATACCTACTAGACCTTTAGGATAGAGAACAATAGTTTGGTTGCTTAGGATGGATCACTATAATGCATGAACAAACACATCCTTTAAATTTAATAATAATAAGATCAATTTCCTCAACAAATATTTACATGTATATACATAAAACATAAACCTTGGGAGCTACTTCTATAGTAAGGAGCATGGAGTAAGTTGTAAACGGATGGAGGTCGACTTTGAAAAGTGGCCTATGTTCTACAAAAAGGCGGATTTACTTCAACTAAACTTTCCTTAGTATTAAACAAAGCAACTCATAGGATTTTGAGGTTGTCCGCTTAGTAAGACATAAATTCTCACTCCATATTTAGGCTTTTGCACAACCCTGTTGTGCAATATAAGCTCTATGCCTCTTAAGTTTTGAGTTCGTAGTTTGATACAACATAAATCCTCTTATCTTCCATGCTACTTGCATGATCCAGTATCATGAATGTGTAAGCCCTAAATAATAAAAGTTTATAGAATTGAAACATCAAATAATATCATTTTTAATGATTTAAAGCAAAAAAGTAGGATAGTTTGGGGAGTTACCGGGATTTTCCTCGGATCCGTGATATCCCCTATGTTTCACTTCTTTGATTCCTAAAAATAATCATTCCTACCCGAGTCATTCCTACTTGACTTCTCCACGTCTGACCTTGAGACCGTAAACATTGAATTCTTAAAGACAAGTCCCTCTGATCATCATCGAGAGTCATCTTAAATGATATCGATCATTTATGATGTGATTAACTAGAGGAGTTTGACTCTATATGGAACTAAAGAACCCAAGTAATATAAACTCTATCTACTATTTATATGAGGTAATGGAACTTATCGTTCATTACACAAAAGATTCGCAAACCAAACATATGTCATAAATTCTTTTAGTTTATTTAATCGAGCTTGCTGTCAAGTAATGTGCCTATCCTTTAGGATAGGTGCATTGCTTATAATGTTCTGCTTGGTTATTTAAACTATTAAAATTTATGAGATCTTGTTATTCATATATTTTCAAACATAAAATACTATTCCCTAATCCAAATTATATATACCAAATTGAATTAAATAAAAAAAATTATTTTCAAAAGAAAAGCGACCGACAATTTGTTGGTGGATTGTGATTGTTTATAAGTATAAGTCCGTGGCACATGTAATTTTGATGTCTTTGTTGATGGATTTTTCTTAATTGATGGATTTTTATTAATGATGTTATACATATTTGTTGATGTTGCTCCACCTATTTTCCTTGATTCATGTTTTGTTATAACTTTTGAGTAATTGTGCTAATGATTTTTGACATGCTTTCCAGTTACTTATGCACACATGTGGATAATGTATCTAATTTCTTATTACTTTTGCATGTATGTGATATTCTACTCCCTATTTTACCATTCCTTATTATTGTTATATAACCTATTATATGGTGAGGGTAGGGCATAATAAAAGTTTAAGGTTCGTACTTTAGCGACCTAAAAATAGTTCTACCATTGTGCTCAGATTTATTTGATATTGTGCATTATTTTCAGGTTCCTTACTATATGATAATGAAAGGTAAAATTTGTTAAGATGATGTGAAATCCATATAAAAGTTATAATTTGAGTTGTAAATAGTAAACTCACACTAGAATGTAATCACCTTTCATCCTAACATAAATCTCCCAAAATATTTGATAGGTATGCCTATAGGAAATACTAATTAGTCTAAGATTTTAAGTCCTAAATTGGAATTCAAAGAACACAACTAAAACTAAATTTTGAATTGATTCATATAATCCTTTGAAGCCACAATAAGAGGTAAGTAAATTATCGAACATTGAGAAAACTAGAGAATCATAATTATTAAAAAATTTCGCTTAACCATATATAATAACTCTCCCTAAAAAAGAAAAAAAAAAGATAAATTTGAAAAATATTCCAAATAAAAGCTGGTTAGAAAAGGAAAAGAATTGATATAATGGAGAAGAAGCTTTAGAGTGGAATAGCATTGCAATTTCTATTTTCTAGCTCACCCCTTTAACTTAGATAATTTTTAAAGAGAGTTAAGGATCCTATGAACCAACAAAAAACTAGGGGATAACTGTTTTTTTGAACAAGAATTAAAATTTTAAAATCACCTTGGATTAATGAAAAGACTTGTAGTCACACTAAACTAAGTGGATTGAGGAAGCCCTATGTAAAAAAAGTGTGATTAAAGAAAGGTACTAGTGATTATTAACTCACAAAATTTTTCACTAAAGATAAAAGTCACAAATATTTAATAGATCCACACCCTACATTATTGGAAGAAATGACATTTTATAAGTTATGCTAAACCCGATTCTCTAAAAATCTGAGCTAAAGTGATATAATTACTTAAGGGAATGTACTATATAAGTTTGGGTGATTTGATGAGAATGCAATATGTTACAAATTATTTACATTTTTATCATTTTCATTGCATGTTTTTTGATATTATAACACATGAGAAAGGTATTTTTGTCAATTTGTGCAGATCATGAGCTTTATGTTGTTGAGAGCAAGGAGGGAATTTGAAGCAAAAGAAAACATTTTTAGGCAAGAACACTCGCACCCCAAATTGGAGCACACCCATGCTAGAGAATTGAAAGGAGCGTGCTCGTGCTGGCCCAAAGTGCACAAGCACCTAACCTCCACTCTACTAGTGCCCAAAACAGAGTGTCTAATGAGCCAGTGCTCAAAAAATAACACACTCGCGTCAATTCCCAACACGCCTAAATCCAGGTGTTAAAGCTCCTGTGTCACCTTCCAACCTTATAAACAACGTACCCGCACTTTATTCGTATAAGTGCAGCGCACCCGCACCCAACTTAAAATACAGATTTAGAAGAAATATTCTTACCTATGTGATACAATCTTTATAAATATATCACTTTGGATGGAAATAAACATCTTTAAAGGCTAGATGTTAGGGTTTTCTACAAGGGAGAGTTCTTTGGAGCGCCTTAGATCCTCTTCTTTTTCCTTGAGGGAGAATGCTTTTAGGCGAGTTCTCTTTGTTTTCTTTGAGAGAATCTTGTTTGAGAGAGAGATTGATTGTTGTGGAGGATAGGAGAACTTTGGTTGTATTTGGATTTTTACCTTGTAATGATTCTTGCATCATTAATTCCATTGTATATCCATGTGTTGTTTCATTTCTCCATGAGTAGTTACATCTTTTTTAGTGTCTTTGTGATATACAGATAATGGTTTTCTGTGGCATTCTCACATGTGCCTTTAACATTTTTTTATTCTTTCATGTATCCACATTGTTGTTTAACTTTCTTATATTCATTTACTCCCGATCTAGCCAATTAGAATGTTAAAACTTTTTTATAACTATGACTTCTATCGTTTGTGTAGTGGAACGATAAGTTAACCACAAAAACATGGTAGAATATGAATATTCTAGTTACTAATTTGCAACCTTTATAGGGAATTTAAAGAATCTTGGAAAACACCATAGTCTTAAACGAAACTTAACTTTATGGGTTTCTGATTCTTATTCTGACCAAGGCATAAGATTAAGGAGAAAACATTATTCTTGGTTGACAACTTTCAAGCAGGAGAATACATAGGAAAATCACAGAATCGCACGACACTCGAGTCACAAATGTAAGAGCCCCATCCCTCTAGAAGAACACTTAGTTTTGTTTCCAGTTTTCGAAAATCTTGTTTTGTTATTGGCTTGCTATTTAGAATTTAGGATTTGGCTTATAAAAGTAGTGATCACACTGAGCTAGGTGTTTGAAGTTAGTAAACTAAAAATTTTTTGTCTTTCTTCATGGGATTGATACGTGGACTCCTAAACCAAATATTAATTGACACATATACTTGCATGCTTGGACAATTGCCTCGGCAATTTTCGGCTATCAGGGGTCCAGCTGGAGTCTTTTCCTTGCTGGATAAGTCAGGGTAATTGGTTCGGGTGGCCATCATCTAGTCGACTTTGGGGGGTTAAGATGCACGAGACTTTGTCATAGGTCAATGATGTCCTTTAGTGCTACGTTGATATTTTTTGTATTTCTTCCAAATTTTTTTGTCAGTTGGAACACATTTCTGATGTTCCAATTCCCTTTTATAAAATATCAAAATATGTTGAGTTAAAAAATTTTCAAATAAATTCATATCCATTAAATATCTATTACGTTTGGAATAGAAAATCAGAGTTCATTTTCTTACAATGTTTCTTAGAGCCACATTTCATTAAAACTTGGCCTCCATTGACACCTTCAGAAAACTTCATCACATAAGTCATGTTTCCCAGCTATCTAATCTTTAATATTTGCATTTAACAAAATTATCAACAAAATTTTAAAAACAAAAATATCTAACCATACGACCAAGCTGGCCGACGTTTATGACACATTCAAAACAACCAACCTTCTGAAAATTAATAATGGCATAAGATTAATACTAGCTCCTAAATCATATAAAGCTTTTTCATAAAATCTTTCACCAATAGCACAAGAAATTGTAAAACTTCCAGGATCTTTAAGTTTTTCAGGAAGCTTTTTCTGAATTATAGCGCTACACTCTTCACTGAGTACAACAATCTCATTATCTCCAAACTTTCTTTTCTTATTAAGTATATGCTTCATGAACTTCACATAGCTTGACGTTTGTTCTAAATCTTTAACAAATGGAATGTTTATAATTAATTTCCTCAAAATTTCAAAAAAATTAGAAAATTGGTTGTCTCTATTTTTTTGCTTCAATCTTTGAGGAAATGGAGGTGGTGGTTTTTCTACAGAAATTTTCATTGGTTTAATAGAATGTTGTCGACGTTATTTCGGAGTTGGAGGGGAGTTGCCTATAAGAAACTGTTGGTCACCGGAATCAAAATTCCATGGCCCGCTTCGGAAGGACGTTGAAATATGAAATCAAACTGACCCCATATTTTTTATAGTTAAAAATGAAAGAGCACTGTACCTCAAATCATGTATCTATCCCGAAGGATAAACACAAGACTTGAGGATGTGACTCGATCAAATACTAAGGAAAGTATGACGTCCGTTTGATCTGCGAAACCTTTGTATTTGCCGACAAGTTCCCCTATTTAATATAAATGATTAAATATGATTTATATTAAGCTGGGTTCGGACATGCTTCTTATAAAGCCAAACTTGTATAGTTTATTACATCTTAAATGACCAAAGTCACCTAAGAAAACTCTCAATAAAAATTAAGAAATATTATCTTCAAGGAATTTCAAAGAGTAAGACTCTTCAATGAGATCGAGCGTAGAGATGTGAAAGGAGATTAGTTCAAATTTGGAGCATTTTATTGTAGAGTCCAAAGGAGGAAGAACTAGGGGATGTCATGGATCCAGAGGATAACCCCGATGACTTCCCAAGCTATCCTAATGTTTGGCTTCAATTTTGAGGAGAAATATTTAGATGTTTCATAACTTCCCAAGCTATCCTAATGTTTGGCTTCAGTTTTGAGGAGAAATATTTAGGTGTTTCATCATGTCAATTTTATTAGTTAGGGCTTACATTAGTGTGAAATGATCACACAAATAGCCTGGAAGATGTGAGGATTTAGGTCGTGAACCAATTTTATTAGTTAGGGCTTACATTCGTGTGAAACGATCACGCAAATAGCCTGGAAGATATGAGGATTTAGGTTGTGACAAATGACAACCTTGGAATCCTAAGACGAGTTAGGGCTTATATTATATACCAGGGCTATACAAAGGACTAAAGATAAGGTGAGGATTTACGTTGCATGAGCAAACAACCTTGAAGTCCTATGGCTTTGTTGTTTAAGTCTAAGGAAGGAAGATTGGTTTAGCTGGGGAAGACATGTTTTGTTGTTGAAGATGGCAGTGCTACCCATCATGCTAGCTCCTTGCTGTGACGAGTTCGAGTTTTCTAGTGTGTCAAGTTATAATGTCAAATCAAGTGGCCCTATGGTTGAAGTTATTTAAATTTTTTAGGGCATATTAAAGTTGATTAAAGTGACACCGGTTAGGATCCTGCGGTTCCCTCGTTCCGGCACCACTATTTTCTGTTAGATTCACTTAGTCCAAATGAACTTACTAAACTCAACTTAATGAGTTCCATAATTTCATTTGGATTCACTTAGTCCAAATGAATTTACTAAACTCAACTTAATGAGTTCCATACTTTCATTTAGCCATGGGAAGCCTCGTTAGCATAGGTTACCTCCTCCGAAGGATTCCTAATCATCCGATAGAGACATTTTAATTTAGTTGAAGTTGTAGTTTTGTGTGATGTTTGTGATTAAATTTTGAGTTGTTTTATATTTTTAATGTTGTGGCAGTGAGTTTTATCTTGGTTGATTTTAATTTTGGTTTCGGTTTATGGTTATGGTTAACATGCAAGTTTATGTAGGTAAATGCAAGCATGAAACATGTAAGGAAAAGACAGAAGAAAGACGGTACTATAAACTGTAAAAGCGTACATGGCGAGTCTTCTCGTTCCACCACCTGAAACTTACAGGAAAAGTAGTGTTCTAATAATTTTCCTAACCCTATGTCATATCTTGGCGAGTCCTTAGAAGTTTAATTAAGGATGACTTTATCAAGAAAGATATATTAAGTTTAATAGATCTCCGAGATGTCCAACAGATCTAGATAAAGAAGCAGGTCCATGCTACTTTCTCGCTGCCTGGTGGAAAATCCCGAGTTCTTTTTAAACTTTATTCGTTGCTTAATAATTCATCATATAAATACCCTCAATGCTCAGTGAACATTGAAGTCTCAATTATTTTTAAGAAAGGGGCAATTATCATTTATCATTTAATTTCAAAATTATGTGAGTGAATTCCCTTGAAGGAGGAGTTAGTGTAATTTGAACACTTAGCCAAATTTTTAATCCTAATTGGGCTTAGTGGTGTTTCAAGAATGTTTGATTTAATTATGTTTATTTCTCTAATGCTCATTTAGTCAATTTTGATTTAGCCTATGTCACCACTAAGCCCTTAAGGCCTTGGTGAGTGTCTTAATTAGTTTTGAAAAGGGTTAAACCTTAAGTGGTCATGATTCATGATTTGATTTATTTGAAAATAAAAATAGGGGTATTAAATTGATTAATTATTGACTTTAAAAGTCATACCCCTAAGTACATGATCATCTAATTTTAATAAACTTCCAAATTTTTAATGATTTAGAAATTTATTAACTTAATTAAGAAAGTGTTTCTACCAATTGACCCCTTGGGTTTCAAGCATAAAATAAATTGATTAAGATTAGAGGTTACCCATTCCCCTCCTTGACTTAAGCCTAAATGTTAATTAAGGCTAAATTTCCAAAATTACACATTTGCCCCTAAGGCTCTAACACCTCATAATTTGTCAAATTCAATTCAAATGACTTTCAAATTTTTATCCTACCTTATTCATGGGTCAATTAAGGCATCGAAGGAGAAAATGTGATTTTTCAAGATTTAATTTAATTTATATAATTATTTTAATGCAAAAATAGGATTTTTCAAATAAAATTCCTAAATTGACCAAGGTAAATTCTAATCTCTTAAAATTCTTACTGGAGGTAGACCTAGACTAGGTAAACCGTTGAACCAAATTTCAAAATTTTTTGAATTCTCTGTGATTTACTAGAATTATTTTAAATTCTGAGTTATTTAATAAAAATAAAATATTTCAGGTGGTGAAAATTAAGTTTTGTATTTTTGAAAAATCTCCCTAAGGTTTAAGGACTCATAGTAGCACACTTTATAATTTTTTGATTTTTCTTTGAATTATTGGAATTATTTTAGTGAAAACTCATTTTTAGCCTTTAAAAATTATTTTTAAGCTTTGAAATTCAATANAGAAGTGGGCGACGAGATTTTGATACCGGCGGCCGACAACTTCCAAGGGACAACTCCTCAACTTTTTAGTGCCGACATTCCTTAACATTACAATAAGGACCCATTGTAGTGTTAAAATTTGTTGTAATTGCATTGAGACCCGAGAGGGCGGTGTAATTCTCAACAAAGTGGAACCACATTCAAATTCCATGAATGGTGAAGTTCTTGGGGGTTGAATGCAAATAATAGGAAAATATATATATTACTGGGCGAAGTATTGGAGATTCTTGGGTGACAGAATAAAATCCCCAATTTGGTCTTAGTGTTTAAGAACTAAAGCGAGAGTTGGCCTTCAGGGGAAGGGAAGTGGGACCTTTGGAGTGAGAGTCAGTATCCTCCCAGCCTAACCACAAATTTAGAGACTAAACCTAAGATTATCCAATGATTCTCTATAACACTTGATTGAGGGTAGAGAATTAAAATTGCTCCTATTTGACACATACAATATTTAATGTATCTCATTCATTTACGTTATCCAATTCACTACATAAGAATAGCAGTTTTTAACATCTTAAAATTCTTCAAACCAATTCATCCAAAAGGGTTATCTTTAGAATTAATATTTTCATTTTGGAATAGTTATTAATTGTTTTAAACTTAAAACTTACATTTTTGAGTACTTGTTAGAAAAACCACTAAGGACTAATAGTAGTAGATTAGAATTTGACTAAGGACATGTTACCTCGCTTCTTCGTGGGATCGATATTTGAGTTTTTAATGAAAACCCTATATTATTGAAGTGATACGTGCACTTGCGTAGAACCCATAGTGTGTGAACTAATTTATATATTTTATATAATATTAAAATTTTTCACATTAAATACTTAATATAAGTTGGGTCAATTTTTTGGTCATATTTTTTAAAGCTAAATTACTGCATAACATCAGGTTGGGTCAAGTTTTTGACGCATCTCAAGGGAATTATATTGACATAAAACACACAGAAAAATAACACACACTAGGGGCACATCAATTGCCGATAGTTCTAATCTAATTAGATTGCCAAAACATATATATATATATATATATATATATATATATATATATATAGACACACACACACACACACAC
>JXCR01066430.1:94279-113117 GCA_002079205.1 Phalaenopsis hybrid cultivar
GGCTCTCAGGGCACAAGTTTGGGTGCATTGTGGTGCTTAGGTGGAGGGCGGAGGAGCTCTTCAATTTGATTTGGATGAGCTGGCCTCTAGGTTTGATTTGGGTTAGGTGCCATGGGGGTGGCTCTTGATTTTGAGCTTTTCCGGCCACTAGGCTGGTCGACTGGTCAGGGGGAGGTCGTTAAGAGCTCAGGGAACCCAGAGGAATCCATCACAACAATTTAATGCAAATGTGCTTTAATTTGGCAAAGATATCTTAAGCATGTGCATTTTTTGGAAATAATATCCCTTAATTTGGGGGACCTTTGGTCCATGGATTGATTTAGGTGGTTTCATGATGTTTGGAGTGGTAACTAAGTCCAACTAATGGCTGGGGTGGAGTTAATTTGGTGACTTTAGGGTGGTTAGGTCACATTTAGTGCATGGGTCCAAGTGGATGCAAATGACCAAAACTTGGGTTTAGGCTAGGCTAGCCATGTCAATTGGCTCAAAAATATATTT
Organism: Phalaenopsis hybrid cultivar; assembly: GCA_002079205.1. NCBI lineage: Eukaryota > Viridiplantae > Streptophyta > Magnoliopsida > Asparagales > Orchidaceae > Phalaenopsis > Phalaenopsis hybrid cultivar. The sequence continues at coordinate 94,778 of JXCR01066430.1, forward strand.
TATTGGGTGTATATGATCATAAGGAGCAACTTTGGTGAAGAATGAAAGTGGTTTTGAGCTCAACTGAAGGGTCAATTTTAGAGAATTTTGAACCTTAATCAATTTGGTTATGTTGGGCTAGGCTTGGGTTAGCCTTGGGCTAAGTCCAAATTGATTGTTGTAAATGGTTAATAGGGACCTCATGAAGAGTTTTAAACATGAATTGGATGCCAATTTGAAGGTTAAGGCAATCAATTGGGTGAAATTTGAGGACTTAGCCAATTTGGGGCTAAATTTGGGAATTTTGGAATTAGTCCAAAAATCAAATAGATATGAGACTTCACCAAGGTCAATTGATGGTTGATTTTGATGTATATGAATGTTATCAAGATTTTGTAACATTAATTGGGGCCAATTGACTAGGCTATGGGTTTAATTTGGTGAGATTAGGTCATATGGTCAAAATTGGGGCTTTAACCTAACTCAAATTTGGGTTCAAATCATGGACCAATTGAGCTTGGATTTGGTTTAATTTGGTCATATAAAAAGTAAATTTGAGTTTAGGATTTCAATTGAGGTCAAATTGATGGACATTTGAATTGAATTTGGGGAATTTGGGCCCTTAAAGACAAATTTGAGGGTTTTGGTTAAAGATGGTCAAATTGGCCAAATTGGGTCATGTGGTAGTTAAGAGAAATTAAATTGGGAATATTTGGGATTTATTGGGATTTTCTGGTAATTTTAGAAATTGTTGGAATTTTGGGTTCATGAGGGGTATTTTGATAATTTGGGGGTGTTTTAGGGGTAAAAGGCCAAGATGGGTATTTTGGTAGAACTCAGGTACCAATCATCACCAAAAAGTCATGGACCTATGGAAACCCTATTTTGGGTCCTCTACATAGTGGCCTTAGCCAAACCATAGGCCTAGGGCTAGTAGGTTTAGGGGACCATCTACATGAGTGTCCCAAAAGATCAATGGATCAAAGCTAGAAATTTGAGTTTATGGATGTGAGTGAATGTGGGTGTATATGAGTGTAGATGAGTGTAGTGAGTGCCTTAGCTTCAGACCAACACCCATGGTTAACCTTAAGGTCCAACAGTCCTAAGGGTGACTCATCTTGAGTTTCCCCCATAGTGATCCCACAACTAAATGCTAGAGGTTGAGACCAACATGTGGCACTTCAGTTGAGTAAATAAGAGGGTATAATTTCTAATGGTGAGGGTTCTATGTCTAGTTTTCTAAGAATAGTCAATAGGAAAATTCTATGGCTAGACCTTAGGCTACTAAAAGGGAGAAACTAAACCTCAACAAAAAGTGAGGTCAACAGATGTTCTCCCTCAAATTGAAAATCTTCACTAGAATTTTCAATTTCCACCTCATCTTTTTCAATTTTAACTTCTTGTTGAACTCTGTTTTCTAATTCTTTTCCACTTCTTAGTTGAATACCTTTAATTTTCTCTTTGTTTTGATCTTTAGAATTTATTTCAACATTACTAGACAATGTTCCTGGAGGTCTAATGTTAAGTGCAGTAGCAATACATCCTAATTGATTTTCCATGTTTCTAATTTCAGCTCCTAGACTTTGTAATTGACTTTTCATTTGCAATATCAATGCTTTCATTGATAACTTTTTTCTCCTCACTCTATAAATTATTAAAACCTGGGGGGTAATAAGGTTTATAAGCTTGATTCTCTTGATTTTTTTAGTTTCTCGATTGGTTTGCAGTATTTTTCCCCATTGTGGATTTTTAGCATGAGAATTATTGTTACTCCAACTAAAGTTTGGATGATTCTTCCAACCGGGATTATAATATTTGGTATAAGGATTATTAAAACGATTGTTTATTGCATTTAAAGTCTCATAAGAAGGTTGAGATTCTAGCATTTGTCGCGATGAGTTTTCCTCAAGCACATGCGTTGTTTGAGAATAATTCATTTCATATTGATCTATCTTCTTTGATATAGCAGCTATTTGGGCAGCTAACATAGATATTGCATCAGAATCATGAATGCTAGCTACTCTTTTTGGATTTACCCTTTTAGAGGGCCATTAAAAATTGTTAGTAGCCATCTCTTCAGGAATGTATTTGCTTCATCGAATGGTTTTGACATGAATGATCCACCATCAAAAACGTCAATTATCGATCTAAGAGATCCAACCAACCCATTATAAAAAGTTTGAATTATTAACTAATCTGGCAATGCATGGTGCGAACACTTTCTAAGGAGATCTTTAAATTTTTTGCATGCTTCATAAATTGATTCCCCTTCAAACTAACAAAAAGATGTGATATTATTTCTAAGCTTAGCAATTTTTGAAGGTGGGAAATATTTTGATAAAAAGTTTTATTACAAATCTCCCCATGTTCTGTTAGATCCAAGTGCTAATGAGTTTAATCACATCTTAGCTTTATCTCATAATGAAACAAGAAAAAGACTAATCCTTAAAATATCATTCAACACTCCATCATATTTAAATATAGCACACAATTCTAGAAAATTAACAAGGTTTAAATTATGATCTTCAGTTGGTGTTTCTCCAAAATGATTGTTTTGTACCATTTGGATAATAACAAGTTTAAGCTCAAATGAATTGGTAGTTACAGCTGGTTTTTTTATCCTCAAATGAATTTCATCTGATGTACGATTAACATAATCTCTTAATGGTCTCTGATGATGTTTATTTTCATTTCCAGTATTAATCAAATTACAAGACATTTTTTAAACTTATCTATCTCTTTTTATTTTTTTCGAATTTTTCTAATAGTTCTCTCTAATTCAGAATCTTAAAGTACTAAATTTTCATGTCTTACACTACGCATAAACAAATAAAGCAAGTAATTAAAAATAAGCAAACAAGCTTAAATAAGAAAATATTCAAAACTAAACTATAAACTCTTTTTTTAAAAATTAAATAAAATAACTTACTAATATTTTCCGTTACATCCCCGGCAATGACACCAAAAACTTGATGCGGGTAGATTTAATGTGTAAATTTTGTAAATATCTTTCAATACTACAAAATACAAATGAAAGATATAACAATAAATATGCAATGTAATTCTAACAAAAATACCTTTTATGAAAATAATTTATCTTTAAAACTCTTTTAAAATTGTCAAATCCTCTTTAAAATCAACGCAAGTATATGTATCACTCAAGTAATAAATGGCTCTAATGGAGTCCTAGATATCGATCCCACTAGGAAGTTGGAAAAACCTATAAGTAAATTGTGAAAAATTATTTTATAATTTAAAAATTCAAAAATAAAAGTAAAGTGCGAAGTTTGAATATTAACTACTAAGGTGAATGTTATATAAAATGTAGTTGAAAGACAGAGTTAACTATCTAAAAACTAAACTTTCAAAACTAAAATTATGAAAACTAAACAAAGTTTTTGTTGATGGAGGATTAAAAGTTAAGAAAGCGTCATTCCCCTTTACAATGAGTATATGGATTGTGAAGAAATTAAAATCATTTTAAAAATATATATATAAAGTGTTTTGTACCAAATAAGAGCAATCGTATTCTTTACCCTCTTCCAAGTGTTATAAAGAATATTAACTAATCAATAGTTTGGTCCCTATTTTCGTGGTTAGGCTAGGAGGATATCGACTGCCACTCTAGATCTTCCACTACTCGCTCCCCTGAGGGCTAACAATCTCGCAATAGTTTCCAATCAATTGGACCAAATTGAGGATTTTAATCTGTCACATTTAAATCTCCAATTCTGCATCCAACAAAGTATATTTCTCTACTTATTTCCACTCAACCACATGGATGACATACTCTCTCATGAAATCAAAAGTGATTCTTTCCCTGTTGTAGAAATCATAGTCCTTTCAGAACATATATTTCTCAACATGTTTTAACATTTCAATTGGTCAGATCAAAAATTAAATATAGATCAGAGTTCAAATCATCACAAATTGTTGACATTTAAAACCATAGAAAATAATATCAATTCTTTACAAAACCATATCTCAAAGTAGAGAGAATGATACAGAAGACTACTCAAAATTCATTAGAAGGATACGACAAAATATGAATTTCATATATAAAAATAAGTTTACAAAACAAAAGAAATAAAAAACACAACGTATCTCACAATCCTTCCCAAGCAAATCCCCACAAGTTCTCTCCAAGCGTTTCTCTCTTTACAAGCACAATCAATTCTCTCTTAGAAGTATAATGAAGAAGAATTCTCTCACCTTCGCTCTTCTCTTACAACCCTAGAAGAAAATCTCCTCTTCTTCTCCTTGCCTTTCACGCCACCCCCACTTTCTTATCCTTTTTGTCCCCACTTTCAACTCCTTGAAGTCTTCTTCATTTATTTTGGGCTGCTTCTCTTCAAAAGGAATTCAAAATTCCCTCAAAAAATCAACTCTTTTGAATTCGAAAGATGCTTCATTTGATCCAAATGAAATATCCCTTCATAAAAGAACCTTCCAAAGTGTTTAGATGCTTTGAATTACTCAAAGAGGTATTTAGAATACGTGTCCCTTGAAAATTCATGTAAAATTTATCTTGAACCGCCTTAATCCGCAAAAAATTGTCTGTGGCGCATCATGCGCCAAATTTGGCACATCTTGCGCCAGCTCTCTATCAAACGGCGCTTCAAGCGCCAGGATTTCAAAATTTATTTTTTTTTGCTCCAAATTTCGTCATTTTTGTCATTTTTTCTCCAAATATCTAAAAATGATATGTCTACAACAAAAACATGAAAATACCCTTCTTTAAAGTGCAATATCACCAAAAATAAGTATGAAATATGTACTTAAACCAGTATATTATTTTGGCGTATCTGGAATTTCAAACTTTAGTGGCCTAAAAATAGTTCTACCACTGTGCTCAGATTGATTTGATATTATGCATTTTTTTTGTTCTTTGCTATATGATAATGAAAAGTAAAATTTGATAAAATGATGTGAAATCCATATAAAAGTTAGAATTTGAGTTGTAAATAATAAACTAACACTAGAATGTAATCACCTTTCATCCTAACATAAATCTCCCAAAAAATTTGAAAGGTATGCCTATATGAATGATTGATTAATCTAAGGTTTTAGGTCTTAAATCAAAATTCAAACAAAGTAGCTAAAACTAAATTTTGAATTGATTCATATAATTCATTGAACCCACAGTAAAAGTTAAGTGAATTATCTAACAAAGAGAAAACTAGAGAATCATAATTATTAAAAAAATTCCCACTTAACCATATATAGTAACTCTCCCTAAAAAGAAAAATAAATAAATTTGAAAAATATTCCAAATAGAATCTGGCGTGAAAAAGAAAAGGATGGATATAATGGAGAAGAGGCTTTAGGTTAAGTGGAATAGCATTGCAATTTCTATTTTCTAGCTCACCCCCTTAATTTAGATAAATTTTAAGGAGAGTTAGGGATCCTATGAACCAACAAAAAACTAGGGGATAGTTGTTTTATTGAATAAGAATTAAGATTTTAAAATCACCTTGGATTAATGAAAAGGCTTGTAGTCACACTAAACTAAGTGGGCTGAGAAAGATCTTTTTTTTTAAAAAAATGTGATTAAATAAAGGTACTAGTGATTCTTGACTTACAAAATTTTTTTCTGAAGATAGAAATAGCAAATATTTACTAGATCCACACCCTACATTATTGGAAGGAAGGGGATTCTCTAAATGTTGAATCTCATTCTCTAAAAAATTGAGCTAAACTGATAGGAATACTTAAGGAAAAGTAATATATAACTTTGGGTGTGATTTGATGAGAATGAAATATGTGACAAACGCTTTACATTTTTATCCTTTTATTGCATGTTTTTTGATATTATGACACGTGAGAAAGGTATTTTTGTCAATTTGTGCAGATCATGTGCTTTAAGTCGTTGGGAGCAAAAAGGAGGGAATTTGAAGTGAAAGAAATCATTTTTAGGCAAGCAAACTCGCACACCAAATTGAAGCACACCCATGCTAGTGAATTGAAAGGAGTGTGTCTGTGTTGGCCCAAAGTGCACAAGCACCTAAACTCCACTCTACTAGTCCACAAAATGGAGTGTCTAATAAACCCGTGAAAAATAACAAACCTGCGTCAGTTCCCAACACACCTGAATCCAAGTGGTACAATACTTGTGTTGCTTTCCAACCCTATGAACAACATACCCACACCTCCTTCGTATAAGTGCAACGCACCCACGCCCAATGCAAAATACAGCTTTAGAAAAAATTTCATACCTTTGTGGTACAATCTCTATAAATATATCACTTTGGATGGAAAGAAACGTCTTTAAAGGCTAGATTCTAGGGTTTTCTACAAGGGAGAGTTCTTTGGAGCGCCTTAGATCCTCCTCTTTTTCCTTAAGGGAGAATGCTTCTAGGTGAATTTTCTTTGTTTTCTTTGAGAGAATCTTGTGTGAGAGAGAGATTTATTTTTTTGGAGGAGAGGAGAACTTTGGTTGTAATTTGGATTTTTACTTTGTAATGCTTCTTGCATCATTAATTCCATTGGATTTCCTAGTGTCGGTTCATGTCTCCTTGACTATTTAAATTATTTTTAGTGCCTTTGTGATATATGGATGGTGGTTTTTTTGTAGCATTCTCACATGTCCCTTTAACATTTCTTCATTTTTCAAGTATTTGCATTGTTGATTAACTTTCTTATCTTCATTTATTCCCGATCCGGCCAATTAGAATGTTAAAACTTGTGTTGAACTATGACTTCTATCCTTTGCGTAGTGGAATGATAAGTTAGCCACAAAAACATGGTAGAATAGGAATATTCTAGTTAGAAATTTACAACCTTGATTGGGAATTTAAAGAATTTTTTAAAATATCATAGTGTTAAATGAAACATAACTTTATGGGATTCTAATTCTTATTCAAATCTAGGCATAAGATTAAGGAGAAAACATTATTCTTGGTTGACAACTTTCACGCGGGGGAACACTTAAGAAAATCACGGAATTGCACCACACTCGAATCACAAACGTACGAGCCTCATCCCTCCAAAAAAACACTAAGAGTTTTGTTTCCAGTTTTCAAAAATGTTGTTGTGTTATTGACTTGCTATTTAGAATTTAGGATTTGGGTTATAAAAGTAGTGATCACACTGAACTAGGTGTTTGAAGTTAGTAAAGACACATATACTTGCATCCTTGGACAATTGCCTCGGCAATTTTCGGCCATCAGGTATCCGGCTGGAGTCTTTTCCTTGCTGGATAAGTCTGGGTAATTGGTTCGGGTGGCCATCATCCAGTCGACTTTGGGGGGTCAAGATGCACGAGACTTTGTCCTGGGTCAATGATGTCCTTTAGTGCTACGTTGATCTTTTTTGTATTTCTTCCAAAATTTTTTTGTTAGCTGAAACTCGTTTCTAATGTACCAATTCCCTTTTATAAGATATCAACATATGTTGAGTTCAAAATTTTTCAAATAAATTCAGGTCCATTAAATATCTATTACGGTTGGAATAGAAAATCAGAGTTCGTTTTCTTACAATGTTTCAAAGGGCCACGTTTCATTAAAACTTGGCCTCCATGGACACCTTCAAAAAACTTCATCACATAAGCCATGCATTCCAGCTATTTAATCTTTAATATTTGCATTTAACAAAATTATCAACAAAATTTTAAAATAAAAAATATCTAACCAAATGACCAAGCTGGCCGTCGTTTATGACACGTTCAAAACCTGACAACTACCTCATCATCATTAGAGAAGAAATGTTTCATTAAAACCTCTATTTTATTTAATATAAGACCCTTTAAATTTAATTTAAACAACGAAATATAAGAAATAATGCCTTAAGAACCACTTTATTAATAAATTTAATTTGAATTTTGCATTTAACTCTTAAATATTAGATGCAAATTATTATTATTAGTTGCCTTTTTTATAAGTAAAATATTCTTGAATAACTTTATAATACCAAAATGATATAGCTGTAAATTCACAGGAATTGTGTGGCATGCATGTAAATTTCCCAAAGCGCACTATAAAAACTAGGACGGCTTCTCAGAACTCACAGAAACAAACCATGACTGCTTCGGCGCAGTATTACTTCTTCGTTGGGTCCGCCGGAGCCGCGGTTTTGACGCTGTTCATAAACGCCTTTGCGATTGTCTTCGCGCCAATGGTTAAGCAGCTTCTGGTGAGCAGCAGGATGAACGAAGAGGAGTTAGAGCGGAGCATTCCGGCGAGGAGTTACCGGTGCAGAGATGGGCAGGCGGAGAAGGAGTGCTCGGTGTGCTTGTCTGCGTTCTCGGACGGCCAGCGAGTTCGACAATTGCACTGTGGCCATGGCTTCCATGCATCTTGTATTGATAAGTGGTTGAGGTCGCCCTCCACGTGTCCGATTTGCAGAGCTGATGTCTTCCCCTCGGTGAGGGTCTGAAGATGTAATTATAGTTTGATCCTGATATGCTGTGATATAATTTTTAGTGTGAGGATTTGGTGTACTGAATTTAGCTTGTAATTAATAAATTCATACATACATATATATATTATAAGATTTTTTATGGATTAATATTTTTATTTATTTAAAATCGCTATTTAACATCTATTTGAGAGATTTTTCTTGTTGTAATAGTTTTCAGATGTTAATCATAGATCGATTTGATTTTTGTTTTCGAGTTATTTTTTTAAAATTGCTATTTAACAATCTAAGAGACATAACATTTCAAAGTGTCTAGATGCATTGAATTACTCTAAGAGATGTTTAGGACAAATGTCCCTTTGAAAATTTGTGCAAAATTCGTCTCGCACCGTCTTAATCAACAAAAAGTGCTATTTGGAACATCATGGGCCAACTCCCCGGCAACGGCGCCAAAAACTTGATGCGCTTAGATTTAGTGTGTAAATTTTGCAAATATCTTTCAATATTACAAAATACACACGACATATATAACAATAAATATGCAATATAATCTCAACAAAAATACCTTTTTGAAAATATTTTATCTTTAAAACTCTTTTTAAACTGTCAAATCTCGTTTAAAATCAATGCAAGTATACTTATCACTCAAGTAATAAAGGTCTCTAATGGAGTCCTAGATATCGATTCACAGAGAAGTTGGAAAAACTTAAAAGTAAATTCTGAAAATTATTTTATAATTTAAAAATTCAAAAATAATAGTATAGTACAAAGTTTGAATATTAACTACTAAGGTGAATGCTATATAAATGTAGTAGAAAGATAGAGTTAATTATGTAAAAATTAAACTTTCAAAAGTAAAATTACGAAAACTAAACAAAGTTTTTATTGATGGAAGATTCAAATTTAAGAAAGCATCATTCCCCTTTACAACGAGTATATGAATTATAAAGAAATTAAAATCATTTTGAAAATAAATATAAAAATTATTTTATGTCAATTAGGAGCAATCTTATTATTTACCCTCTTCCAAGTGTTATAAAGAACATTGACTAATCCAACGTTTGGTCCCTAATTCTGTGGTTAGGTTGAGAGGAAACTGGCTGCCACTCCAGAGCTCCCACTACTCCCTCCCCTGATGGCTAACAATCTCACATTTGTTTCCGATCAACTGGACCAAATTAGGTATTTTAATATGTCACCTTAAAATCTCCAATTCTGCATCCAATAAATTATATTTCCTTTTTTCAATCAATTCACTGAAAATTAACATCATACGTCTTTGAAATGTTGCAGGTGTATTACATAATCCAAATGACATTCATTGAATAGAAAACGTTCCATAAGGACTAGTAAATGTTATTTTCTCTTGATCCTCTCAAGCAATAGGTATTTGATGAAAACTGGTATATCCATCTAGAAAACAAAAATATTTGTGCCCAGCTAGCCTATCCAACATCTGGTCCAAGAAAGGTAAAGGAAAATGATCCTTTCTAGTGGCAGGGGTTAATTTTCTATAATATATGCAGATTCTCCAACCAGTGACTCCTCTTGTTGATATTAATTTGTTATGCTCATTTGTCACTATAGTCACACCTCCTTTCTTTAGAACATAGTGAATTGGACTTACCCAAGCACTGTCTGAAAAAAGATATATTATTTCAGCATCTAATCATTTTAAAATTTATTTCTTCACAACTTCTTTCATCATAGGATTCAATCTCCTTTGAGGATCAGCTCTTGGTTCATGTTGATCTTCTAATAAAATTATATGCATACAAATTGAATGATTGATTCCTTTGATATCAGTTAATGTCCATCCAAAGGCTTTTTTATGTCTTTTCAAAGTTTCCAACAATTGTTGTGCTTTCTTATCAATTAATTTTGAGGTTACTATAACATGTAATATAGATAAATTTCCTAAGAATGCATACTTCAAATTTGTAGGAAATTTTTTTATTTCTAGTTCAGGAGGTTTCTCAACATATGAAATCAAATTCTTGTTACTTTATGTAGGATCCAACATTTCAAATTTTTTCTGAACATAATCCAAATCCTCTTTACTCGCTTCCATGGATTCATCTTGAATTTTATCCTCATCTTGATATTCCATATATTCCTTTTCAAACTCTCTTTCAAAAGTCTTCTTAAAATATTCATGGCTTAAATATTCGTTAATATCCATTCTGAAACATTCAATCTCTTGCATTTTTTTCAAGGTATCTTATTGATTTTGTAATATTAAATGTAATCTCTTGATCACTAACTCTCATAGTTATTTATCTTTTCTGCACATCTATCAAAGCTCTTCTAGTGGCTAAAAATGGTGTTCCTAAAATGATAAAAAAAAATCTTTCTCTATATCTAATAAAATAAATTCCACAGGAAATATAAATTTATCAAACTTTACTAAAACATCTTCTATAACTCTTTTAGGATAGGTAATCGAACGATCAGCTAACTGAAGAATTACAGTAGCAGATGAAATATCTCCTAAACCCAACCTTCTGAAAATTAATAACGACATAAGATTAATACTAGCTCCTAAATCATATAAAGCTTTTCCATAAAATCTTTCACCAATAGCACAAGAAATTGTAAAACTTCCAGGATCTTTAAGTTTTTCAGGAAGCTTTTTCTGAATTATAGCGCTACACTCTTCACTGAGTACATCAGTCTCATTATGTACAAACTTTCTTTTCTTATTAAGTATATACTTCATGAACTTCACATAGCTTGACATTTATTCCAAAGCTTCAAAAAATGGAATGTTTATCATTAATTTCCTCAAAATTTCAAAAAATTTAGAAAATTGGTTGTCTCTATTTTTCTGCTTAAATAATTGAGGAAATGAAGGTGATGGTCTTTCTACAGAAATTTTCATTGGTTTAATAGGATGTTCTCCCTCAAACTAAAAATCTTCACTAGATTTTTCATTTTCCACCTCATCTTTTTCAATTTTAACTTCTTGTTGAACTGTGTTTTCTAATTCTTTTCCACTTCTTAGTTAAATACCTTCAATTTGCTCTTTGTTTTGATCTTTAGAATTTATTTCAACATTACTAGACAATGTTCCTGGAGGTCTATTGCTAAGTGCGATAGCAATACATTCTAATTGATTTTTCATGTTTCTAATTGCAGCTCCTAGACTTTGTAATTGACTTCCCATTTGCAATATCAATTCTTCCATTGATTACTTTTTCTCCTTACTCTGTAAATTATTAAAACGTAAGGCGTAATAAGGTTTATAAGCTTGAATCTCTTGATTTTTTTAGTTTCTCGATTGGTTCGCAGAATTTTTTCCCCATTGTGGATTTGCAGCATTAGAATTATTGTTACTCCAACTAAAGTTCGGATGATTCTTCCAACCGGGATTATGATAATTGCCATAAGGATCATTAGAACAATTATTTATTGCATTTAAAGTCTCATAAGAATATTGAGATTCTAGCATTTGTCCCAATGAGTTTTCCTCAAGCACAGGTGTTGCTGAGAATAATTCATTCCATATTGATCTATCTTCTTTGATATAGCAGCTATTTGGGCAGTTAACATAGAAATTGCATCAGAATCATGAATACTAGCTACTCTTTTTGGATTTACCCTTTTAGAGGGTCATTGAAAATTGTTAGTAGCCATCTCTTCAATAATGAATTTGCTTCATCGAATGGTTTTGACATTAATGATCCACCAGCAACAACGTCAATTATCGATCTAAGAGACCCAACAAACCCATTATAAAAAGTTTGAATTATTAACCAATATGGCAATGCAGGTGCGAACACTTTCTAAGTAGATCTTTAAATTTTTTACAGGCTTCATAAATTGATTCCCCTTCAAACTAACAAAAAGATGTGATATCATTTCCAAGCTTAGCAGTTTTTGAAGGTGGGAAATCTTTTCATAAAAAATTTTGTGACAAATCTTTACATGTTCTGATAGATCCAAGTGCTAATGAGTTTAACCACATCTTAGCTTTATCCTATAGTGAAACAAGAAAAAGTCTAAGCCTGAAAATATCATTCAACACTCCATCATATTTAAATATAACACACAATTCTAGAAAATTAACAAGGTGTAAATTAGGATCTTCAGTTGGTGTTTCTCCAAACTGATTGTTTTGTACCATTTGGATAATAGCAGCTTTAAGCTCAAATGAATTGGTAGTTACAGCTGGGTTTTGTATGTTCAAATAAATCTCATCTGATGTAGGATTAGCATAATCTCTTAAAGATCTCTGATGATGTTCGTTTTCATTTCCAGTATTAATCAAATTGCAAGCCATTTTTGTAAACTTATATATTTCTTTTTGTTATTTTCGCATTTTTTAATAGTTCTCTCTAATTCAGAATCTTAAGGTACTAAATTTTCAGATCTTACACTACGCATAAACAAACAAAGCAAGTAATTAAAAATAAGCAAACCAGCTTAAATAAGAAAATGTTCAAAACTAAACTATAAACTCTTCTATTTTAAATAAAATAAAATAACTTACTAATATTTTCTGTTACATCCCCAGCAATGGAACCAAAAACTTGATGCGGGTAGATTTAATGTGTAAATTTTGTAAATATTTTTCAATATTACAAAATACAAACGACAGATATAACAATAAATATGCAATATAATCCTAACAAAAATACCTTTTATGAAAATAATTTACCTTTAAAACTATTTTTAAATTGCTAAATCCCCTTTAAAATCAACGCAAGTATATGTATCACTCAAGTAATAAAAGGCTCTAATGGAGTCCTAGATATCGATCTCACAGAGAAGTTGAAAAAACCTATAAGTAAATTTTGAAAATTATTTTATAATTTAAAAATTCAAAAAAAAAAGTAAAGTGCGAAGTTTGAATATTAACTACTAAGGTGAATGTTATATAAAATGCAGTTGAAAGAGAGAGTTAAATATATAAAAACTAAACTTTCAAAAGTAAAATTACGAAAACTAAACAAAGTTTTTGTTGATGGAGGATTAAAATTTAAGAAAGCATCGTTCCCCTTTACAATGAGTATATGGATTGTGAAGAAATTAAAATCATTTTATATATATATATATATATAGGTTTGTGCAAAATAAAAGCAATCTTTTTCTTTATCCTCCTCTGAGTGCATAAAGAACATTGACTAATCTAGAGTTTGGTCCTTAATTTTGTNCATAGTTTGGTCCCTAATTTTGTGGTTAGGCTCGGAGGATACAGGCTGCCACTCTAGATCTTCCACTACTCTCTCCCGTGAGGGCTAACAATCTTGCAATAGTTTCCAATCAACTAAACCAAATTGAGGATTTTAATCTGTCACCTTAAAATCTCTAATTCTGCATCCAACAAAGTATATTTCTCTACTTATTTGCACTCAACCACATTGATGACATACTCTCTCATGAAATCAAAAGTGATTCTCCCCCCTGTTGTAGAAATCATAGTCCTTTTCAGAACATATATGTCTCAACATGTTTTAACATTTCAATTGGTTAGATTGAAAATTAAATATAGATCAGAGTTCAAATCATCAAAAATTATTGACATTTAAAACCATAAAAAATAATATCAATTCTTCACAAAATCATATCTCAAAGTAGGGAGAATGATACAGAAGACTACTCATTATTCATTAGAAAGATACGACAAAACATGGATTTCATATATAAAAATAAGTTTACAAAACAAAAGAAATAAAAGACAACTTATCTCACAATCCTTCCCCAATAAATCCCTACAAGTCTTTCTCTCTTTACAAGCACAATCAATTCTCTCTTAGAAGTGTAATGAAGAAGAAATCTCTCACCTTCCCTCTCCTCTTACAACCTAGAACAAAATCTTTTCTTCTTCTCCTTGCCTTTCACACCACCCCCACTTTCTTGTCATTTTCGTCCCCCCTTTCAACTCCTTGAAGTCTTCTTCTTTTATTTTGGGTTGCTTCTCTTCAAAAAGAATTCAAAATTCCCTCCAAAAGTCAACTCTTTTAAATTCAAAAGATGTGTCTTTTGATTCAAATGACATATCCCTTCATAAAAGAACCTTCCAAAGTGTTTAGATGCATTGAATTACTCCAAAAGGTATTTAGAATAAGTGTCCCTATAAAAATTCATGCAAAATTTATCTCAAACTGCCTTAATCCGCAAAAAACTCATCTTTGGCGCATCATGAGCCAGTTTTGGCACATCATGCGCCAGAATTCCAAAATTTGTTGTTTTAGCTCCAAATTTCGTCATTTTTACCATTTTTGCTCCAAATATCTAAAAATGATATGTCTGCAACAAAAACATGAAAATACCCTTCTTTAAAGTGCAATATCACCAAATATAAGTATGAAATATGTACTTAAACCAGTATATTATTTTGGTGTATCAGGAATTTCAAACTGTAATGGCCTAAAAATAGTTCTACCACTGTGCTCAAATTGATTTGATATTATGCATTTTTTTTTTGTTCTTTGCTATATGATAATGAAAAGTAAAATTTGATAAAATGATGTGAAATCCATATAAAAGTTAGAATTTGAGTTGTAAATAATAAACTAACACTAGAATGTAAACACCTTTCATCCTAACATAAATCTCCCAAAAAATTTGAAAGGTATGCATATATGAATGACTGATTAATCTAAGGTTTTAAGTCTTAAATCAAAATTAAAATAAAGCCGCTAAAACTAAATTTTGAATTGATTCATATAGTTCATTGAACCCACAATAAAAGTTAAGTGAATTATCTAACAAAGAGAAAACTAGAGAATCATAATTATTGAAAAAATTCTCGCTTAACCATATATAGTAACTCTCCCTAAAAAGAAAAAAAAAATTTGAAAAATATTCCAAATAAAAGCTGGCTTGAAAAGATAAGGATGGATATAATGGAGAAGAAGCTTTAGGTTAAGTGGAATAGCATTGCAATTTCAATTTCTTAGCTTACCCCCTTAACTTAGATAATTTTTAAGGAGAGTTAGGGATCCTATGAACCAACAAAAAACTAGGGGATAGTTGTTTTATTGAATAAGAATTAAGATTTTAAAATCACCTTGGATTAATGAAAAGGTTTGTAGTCACACTAAACTAAGTGGACTGAGGAAGATCTATTTTAAAAAAAAGTGTGATTAAATAAAGGTACTAGTGATTCTTAACTTACAAAAAATTTTTCTAATGATAGAAATCACAAATATTTACTAGATCCACACCCTACATTATTGGAAGAAAGGAGATTCTCTAAGTTATGCTGAATCTCATTCTCTAAAAAATTGAGCTAAACTGATAGGATTACTTAAGGAAAAGTAATATATAAGTTTGGGTGTGATTTGATGAGAATGAAATATGTGACAAACACTTTACATTTTTATCCTTTTTATTGCATGTTTTCTGATATTATGACACGTAAGAAAGGTATTTTTGTCAATTTGTGCAGACTATGTGCTTTAAGTCGTTGGGAGTAAAAAGGAGGGAATTTGAAGTGAAAGAAATAATTTTTAGGCAAGCAAACCCGCACCCCAAATTGAAGCACACCCATGCTAGTGAATTGAAGGGAGTGTGCCTGTGCTGGCCCAAAGTGCACAAGCACCTTAACTCCACTCTACTAGTGCACAAAATGGAGTGTCTAATAAGCCCATGGAAAATAACACACCCGTGCAAGTTCCCAAGACACCTGAATCCAAGTGGTACAACACTTGTGTTGCTTTCGAACCCTATGAACAGCATACCCACACCTCATTCGTATAAGTGCAGCGCACCCACGCCCAACGCTAAAGACAGCTTTAGAAAAAAATTTCTTACCTTTGTGGAACAATCTCTATAAATAGATCACTTTGGATGGAAAGAAACGTCTTTAAAGGCTAGATTCTAGGGTTCTCTACAAGGGAGAGTTCTTTGGAGCACCTTAGATCCTCTACTTTTTCCTTAAGGGAGAATGCTTCTAGGCGAATTCTCTTTGTTTTCTTTGAGAGAATCTTGTGTGAGAGAGAGATTTATTTTTGTGGAGGAGAGTAGAACTTTGGTTGTAATTTGGATTTTTACTTTGTAATGCTTCTTGCATCATTAATTCCATTGGATTTCCATGTATCGGTTCATTTCTCCTTGACTAGTTAATTTATTTTTAGTGCCTTTGTGATATACGGATGGTGGGTTTTCTGTGGCATTCTCACATGTCCCTTTAACATTTCTTGATTTTTCATGTATTTGAATTGTTGATTAACTTTCTTATCTTCTTTTATTCCCAATCCGGCCAATTAGAATGCTAAAACTTGAGTTGAGCTATGACTTCTATCCTTTGCGTAGTGGAATGATAAGTTAGCCATAAAAACATGGTAGAATAGGAATATTCTAGTTAGAAATTTGCAACCTTGATTGGGGATTTAAAGAATTTTGGAAAATACCGTAGTGTTAAATGAAACATAACTTTATGGGATTCTAATTCTTATTCAAATCTAGGCATAAGATTAAGGAGAAAACATTATTCTTGGTTGGCAACTTTCACGCAGGGGAACACTTAAGAAAATCACGGAATTGCACCACACTCGAATCACAACGTACGAGTCTCATCCCTCCAAAAGAACACTAAGAGTTTTGTTTCCAGTTTTCAAAAATCTTGTTGTGTTATCAACTTGCTATTTAGAATTTAGGATTTGGCTTGAGCTAGGTGTTTGAAGTTAGTAAAGTACAGATTTTTTTGTCTTTCTTCATGAGATCGTTACGTGGACTCCTAAACCAAATATTAATTGACACATATACTTGCATGCTTGAATAATTGCCTCGGCAATTTTCGGCCATCAGGGTCCGGCTGGAGTCTTTTCCTTGCTGGATAGGTCTGGGTAATTGGTTCAGGTGGCCAACATCCAGTCGACTTTTGGAGGTCAAAATGCACGAGACTTTGTCCTTGGTCAATGATGTCCTTTAGTGCTACGTTGATATTTTTTGTATTTCTTCCAAATTTTTTTGTCAGCTGGACACATTTCTAATGTTCCAATCCCCTTTTATAAAATATCAACATACGTTGAGTTAAAAAATTTTCATATAAATTCAGATCCATTAAATATCTATTACAGTTGGAATAGAAAATCAGAGTTCGTTTTCTTACATTAGTCATGCATTCCAGCTATCTAATCTTTAATATTTGTATTTAGCAAAATTATCAACAAAATTTTAAAATCAAAAATATCTAAGCAAACGACCAAGCTGGCACCGTCGTTTAAGACTCATTCAAAACCTCACAACTACCTCATCATCAATAGAGAAGAAATGTTTCATTAAAACCTCCACTTTATTTAAAATAAGACCCTTTAAAACCACTTTATCACTAAATTTAATTTGAATTTTACATTTAACTCTTAAATATTAGATGCAAAATATTATTATTAGTTGCCTTTTTTATAAGTAAAATATTCTTGAATAACTTTATAATACCAAAATGATATAGATATAAATTCACAGGAATTGTGTGGCGTGCATGTAAATTTCCCAAAGTGCACTATAAAAACTAGGACGGCTTCTCAGAACCCACAGAAACAAACCATGACTGCTTCGGCGCAGTATTACTTCTTCGTTGGGTCCGCCGGAGCCGCGGTCTTGACGCTGTTCATAAACGCCTTTGCGATTGTCTTCGCACCAATGGTGAAGCAGCTTCTGGTGAGAAGAAGGATGAACGAAGAGGAGTTAGAGCGGAGGATTCCGGCGAGGAGTTACCGGTGCAGAGATGGGCAGGCAGAGAAGGAGTGCTCGGTGTGCTTGTCTGCGTTCTCGGACGCCCAGCGAGTTCGGCAATTGCACTGTGGCCATGGCTTCCATGCTTCTTGTATTGATAAGTGGTTGAGGTCGCCCGCCACTTGTCCGATTTGCAGAGCTGATGTCTTCCCCTCAGTGAGGGTCTGAAGAAGTTATTTTAGTTTGATCCTGATATGCTGTGCTATGAGTTTTAGTGTGAGGATTTGGTGTACTGAATTTAGCCTATAATGTAATTCATAGATTTATACATACATACATGCATACATACATACATACATACATACATATATATATATATATA
>JXCR01066430.1:113223-123736 GCA_002079205.1 Phalaenopsis hybrid cultivar
TAAGATTTTTTTATGGATTACTATTTTTTATTTATTTAAAATCTCAATTTAAGATCTTTTTGAGATATTTTTCTTGCGGTAATAGTTTTCAGATAGTAATCAGAGCCCAATTTGGTTGTTGTTTTCGAGTTAGTTTTTAAAAATTCATGGGACTAAAAGTTATATTTCATAATCCAGTCTATTAAAATGTAATAGTTGTAAGAAGATAACTACTTAGTTTTTTTCAGAAAAAAATTTATAATACCCACAATTATTTCAAAAAAGTTACCATCCTTACAATAATTTTATAATTCTATTTTATAAAAAGTTGTGGCCATCCCAAATCTATCATGTGGTGGATATTGGAGTCAAAAGTCTTTGATTTGAGTAGATCTTGAATTGAATACATAAAATGTAATTTTAGTAGTAGTAGCTCTAGTGTCAGAGTTGTAACTACAGGTGATCAAATCTTTTAAAAGGTCTAAAATTTCTAGATATCTCGAGTTTCTTGTTCAAAGTGATCGTGATATACATGGGGATATGATTAAATAGTATCTTGTAAGTTGGTTGGTTGACGGGAAAGCATGCATCCGACCTATTGTGTGATAGAAAATATTGCTTAAACTTAAAGAAGAATTTTATAAGGTGGTGGTGAGACATGCAATGTTCTAAGGCACAGAATGTTGGTCATTAAATTATGGGGTTGTTCGGTTGAAAGAAAGAATAGTTTGAATGAGTTTTAATAAATCCTGCAAATATGGAACTATCAAATCCTGAGGTATATGCCAAATTCATAATAAGAATAAGTTTGAAAATTGATAATTGCTCGGAAATTGATTCTAAGTTTAACTCGCACATGAAACTTGCGTTCAAATAAACACTGAGGTACAAGCCAAAATTTTGGATCAAATTTATTTGGAAACTACGTATCAAATTATTTGGAACCCACATCATCTCGACTCGAAGTCAAATCGTTTAATATCTTAGTACATTAGTTCTGTCGAAGATCATTAAATAGTCGAGCATTTACTCATAGTTAATTAAAGCATCTCCCTCTAACAGTGTATGTCATTGTAACTACACTAACCCACTCACAAATATTATAGTTTTATATTTTGTCTCAAAGTAAAAAAGCCAATCGCAACCCCACATGGATCACTGGCTTTACACTCGTAGAGAAAATATGAATGAAATATGCTCGTGAATGAGTTGGTGTAGCTGTAGTGACAAACAATATTAGAGGTAAAATATTGATAAATATTCGCCTATTATTGATCTTTGACAGCCCTAGCAACCTTAGTAGGTTGTTAACGTTCTGATTTTGAGCTTAAATGTTATCGAATTTAATTTCAACAATTTATTTAGACTTCATGATGTCTCTTTCTAATATTTCTTGCAACTGTAGCTACTCTAATCCTATCACTGACCTATTTTTTTCTTATTTTATTTCAAACTGTAAAGCTAATCATAGAACTAAATATTCTCTTTGAACACCTAAAAATATTTTCTTAGAAAGAAAAATATTTCATAAGATATAAGAGTTTTCACTACACCCATCAGTGCAAAGTCTAATATATTAGCTTGATTTATAATTGTGTATATTAGTTTGATTTATAATTGTGCATCGTGCTTGAAATTTCTCTTTCTTTGATTGTGGATTGTCTGGGCTCTACTAAAATGAAATCTGGGCTCTTTAAGGACCAAAAATTTCCCCTTTTAAAATCCTATTAATGAAAGATTCAAGATAGAATTAAAATCAAGTTGAAATATTCTAATTTTAAAATCAGGAATTTTCAGTATGTATTTACTTTTCTGCATGAACTTTGGGTCAATTTTAAAAAAGGCTACATAACATGGAAATATCTTAATTCATCCCTAATTAGGCCTCCACATCTAAATTCAATTGCAAAAATAACTACACCATTCTGCATGTTCCAAGGAGGATTCCTCGTGATCCTTTAATCGACTAAGCCAAGATAAATTTCTACATTGAAGGTTATTGATACACCTAAAATATATAGCATTTATGTACACATTTTTATACCTATTTTTGAGCATATTGCACTTTAATGGAAGGTATTTGCATTTTTTTCTTTCAGTTACAGTCAAATAGATGAAAAATGGTGAAAGGAGTGAAAAGGGATCAAATTTGGAGCAAAAATAAAGAAGGTGTGCAAATGAATTGTGGCGCCTAAGCGCCCAGGATTGGCACTTAAGCACCGGGAAAACAAAGAAAGTCGAGCCTAAGCACTGAGGGCCTCGCGCTTACGCACTAGAAGAAGTTATTTGAAAATTCAATGAATTTGTACTAATTTGAAGACGTGTTTGAAGTAATTGTTGGTGAAAACGAGGATTATGGATAATGGGCACGAAAATACATTCAAATGGCTATTGAAAGGAGACAACCCTTAGAAGATTCATTGAATATGGATACATTCATGAAGTGACACCAAAGCACCTTTTGAAAAATTATAAAAGGACCTTGATTGAATTGAAGAGGTCGTTGCGGACCCCACTCTTTGAGACTTCTTTCTACCAGTCTCATCATAGAATAATTAGGGTATTTTTATAGAGGAGAAAGAGAGTAGTTGTAGTTGTGTTAGTAGAGAGTACTATAAGAGAAAGAAAGATATTCAAAAGAACTTTAAGAGTTTGGTGGAGATGAATTTGAGATAATTTTTTATCTTTGTGACTACATTTGGTTTTAATTTAGACTTCTTGTGTGTTTACATAATTTCTACGTTTAAAATTAAGTGTTGTTGTGTTCTCTCCATGAATTATGAATAGTTTTCTTTATGTTTTTTTCTTAAAATGATAAGTAATTAAGTGTTGGATGGAAATTCTGTGAAGTTTTAATCTTTAGTATTGGATTAAATTGTGATGATTTAATCATTGTACTTCATTTACTTCTTGATTTGGCCAACTAAGATGTTAATATTTGTTGTGAGAACATGTAAGGTCTGAGATTATATTATCTCACTCATGTAATGGTAAGAATCACATGAGATTGTATGGATGAGATTGTAAGAATCACATGTGAGATATTTTATTTCTATTACCTTCATCTTACTAAAAATCTAGTTAAATTTAGTTAGTCATTTACTTTATTTTCAATTATAAAAAATTACCAAAAATAGTCGACTTTTATTCTTATTATAGCATCTATAGTTTAAGTAAGAACATTTTTCAAAGTAGAATTTATTATCTAATTTTTTTCTTAAAAATTTGTATTATTCCCTGTGGGTTCGATATTTGGGGCTTAATAAAAAATTCATGTATTAATTGATAATGATATGTATACTTGTGTGGTATCCCACTATTTAAATATATTAGTCGCACTCTTAGTTGCTTAAGAGTCAAGTTTTAGGTGTTATTGTAAAGAAAAAAATATAAATAAGGAAATTGAGAATATAACCACACATACGTCGTAGCACTATCATAAAAGTCGGGATCAAGTTTTTGGCGCTTTTGTCGGGGACTAAAAAGAAAAGAAAAACAATTTTGTAAATTTTTTAAGGAATTTCTAGGAAATTAAATTTCTATTTTTACAAAGTCTTATTTAATTTTTTTAGATTTATTATAGGAATATTGTAGTGTTGTTTTTATAAAAGTTTTTCTTTGTGTGATTTTATTTTGTTTTGTAGTAATGTATGCATAGTTTGGGTTCTAAAGGACTAGTGCCCTACAATTCTGAATTAGAAAGAACTATTAGAAAAATAAAAAAAGATCAAAAATATCGAAAAAGATCAAAACTTTCAAGAAATGATAAACCAAAATAATCAAAATGCTGAAATTAATAAAGAATTTAGACCTTTAAGAGTATGCAAACCCTACAGTTAATGAATTCATTGTAGTATTCAAAAACCTATTGTAATGGCTATTTCACTTAAACTTAAACCTGTCATTATCCAAATGGTATCAAATAACCAGTTTGGGGAGCTCCAACTGAATATCCAAATTTACATCTTATAAATTTTCTAGAATTGTGTGCATATTTAAATATTATGGTGTTTATGATGATGTTATTAGACTTAGGCTGTCTTCATTCTCACTAAGAGATAAGGCTAAGATATGGTTAAATTCGTTAGCACATAGATCTATCAGAACTTGGGGTGATTTAGCGCATAAATTCCTTGCTAAATATTTTTCACCATAAAAAAACTTTGAAGCTTAGAAGTAATTTTACATATTTTTGTTAGTTTGAAGGGGAATCTATTTATGAAGCATGTGAATGATTTAAAGAACTGCTGAAAAAATGTTCACACCATGTTGTACCAGATTGGTTAATAATTCAAACCCTTTACAATGGATTAGCCGTATCTTTTAGATCTATTATCAATGTCACTGTTGTTGGTTCATTAATGTCAAAACCATTTCACGAAGCTTACGCTCTAATTGAAGAAATGACTACTGATAATTTTCAATGGCCTTCTTAGAGGGTAAATCTTAAGAAAGTGGCCAATATTCATGAATCTGATGCTTTCGCAAAATCAAGTTGATATAATTTCAATGAAGTTAGACCAATTTGGAATGAATTTTTCTCAACCAATTTCAATGATTGAAGAGAATTCATTAGGTCAAATGGTAGATACTCAAAAATCATTAGAAACTTTGAATGTCATGAATAATAAGCCAAATAACTCATATTCAAACTATTATAACCCATGTTGGAAAAATCATCCTAACTTTAACTAGAATAACAATAATTTATATAGTAATAATCACTAATGGGGGAACAACCAAGTAAACTCATTGGGAAACTGAAACAACCAAGGTAATAATAATTATAGACCTACTCATCCTCCGGGTTTTATTAATAATCCACAATTTAAGAAGAATATTTTGTTTATAGAAGAAGTGGTCTTACAAATGTGAAATGAGTTATAAAGTTAAGGAGCTATAATTAGAAATATTGAGAATCAACTCAGACAAATAGTCAATTCATTGATTAATATATCCCAAGAAACACTTCCTAGTAATACAGAAGCAAATCCAAAAGACCATAATAAAGAGCAATTAAAATTCATTCAACTTAGAAGCAGAAGAGAGTTAGAAGGTAGAGTTCAAAAAGAGATTAAAGTAGAGAGAGAGAAAGGTCTCAAGAGACCTATTTCTTCACTAAAAATTGATTTGGAAAAACCACCACTTTTATTTCCTCAATGACTTTGTCAGCAAAATTTGCATAAATAATTTTTAAAAATTTTGAAAATCTTTAAAAAGCTTACAATTAATATTTCATTCGCTGAAGCTTTAGAACAAATGTCAAGCTATGTGAACTTTATGAAGGATATTCTTAACATTAAAAGGAGGTTTGAAGGTAACGAGACTGTTGTACTTAGGGAGGAGTGCAGTGCTATAATTCAAAAAAAGCTTCTTGAAAAGCTCAAAGATCCTGGTAGCTTCATAATTTGATGTGCAATAGGAGACATATTTTATGGGAAAGGTTTATGTGATTTAGGTGCAAACATTAACCTTATGTCATTACCAATATTTAAAAGATTGGGATTTGGAGAAACATCCCCTAGTACTGTAACTTTGCAGTTAGTAGATCGTTCAATAACATATCTAAAGGGATTTATAGAATATGTTTTAGTGAAAGTGGATCAATTTATCTTTTATATTTATTTCATTATGGTGGATATGGAGGAATATAAGGAGATATCTATCATTTTGGGGAGGCCTTTTCTAGCCATGGGAAGAGCAATGATAAATGTGAAAAAATGAGAATTAACTATGCGTGTCAATGACCAAACAATTACTTTTAACATTTTAAAATCAATGAAGCATCATGCAACGGTAAAGATGATGGATGTTACATAATGGATGTAATAAGATATCTAAGTGAATTTCATTTCAAAACAACTTACGAAAGGAAATCTGGAATGAAAGAGTTGGAACATGAGCAAGAAGAGAAATTAGAGCAATTTGATGATTTTTATAAGAGTAATTCAAATTATGTTCGAGAAATTTTTAAAGTTCTAGACACGACAGAAAAAAATAAATCTTTTTTGTCCATCGATTGAAAAACCTCCTAAATTTGATTTGAAGTTACTTCCTAAATATTTAAAACATGTCTTTTTAGGTGATTCCTTAACATTATCGATTATAATTTCCTCAAATTTAACTTTGGAAAAACAAGAGAGTTTAACAAAAACTTTGAAGAATTATATGAAAGCATTTGGATGGACAATTGTTGGTATTAAAGGAATCAGTCTGTTAATTTGTATGCATAGAATTCTTATGGAAGAAAACTACAAACCCACAGTTGATCCTCAAAGGAGATTGAATCATGTTATGAAATAAATTTTTAAGAAAGAAATTTTAAAGTTGTTAGATGTTGGAATTATCTACCCTATTTCAGATAGATGGTCTAATTCACTGTGTTCCTAAGAAAGGAGGAGTGACTGTGACTATGAATGAAAATAACGAGTTAATACTAACAAGACAAGTCAGAGGGTGGTGAATATGCATTAATTATAAAAAATTAAATCTCGCCACTAGGAAAGATCATATTCCACTACCCTTTCTAGATCAAATGTTGGTAGTTGGGCATAAATACTTTAGTTTTCTGGATGAATATACTAATTATCATCAAAGACAAATAGCTCCAAAGGATCAAGAGAAAATAACTTTTACCAGTACTTATGGTACATTTGCTTTTAGAATAATGCACTTTGGTTTATGTAATGCTTCTACTACATTTCAAAGAAGTATGATGGTTATTTTCTGTAATTTAATTGAAAAAGGAATTGAAGCTTTTATGGATGATTTTTCATTGTTTGGAACTTCATTTGAATCATGTTTAGAACATTTATCAAGAGTACTTAAGTGCTATAAAGAAACAAATTTAGTCCTTAATTGGAAAAAAAAATGTTAATTAATGGCAACAGTAGGAATTATTTTAGAACATCATATATCAAAAAATTATAAGGAAGTAGATCCTGCAAAAATTCAAATGATTGCTACTTTACTTCACCCTTCAAATGTGAGGGAATTAGAAGTTTTTTTAGGACATACTAAATTCTACAGGCGATATATTAAAGACCTTTAAAAAATCACTAAGTCTCTATGTCATTTACTCAAAAAAAATTGTAATTTTTAGTTTTGATAAAGACTGTATAAAAGCTTTTGAGCTATTAAAAGAAAAATTAGTCATTGCACCTGTTATTGTCTCACCATATTGGGAAAAATCTTTTAAATTAATGTGTGATGCAAGTTATTATGCTATTGGAGATGTTTTGGGACAAAAACATGATAAAATTTTCAAACTAATTTACTATGCTAGTAGAACTCTGAATGAAGCTCAAGTTAATTATACCACAACTGAGAAAGAGTTATTAGCAATAGTGTGTGTTTTTTATAAATTCAAATCATATTTAATTGGAACAAAATGTGTTGTGCATACAGATCATTCTGCTATTAAATATTTAATAAAAAAAGTATGTAAACCAAGACTGATAATATGGATTCTTCTTATGCAAGATTTCATTTTGAAATAATGGATAGGATGGGAGTTGATAATCAAATTGTTGATCATTTATTCAGGCTTTAATTAAAAAAACCACTTTGCTTTGAAAAAGAAATTAATGTACATTTTTTAGATGAAGTATTGTTCAATATTAATGAGTGGTTTGTTCCATGGTATGTCGACATTGTGAACTTTATTGTTAGTGATATTTTACCCTGTGGTCTGACATATCAACAGAAGAGGAATTTTTCATCTGAAGCTAAGACTTATTTTTTAGATGACCCATTTTTATATAAACAAGGAAAGGATCTAATTATTAAAAGATGTGTGTCTTTAGAAGAAACTTATGAAAGTATCCAAAAATATCGTAATTTTGATTTTGGGGGACATTTTGGTGTTGATAAAACAACATACAATATTTCGCAATCTAGATTTTATTGGCCTACAATCTTTAGAGATGTTAATATTTATATCAAAACTTATGATCGATGTCAACGAGTAGGCAATATTTCTAGAAGAAATGAGATACCCCTCAATTATATATTAGAAGTTGAGATATTTGGTGTTTGGTAAATTAGATTTCATGGGACCATTTATACCATCTTTCAAAAATTTATATACATTGTGAGCACCACACTATATATCCAAATGGATAGAAGTTATTGCTTTACCTCGATGTGATGCTCAAACCCCTACAATTTTTTAAGAACAAACATATTTTGTAAATTTGGAATGCCAAGAGTGATCATAACTAACGAGGGAAGTCATTTCAGAAATATAATAATGAAGAAATTATTAAAGAAATATCATATCAACCATCGAATTGCTACTATTTATCATCCTCAAAGAAGTGGTTTGACTGAATTATAAAATCATGAAATTAAAAGAATTTTGGAAAAATATGTGAATCTAACAAAAATGAATTGGTCAGTCATACTTGATTATGCTTTGTGAGCTTATAGGACTACATACAGAACTCTTATAGGAATATCCCCAAATAGGCTAATATTTGGGAAAGTTTGTTATTTACCAGTTAAACTTGACCATAAGGCATATTGAGCTATCAAGAAATTCAATTATAATTTAGAGGATGTTGGTGAGAAAAAACTATTACAATTAAATGAATCATATGAGAGTGATAAGATTTATAAAGAAAAGATGAAGATGTCGCATGATCAAAGGATTTTTACTAAAAATTTTGAGCCAGAGAAATAAGTTTTGCTATATAATGCATGATTAAGATTATTTCCAGGAAAACTTAAGTCCGGGTGGATTGACCTATTTGTTGTAATAAAAGTTTATCCCTATGGAGCTGTGGATATCAAAGATTCTAAAACTAAAAAATATTCAAAGTGAATGGCCATAGACTGAAACCCTAATACTTAGGGAAATAACTTAAATTAAATGATCTTATGTTGTTTGGTCAACCAAAATAAGCATTGGTTACGTCGGGCTGACGACGTTAAACCGAGCGCTTTGTGGGAGGCAACCCATAGTTATCAGTGTGTTTCTGTTTTAAATGTTATATTGTTGTGTTTAATTAAGAAAAATGTGGTAGTATTTTTTAATATATAATGATTAAGTAATGATTCTAAGACCTTAATTGATGACTTAGGCGTGTTAGAATCTATATTTGGACGTTAAGCATACCTGTGCTAAATTAAGTTCCAGCGCTTAAGCGCGACAGTTAACAAAAAGTGCAAAATTAAGTTTCTACAAAAATTAAGCATGGTTTAGTGGGTTTAAATATTGTTTAGTGGTTTGAAAATTTGTTTAGTGGGCCTAGGCTTCATTCAAGGCCTATAAATAGTATGGAACGAAGAGAATTCTTACCTCACTTCAAACGTTCATCCTAAAGGCTAAGTGAAGAGAGAACTTACAAAAATGTCTTCTTGTGAGATTGAAATGAAGAAAAAAGAAGAAGTCATGAAGACAAGGGTCGTTAGTCAAAGTGCGCAAGAGTTATACAATGGATTTCTAGTCGTTAGTATAGAAGGAATTGCAGAGAAGATCGCAAAGATTGAGGTTGATGTAGTTTCAATTGAAGCAAAATTAAATAAGACTAACATAGATTTAGAGCTTATCAGATGATAACTTACAATGCAATTTAGCCATATAAGTTTTATCAAAGAAGCTGGCAAGGCGATGTACCTGAAAAATAAGTGGATTGAAGAAGACTCAACTAGAGTTCTTCACCACCGTCCATTTTATTATATATATATTCTGAATGCCCGAAGAGAAAAAAATGAAATGCTAGAATATGTTTCACCGGAAGGAGAATAGAATTAAGTTCTATAGTTTACTTTTTTGTTTGATGTTAGTGTTTTTTTTTTATTTTAGGTGTCTTGATATTAGTGTTAAGTTTATTTTAAAGGTTTTTATGTTAAGTTTGTTTAGTATTTGAAATATGTATTTAAGAGTTATCTCATCCAAGGCTCTTTGGATTGAGAAATTATGTGTCATAGGTGTTTGTATTTGTTTGTGAAATTAATGAAGTATTTGTTTGTGTGTAAAATTTGGTGTTATTTTATGTTGAATGATGTGGGGCGATTTAGTGTGACAATTTTGCAAATATTTTTCAATATTATAAAATCACACACGGTAGATAACTATGCAATATAATTCCAATAAAAATACTCTTTATGTAAATAATTTATCTTTTAAAACTCCTTTTAAACTGCCAAATTCCCTTTAATATCAACGCAAGTATATGTATCACTCAAGTAATAAAAGGCTCCAATGGAGTCTTAGATATCGATCCCACAGGGAAGTTAGAAAATTCTAAAGTAAATTATGAAAAATATTTTATAATAAAAAATAAAAACAAAAGTAAAATTAAAGTGTGAAGTTTGAAAATTAACTACTCAAGTGAATGTTAATTAAAATGCATATGTAAGACTATAAAAGTTAAGCTAAACTAAATGCTAAACTTTCAAAAGTAAAATTGTGAAAATTAAACAAAATTTTTGTTGTGACGAAAAGTTCAAATTTAATAAAGCATCATTCCCCTTTACAATGAGTATATGGATTGTGAAGAAATTAAAATCATTTGAATATATATATATA
>JXCR01066430.1:128628-141572 GCA_002079205.1 Phalaenopsis hybrid cultivar
TATATATATATATATATATATATATATATATATATATATATATATATATATATATATATATATATATATATATATATATATATATATATATATATATATATATATATATATATATATGATGCTAAAATGTTTTATCATGAGTGTCAATGTGAAATCTTATTCAGAACATTCTATATTTGGTTGGAGAAGAGAATTTTTAAGAAGTTCTAGTGCTTCTACATCTCGTGTTTCTACTTCATGAGCATCTACATCGCAAGGTCAGTCTACTAGTTATGATTTGGAGGCACAATTAATGCAAAGGATGTTATATAACATCAACTATACTGCGGATAAGGTACTTAATTTGGATAACTATGTAGAACATATTGATAGTTACATGAAGAGGCATAGTGACTATGAAGAAAAATATCACTCATCTTTGGAAAGCCTTATCAGGGGTGACCAAAGTGTGGTATTTCCTTCACATCCATAATAACCTTCATATGAGCCTAAGACGTTTTGGGACAGTGATGATGATGATGATGAGGAGGAGGAGGAGGAGGAGGATTGATTTGAGTAGTTAATTTTTAAATGGTGAACTTTATGTGTTCTGGTAGTATTGAATTGTTGTTATTATTATGTGTTGTAATTTTTTATATTGTTGTTTTTTTTTTTTGTTATTTGTTGTGTTAGATATTGTTGTGATGCACTTGTGTTACCGATACACCTAAAATATATAGTATTTTTAGACTCATTGTTATACCTATTTTTGAGTATTATGCTTTAATGGAAGATATTTGTGTGTTTTTCTTTTAGGTACAAGTAAAAAATGTGAAAAATACTAAAAGGAGTTAAAAAAGGATCAAATTTGAAGCAAAAATGTAAAAATTGTGTAAAAGAGTTTTGGTGCCTAAGCATCAAATCCGGCGCTTAAGCTCCGATGAAACAGAGAAGATCCTACCTAAGCGCTAGAGGTAGTTATTTGACAGTTTAATTCATTTTTGTCAAATTTTGAAGGGACATTTGAGGCACCAATTGGCTAAAGAGGGTGGTTACGACCACTAGAAACGAAAATATGATTAAAAGACTTGTGAAAGGAGGCATCCCTTGGAGAATACATTGAATTTGGACACATTTTGAAGAGTTACCAAGGAACCTCTTGGAAATTTATAAAAGAAGGAAGTTGATATTTTTAGAAGTGTGCTTGAAAAGGGGGAGTCCTGAGAAGTTCTTGAAATAGTTCGTGAAGGAAATTTTGGAGAGATTTTTCAAGCACCACAAATTTACTTTATCATTTTTGTTTTTAGTATTATTGTGAGAGTTAAGAGTGTTGTAAAATGGAATAGATTCAAAGGAACTTCAAGAGTTTGGTGGAGGATTTGAGATAATTTTTTATCCATGTTTCTAAACTACTTTTGGTTTTAATCAAGCTTCTTGTTGGTTTGACAATGATTTCTACTTTTAAACTAAAGTATGGTTTTGATTTCTCCATGGATTCTGAGTTGTTTTCTTTATCTTTCTCCTTAAAATCATAAATAATTAAAGTGTTGGATGGAAGTTGTGGAAAGTATTAATCTTTAATGTTGGAAGAAGTTGTGATGATTTAATTTCATGTATCTCATTTACTTCTTGATCTGGCCCATTTAGATGTTAAAATTTGTTGTGAGAACATGTAAGAACCGAGCTGGTATTGCTTCAGTCAACAATTAGAAAGAATCACATGAGTTTGTATGAATGAGAATTTAGTTCATATGATTGAGTGCAAATAAATAGGAAAATGATCTTTGAATGGTGTAGAGTTAGAGGAATTTAGAGTGACAGGTTAAAGCCCCCAACTTGGTTTATTGTTTTAGTTTCTGATACGAGATGTTAGCCCCCAGGTGGAGCGAATTGAAGGAACTCTAGAGTGAGAGCCGGTATTTTCCCTGCCTAGCCGGTCTTCAGAACTATTCAAATTTTAAATTAGCCAATGTTGTTTATAGCATCTCTAGTAAGGGTAAAGAATAATATTGCTCCTATTTGGCATAACACATTTTTCATACTTCCACAACAGAATTCATGTACTTATTATTGATTCATGATAAGTAGAAAGATATTTCATATTCAGTGTGTTTCTTTTTACATAAACTCAAGTTATCTTTATAATTTTTTATTGTTTTGTCAAAATATCAAAAATGTCAAAAAGATTTGAATTTTAATTACTATAAAAATATATATAGTTTAAGTAATTGTATTTTTAAAATAGAAAGTTTGTTGTTTAATAGTGCATATTGTAAAATTCCTGTGGGTTTGATATTCGGGTCTTAATTAAAAAGTCATATATTACTTGATAACGATATATATACTTGCGTAGTATCCCAATATATATATAAATTAAAATTTTAAATTCTTATTTTCTCCAGGATCAAGTTTTTTGTATTGTTGCAAAGTAAGAAAATATAAGTGAAAAATATAATCAAAGATATTGTTATATTTTTGCATATAAACAGTCAGGATCAGTTACTATGAGTTGTTATAATTTATTTTTGTGGTAGTAATTGTGTGAATAATGTTGTTTAGTGTATTTTTTTGGTTTGTGTAGAACTTATTCCTGATGTTAGAAAGGTTAAAGATATTACTAATTTTCACTTGAGAACTTCATGTTTAAATTTCGATTTACTACCATATATTTTCTTTATTTTGCTGTTCTGAATTTATGTTAGTGTGTGTTTATTTGCTTTTAAGTTATCATCCACTACATAGAAGTCTAAGGAATCTGACATATGTCAAAATTAAGTTAAAATTTGATCAATTAATTTTCACTCCTGTTTTTATTTTTTGTACTTGTATATTTAATGTATGAAAATTCTTGTAAGCATGTTATTTTTAGTTTTCATTATTTCCTATATATAAATATGATGCTAAAATATTTTATCTTATAAGAAAATTAAGTTCGGGGGGGGGGGGGGGGAAAAAAAAATTTCCAAAATTTNGATGAAAAACAAATTTCCAAAATTTGAATATTATTTGTTATCAAATATGCTGCAAATAAATTTGATTTTGATTAAAAAAAATGAGTATGTGTATGAAGTTATATTAGGAAATTAAATTTTGGAACTTAGAAATGAGTAAGAAAATTTAGTTGAAACCTATAGTGATGAAGAAAAACTTAAAATTAAAAATTTTTTGTGTAGAAATGATAAATATTGTGCAACTATCTTTGGTAGGAAAAGTTGTATTTTTGAAAAATGTAGAAGGGTTAGACTTTTATTTTCAATACTTAAACTTATTCTATTAAAAAAAATTTTTTAAAAATATTACTTTATTTTTAAGTAAAGGATATATATCAAACCTTTGCTTTAGGAAAGGACGAGTGGAATTCAAAATCATTAAAGTCCTATTTAGATATAGTAATCCTCACCTGAAAGAAAAAGGAAAAGAAAAATAAAAAGAAAAAGAAAAAGAAAAGTTTAAATTGGGAGGTGAAGCTTAAAAGATTGGAGTGTCACTTGCGGACAATTAACATTTTAATTTTGGGAGATTTTGATACACCTAAAATATATAGCATTTATGTACAAATTTTTATACCTATTTTTGAGGATATTGCACTTTAATGAAAAATATTTTTGTGTTTCTCTTTCAGGTACACTCAAATGGATGAAAAATTGTGGAAGTAGCGAAAAAGGATCAAATTTTGAGCAAAAATGAATAAGGTGTGCAAATGAATTGTGGCTCCTAAGAGCCCGGGACTGGCGCTTAAGCGTCAGGAAAACAAAGAAAGCTGCACCTAAGCGCTGAAGACCTCGCACATACGTGCTAGAGGTATTTATTTGAAAATTCAATGAATTTGGAGAAATTTTGAAGGGGTGTTTGAAGCAACTCTTGGTGAAAACGTGGATTATGGTTAATGGGCACGAAAATACATTCAAATGGTTATTTAAAGGAGGCAATTCCTGAAAGATTCATTAAATGTGAACACATTTTTTAAGAGACACCAAAACACCTTTTAGAAAATTATAAAAGAAGGACTTGGAATGAATTGAAGAGGTCGCCTCCATCCCCTCTCTTTGAGACTTCTTTCTACCATTCTCATCATAAAATAATTTGGATACTTCTAGAGAGAAGAATGAGAGGATTTGTTGTTGTGTTAGTAGAGAGTGTTGTAAGAGAAAGGAAGAGATTCAAAGTAACTTCAAGAGTTTGGTAGATAGGGATTTGACATAAGATTTTATCTTTGTGATTACATTAGTTTTAATTTAGGCTTCTTGTGTGTTTACATGATTTCTACTTTTAAACTTAGGTGTTGTTGTGTTTTCTTGTTGAATTTTGAGTAATTTTCTTTATCTTTTTTCCTTAAAATGATAAGTAATTAAGTTTTGGATGGAAGTTGTGTGAAGTATTAATCTTTAATGTCAGAATAAGTTGTGATGACTTAATCCTCTACTTCCTTTACTTCTTGATTTGGCCAATTAAGGTGTTAATTTTTGTTGTGAGAATATGTAAGATCATAGATGGTATTGTTATTTAGAATGACTTGGCCATTAGAGGCTCCCCCGACACAGAGGGGGGTGTGCGTCCTTTATGGGGTGGTTTCAGCTATATAGATGGACCCCTCGCCTCTTCACCATTCTAGAAGAAACTTCATCCTTGAAATGAGGAGTATAAGTCCTACTTTTACCTATTATACCCCTTAGAGAGCTGTAGGAAATTAAGGTCACTTTATTCTGGTCTTACAGCTACTGAGATTCTCTTGGATGCACAATTCATGGATTGTTGACAAAGATCTCTGGTTGAATCAGGTTGACTACCTTCAAGACCAAGTAAACTTAGAGCCTTTATAGCTTGGGATGATGGATCCATGTTAACCTGAGCTAGCTACATCCACCTATTTAGGGATTTTTCCCCTTCCTGTTGACGCCTCTTTTGAGCCCTGGCCTTCCTTTAAAAAATTGTTGATTTCATCTCTTAGGCTCTGCATGCCTAGGCCCAGTATAGGTGTTGAAAGCATCTGGATTCTCCTCGCTTGAGATGATCAAAATCCTTGGTTTCTCATAATATATGCAAGACTCTTCTTATTGAGAGTAGTCTTGGGCATTCCCCAAGATGTAGTTAACCAAAGGGATGCATTCTTTTGGGAGTTGCTCTTGGCCCAAAACAAGCACAAAAACTTGATTATTTGGTCATGGGTTGCTTTTATAGGGTTTTCTTTGTTAATATGTTTCTAAGGCATTTTCGATCTGATCTAATTTCAGAAATATGCTCTTAGGTTTTCGCGCAAAGGCTACTTAATGAAAGTCCTTCACGTTATTTTTAAATTATTTTTCTATTTTTGTTGTCTTTTCTTTATCTCCCGTTCCTCTCAAAAGAGAGATTTATCTAGAATAAAAATTATACGGCGATGATAAGACAAGTTGGTGACTTCAAAAGATCAAGTGAAAAAGAAGGAAAATTGTGTGTGTTGAACATTGGTTTATTTTTATTTAAGTTAACAAACATTAAATTTTTTTTTTAGTAAGTTGATAGCTTGAACCCAACCATTTGGGATTTATTATGTTTTTCAAAACAATGCATTGCGCGTTAGAACATAAGAAAAACAAAAGATGATTATCAATCAACTACATTTGTCAAATAATATTGTTTTATAAATGTTTAGTATTATTTGCTAACAAGTATTGGTGAAGCACATCAGAAAAAGTAAAGAGTTAAACATAATAAAAAACATGGATTTGTGTGTTAATGAACATTAGATGGCTATGGAGATTAAGAGATGATGTGAAATGTAGTGAAACACTCATTATCATGCATGTATACTTATTGATCACATAGCATATGAATTATGAGCTTGTATATCGATCCCATGAGGAACGAGTTAAAATCTCAAATAGCACAATTACTAGTTTACAAATCTAAGTTCAGTTCAAAATGTTGAATGTTTTTTAGAATTTTAAAGTGTCTAAAATTTTAATCTATAATGAATGACGAGTTTTCTAAATAGTGTGAAAGTTTCTTTTGAATTGGTTCAATTAAATTAAAATTCTTCCTAGTGATTTTCCTGCTATAGTTGTTAGGCAGGGCCTGCTACTTCGTACTCGCTTTCAAGTTATAACGAACACTAAAATCTCATATTGTAGTTAGGTTCTACTAACTCTACAAGAATTCCGAGCACCCTACTTACCCATAAGGATTACGAGAATCTATCAACAATATTTCTACTCCACTAAAGTTTTATGTTTTAACCTAGTTGTGCTTCAAGTCTTCTTTTGATAATCCTATATTAAAACTAGTTTTAACTATTTAAATGGTTAGTTTGAATGTAAATTAAGTATTGAATGTTAAAAAATCTTCATATACGAGTTAGAAAATCAAACAATATATCCTTCAAGATTTCAAAAATTTTCTATCCTAGAGAGAAAGATTTTACATGGCAAGCATTATTTGACATAAAAACATAACTTGGATTTGTTATATCAAACTAAAATGCGAGACTAAGGAATGAAAAATCCAATATAAGGCAATTCTTGTTCCCAAATTTTGATTTTCTCTACAAAATCCTTGCTTGCTTGATAAAAATCACTCCTTTGCTTACTCACCCAAAAAAAATAATAATAAAACTCTCACAAACAATCACTCATACACAAATCCTTGACCTCAAGCTGCTTGAATATTTTCCCTATGCTCTAAGAGCAAATGAGAGTGCTTCTCATGAGAGTGTCACGTATCCAAGTGTGTGTCTTTATATGTTTGATAGTGAATTTTAAATATTTTAAACCTTTATTTATTTGAAATGTAAAAGAAACCACTAAAATTGTCTTAAGTTAGTGGGAGGCATGGTGACACTGAGGTGGTGGAGCCAGAGAACTAGTATGGGGCATGATAGCACTGAATTTTGTAAGTTAGAATCATCAATTTAAGGCTTATAGTGTCGGACGTTGACACTAGTAGTGTGGCGAAGTTGGCACTTAGTGTTTGGGAGCTTAGGGTCTAGTGTTGAAATGTCATGCGCTCTTTTATTTTTTTGTTGAAATTGGCTACATCGGTGTTGAGGTGCTCGTTTGGGTAGCATTGAGATGATGTTCCTCTAGTGCTGGGGTGCTTAGCTCTAAGCCAAGAATATCATGTTCTCTATAATTTCATGCATATGACTTGTTATACCACTGAGCCGTTGGACATGATTGTCGGGCACTTGCCTATTGATTTAGCCTATTTTGTTCTTTAAGTGCTTCAAGTCCTGAATTTTTTTATATACTACAGATGACACTACATATGCCCCCAAAAAGGAGAAAATTGATAAATAAAGGTTATGAAAAATCAGTTGAATATATCAACAAATTTTATACACCTCAGGGACATTTGTTGATGGATGTTGGATGTTATGGGTGAATGGCAGAGGAAGATATTGATCATAATAAGGCAATTTATATGATTATTTTCAAAGGAGAACTAAGCAATCTATCAAACACGGGAGAAACTTAAACATGCAAAACATAAGTAATGATTGATTGAAGGTTCTAAATGGTGATCAAAGCAATGAAATTCTCTATGAATTTTGAATTTTTACAAATTCATGTGTACCAAAATGATGAGAACAAAATTTGTTTTTATGAAATATAATCATTATCTAAATTTATCATGATATTTTTCTACTTATCAACAATGGACACACCAAATCCATCTTCACTTGATTAATAACTGACCAAATCATCTCTACCTTGGACTGCTCCATGGATGTACGACCAACCAGTTGGATACATTGTATTTTTGGAGGAACAATTTTAAATCTAAAATATGTATTATAAAAGTTATAACTTGAGTTTTTCCACAATTTAGCACTACGCACTAACTATTTAACGCAAGCATACGTGTCGTCAAGTAGTATAGGATTTTTGAGTCCAGTGTATCAATCCAAAAAGGAAGGCTATTAGTTTAAAGGCTTAAGAAAAATTCTAGCTTACAATAATAAGTCTTAGCCTGGAAGTAAAGTTGATTTAAATTGTACTTATAAACTTCTACCAAATTATCACTAAACCTAATGATTTACTCTAAAGTTAATTTTATTGAAGTTAAATAAGTCAAGAAAGATCGAGTTATGAAAAATACCATCCTCTTGCAATGAAATAAGTAACTTGTGTCGGAATTGAACACCTAGGATATAGATTGTAATTAGTGACAAATAGGAGCATTACTCTTATTTACCTTCCTTCGAGTGCATAAAGAAGTTTGGTTTAACTAGGAATGTTTTTTTGCCTGTCACCCTAGAAACTCCAAGTTACCCCTATCAAAACCTATCTCCCTATCTATTTGCACTGCGTTATGGAATATTTTTCTGTCGCCCAATAGTGAAATGTGGTTTCTACTAGCTGTTAAAGTCATAGCCCTCTTGAATCATTAGTGATTCGCAACTGATTTTAACATATCAATTGACCATATTGATAAGTAAATGAAGCATGAAGTAAAAACCATCACAATAATGAATAAAATTTATTCTAAATGTATCCACATATCCGACAATATTACTAATTCATCATAAGAGAAAGGTAAAAGAATCTACTCAAAATGCATGAAGAAAACACAATAATTCATTATCTTATAATAAAGGAAATTCATACACAATGAGTTTATAATTAATATAAGACAATATAGAATGAAACACTTAGTTTTTTTCCCTAAAAAAGGAAGTGAAAACTCCTCCCCAAATGATGTACAAGTGTTCCTTGCACTGCTTGCTGCAATCCTTTACAATTTCTTATCAATTCTCTCTAAGAAAATGCAGAAAAATACAAAATTTCGCGTTAAACTCTCATTTCCTGCACACATAGACTTTTTTATTTGACTTCACAAATGATCCTCCTTTGTTAGAACTGCTTCTCCCCATTCATAACCTCCAAATTTGTCCATAACTGCTATAAAAATTGCCCAGGTTAGTTATGGCGCCTAAGTGCCAGTCTGTGGTGCTTAGGCACCACACTCTCTGGTAAGCAGGGAAAATAATTTGCGCATAGGCACCAGTCTGTGGCGCCATGGCGTCGGGTTCTCTGTTTTTTAACACCAATTGGCGCCTGGACACCCATCTGCGACTCCATGGAGCAACGCCAAGGCACCATAAGCTAGGACCTAACGCTCTGACCTGCTATTGCTCCATTGCTCCATTTGTCTCATTTTTGCTCTATTTCGGTCCAATTTGTTTCAAACCTCCTATCTTTTATGCCTACAACACAAACATGGAAATACCTTCCTTTAAAGTACGATTTCATCAAATATAAGTGCTAAATATAAAGGAAAAATAGAATGCTACAACACATGTTAATGTACTCAAACTATGGCTAAGTCAAGTGGCCAAACATTGCACCAAAATATTCGTACTAAATATTGATGATGAAGAAATCTCTTATCAGTAAACAAAATGCAACATGTAAAATTGTTTGATGCTACAAATTTAACAGATTTAATGGGCAAAAAATTCAGTGATTGCATTGTTTGAACAAGATTAAGATCATATATTCAATTTTAACGTCACTGAAAAATAGCAGCGACTAGGACCAACACTACATCTCATGGTTTACTCACAATATCCATGAAATTTAATATCATAAAAATGAAATGAAATTTTATCATTTTGAGTTAATGCATCTAGTGCTTCAAATAGCTTACAATTTTGTCTCCTGCATAGGTTGTAAGGATTTCATGAAGTTTAGATTTTAAAATTGTGTATGACAAACAATACTACTTAATTAATTTCACTATGATCCATTTGTCTAATTCTTTCAGATTGTATGAAGATCAACAAGCTGAGAAAATTTTGGTGAAGTTGATGGTTGTTACATGTGAAGGAATAATGAAGGTTGTAAAATGCACTTTATGGACCCCACATTTTTTTTAATGAAAGGTGAACTCAAAAGACAATATGTGTGATTCGAACATGTTTATGAGCCCAACTTGTTGAAATCTTACCATTTTGTAAGTAAGACTTTGCGTGAAAAATCATACTTGATTTAACCAATTTTACAAGTCCAACAGTTACATATAGCTCCAAATAATAACTTAGTTCAGCCAATTTAGTTGTACTTTGATTAAACTAAATTTCATTGATATGAATTATTTATAATGCATAATTCATAAGCAATAAACAATAAACATATTTGAAATTATATAATTAAAAGAACAAATAATTTAATTTTTTTTTATTATAAAAGCATAGTTAAAATTCTAAAATTTAATAGCCCAAGTTAAAATTGATGCCCCATACTGACTATCAACATTATTTCACATTAGCTTGCAACATAAATCTAAAAACAAAAAGCATAAGCAAAAAAATTAAATTAAATTTTATATAATTTTATATTAANGATTCGAACATGATTATGAGCCCAACTTATTATATCTAAATTAGGCCAATTTTTCATCAAAATAAATGAATTCAAGTTATTTTGAACTTTTCAAATTCGTCGTCACTATATGCTTATTTATAGTATCGTAATTTAAATACTTATTAGAAACAAAAAAAAACAAAAAATTTGAAGTATTTAAAACCCTTAAAATAATTTTAGAAAATTTTAAATAAAATCTAAGCTCTATTTTGTCTGTCATTTGAGCAAATTTGATGATCTTGAAATGACAAAACTACCTTTAATAGATAGCTATTTGAATTATACATTCATTAAATTTAAAATTTATATCACCTCCAAATTAATACAATTAAATTCATGAAATCTTACCATTTTGTAACTAAGACTTTGCATGAAAAATCATACTTTGATTTAACCAATTTTACAAGTCCAACAGTTACATATAGCTCTTAATGGTTACATACTACCAGTTAAGTTTTTTTTTTTTTTTTTTGGCAACAAATCCAAATAATAATTTAGTTCAGCCAATTTAGTTTTGCTTTGATCAAACTAAATTTCATTCATATGAATTATTTATAATGCATAATTCATAAGCAATAAACAATAAACATATTTGCAATTATATGATTAAAAGAACAAAAAAATTTAATTTTTTTTTTATTATAAAAGCATAGTTAAAAATCTAAAATCTAATAGCCTAAGTTAAAATTGATGGCCCGGACTGACTATCAACATTATTTCACATTAGTTTGCAACATAAATCTAAAAACAAAAAGCATAAGCAAGAAAAAATTAAATTAAATTTATATAATTTTATATTAATACTATTATTACTCTGATTTTTGGTCTTAAGTATTAGATATGCAAATACATANGATTAAAAGAACAAATAATTTTAATTTTTTTTATTATTATTATAAAAGCATAGTTAAAAATCTAAAATTTAATAGCCTAAGTTAAAATTGATGGCCCAGACTGACCATCAACATTATTTCACATTAGTTTGCAACATAAATCTAAAAACAAAAAGCATAAGCAAAAAAATTAAATTAAATTTTATATAATTTTATATTAATGCTATTATTACTCTGATTTTTGGTCTTAAGTACTAGATATGCAAATACATAAGAAATGTGTGACATGAAGAAACCCCTACAAAAATGAAGTCACAAATTCATAAACCTACTGTCCTTATCCTAATTTCAACTTGTCAACATTCAAAATAGTGCAAAATTAATCTCATCACTAAACAGAGAGCTCAAGATAAGATTGAATCAAAATACAGGCCAATTGAAATACAATTACTGATGAACCAAATGATTTTCTACACCTTCAACTTGATTCATTCATTTTTATTATCATCAAAGTAAGAACTAATGCTTGCTCTTTATTAGCATTGATGCTCAAATTTAAGCCCTCCGAAAGGCTAAATTCACAACCAATAGGTACATGTTGTAAATGAATGCTTCTTTTCGATGAGCACAGTTAAAGCGCTTCTTCGAAAAAGGCGTGCTGTTCTTGTCGTCAATATAGAAAAAGAAAAGAATGGATGAGAAAACCGTTTCGCTGATACAATGTTGCAAAAATAGTTCTGTTCGTATTCAATTATTTTCTTGGCTTGCCAATTCATCGTNAACATAAGAAATGTGTGACATGAAGAACCCCCTAAAAAAATGAAGTCACAAATTCATAAACCAACTGTCATTATCCTAATTTTAACTTGCCAACAATCAAAATAGTGCAAAATTAATCTCATCACTAAACAGAGAGCTCATAGATAAGATTGAATCAAAATACAGGCCAACTGAAATACAATTACTGATGAACCAAATGATTCTCTACTATCTTCAATACAGAACTTATAGAGGGGATGGTTAACACCTTCAACTTGATTCATTCATTTTTATTATCATCAAAGTAAGAACTAATGCTTGCTCTTTATTAGCATTGATGCTCAAATTTAAGCCCTCCGAAAGGCTAAGTTCACAACCAATATGTACATGTTGTAAATGAATGCTTCATTTCGATGAGCGCAGTTAAAGCGCTTCTTCAAAA
Organism: Phalaenopsis hybrid cultivar; assembly: GCA_002079205.1. Lineage (NCBI taxonomy): Eukaryota > Viridiplantae > Streptophyta > Magnoliopsida > Asparagales > Orchidaceae > Phalaenopsis > Phalaenopsis hybrid cultivar. The sequence continues at coordinate 140,985 of JXCR01066430.1, forward strand.
AAGGCGTGTTGTTCTTGTTCTTGTCGTCAATATAGAAAAAGAAAACAAAGGATGAGAAACCCATTTTGCTGATACAATGTTGCAAAAATAGTTCTGTTTGAATTCAATTATTTTCTTGGCTCGCCAAGACATCCCATCTCTTTGATACAGGAGGGCCTCAGAAGAAATAGTTTGGTTGAAATGCCTCTTGGGAAGTTAAGCAAGCATGATCTTCTGCTCCAGTGCACCTTAGAAGAACCCAAGTGGCTCAAGTACCCCATTTGTTGCTACATGTATCAGCTCCATTGTTCTTTACTTGCGAGCTAAACCAAGGCAATATTAAGAACTGAGGACTTCTGGTTATCAATTAATAGTTTTTTTTATTATTATTATTATAATAAAAACATAATTTTTCTAAATATTCAGAATTTTTTTTAAGTGTTTTGAGTAGTTTTTTAAATAAATTAATTTATTTTTTAAATTTAAATATAAATACATTAAAAAAAATGTACTACCAAATACGCTTTTAAAATACAAACAAAAAACAAATAACAGAAATGATAAACAAGCCCAAAACTGTTTGATTACTAGGAAAAACTGGAAGAAGCC
>JXCR01066434.1:0-12215 GCA_002079205.1 Phalaenopsis hybrid cultivar
GTAAAAGGTGGTGCGGTGAGCGTGGACATGTCTTAAATAATAAGCAGAGCAAATTACTAAGTGGAAATGCAACTGAGAGATCCCACCGCAATGGAGTTCAATAAAGAATCTGTACATCGAGAGATTCAACAATAAGTTCAAGAATAGATGATGGTCCGGTTTGACCCGACCAGCAATTATGCAGTAATTTAGCTTCCAAAAAATGACCAAAAACTTGAACTAATTTATATTTAGCAGTTGGTGTGCACACTTAGGATGCTACGCAAGTATATGTATCGTTTCAAGTAATATAGGGTTTTCTTTTAAGACCCAATATCGATTAAGCGAAGTAAAAAATCCCTTAGGTTAATTCTAGTCTACTACTATCAGGCTTTAGTTTGGAAGGTCGATTAAGATGATGTTTTATCTACCAACTACTTCTAAATGCAAATAATAAATGTAAGGATAACAACTGTTCATAAATACAAGTATTAATTGTAAAGATAGCTTATCTGGATAAATTGGTTTGGAGAATTTTGATATGTTAAAGACTACCATTCTTGTGCAATTACCTAAATAAAATGATGAAATGAAATACTTAGAATTTAATGTAGTCAGTGACAAATAGAAGCATACCTATTCTTTACCCCCTCCCGGTGCTAGCAAAGAACATTGACTAACTTAAAGTCAATTCCTTTACATCTTGATTCCGCATCAGAATTATTTAGCCTCTCACCTCTAGATGCCCTTAAGCCTATGCCACTATATTTATTGAGTCTCAGTGTCAGGGTACTAAACCTTTAGTCAAATTGATAAGAATCAAGCTTGTCATTCTAGAACTAAATAATTTTACGCCCATCAAAACCTATCTCTCTATTTATTTGCACTCCCCCTTAAGTGATCGCCATGGCTCTGCCCAGAATGAAGTGTGGTATTCACTAGTTGGGTGAAATCATAGCCCTCCTGGGTCATTATGTTTCTCAACAGATTTTTACCTCACAAGTGATCAGTTTGCAAAGTCAATTAAGAGCCAGTGAAAATATCATCACGTTAATAAAATAAGAAGATTTTTAAGCAAATCTAAATTCCTAAGCATACATCTATTTCATTACAAAAGAAAAGTAAAATGAAGATAATAATATTAGCAGTAAAGAGAATTGATATAATTAAGCAATAAGTTATGTGCCAACAAGGAACATATGTCTACATATGCTCTTTCGAGCATATAGGTACGTTTAGTTTTCTAATAGTTTTATGCAAGCATCTGTCACCTAAAAACATCTAATATAAATAGATCATTAAATTATATTTCCTAAAGTTGCATTGCCGTGTACACTATTTCTTTAGCTAACCTGTCAATGTGAGTGCACTCAAGTTGCAAAATTACTGTTATCCTGAGTCTTAGTTTTACTTACAATAGATTTTAACATAACTTATTGTCACTTAAGTTATGTTAATGATGCAAAGGAGACATTACTCATCACATGAAAATAAAATAATTCTAACATAAAACTAATTTTCCTACACATGTCACTACTTCATATTAAAAAAAAGTGTAAAGAAAACTACTTATGAAGCATGAATAAAACACAATAGAAAACTTCGTTTAAATCAAAGAAAATCCACCAAAAAGTGTTTACAATTAATTACAAGAAAATTAAGAACACAATACTTAAATTTTTCTCTCTGAAAGAAAGAAGAAAATTTCTCCAACAAAGTCTCATGTTGATCCATGCGCCATTCATACTTCCTTACTCATATCTCTCAAAAATCCCTCACCAATCTCTCCAGATAATGAAGAAATCTACATCTCCATAAACTCATACCAAACTCCTTCTAAAACACTTCCTAATTTCTTCTCTAGAATCCTCTGATCACCTCTCATGAGAGGTGTCAAGCCCCTATATTTAAAGAGGAGTCAAACACCTCCTTTTTTCCAAAAGACACACCCCTTCATCCAAGAGACACACTCTTTCACTCCAAGAGACACATCTCCTCATAAAAAAACTTTTCCAAGGGTCTAGATTCATTGAATCACTCAATGGGATGTGCAAGTTGTCCAGAAGCTTCCAGAACATCCCGAAATGGCCCAGAATCTCCCAAAAGTCATACAATACCCATTTTGGGCGCCATAGCGTCAGACAGGGGCGTTATAGCCCTTATGTCTGGTGCTATGGCACCATTCTGGGCGTTATAGCGCCACCCTACTTGCAGCTCCACCATTTCGCCCTGTTTCGTTCTATTTCAGCTTTGTTTTGTCACGTTTAAGCTCCGTTGCTCTTTAGATTGGAATATAATCCTGATTCTATTTATAGATGTCAATGTGATGTATGTGATTATATGCTTATTTCCTAATTTATAATTATTAACTTGCAACAAGTCCAAGAACTTGATCCCAAGCAAAGGTTAGGTAAATTCTTAATTTCAAAGCAAGTAAGAATACAATTAGAATATTTAATATGTGATACTACGCAAGTATTCGTATCGTCATCAAGAAATATAGAACTTCTTGAATAAGCCCCGAATATCAAACCTACAGGGAAAATATAATATGCACTTTCTAAAATAGGAGAAATTAGATAATCAAAATTCTACTAAGCAAAATTTTTTACTTAAACTCTAGATACTAAAATAAGAATGAAAGTTTAATTTTTTTTTTGTAATTTTTGGTAGTTGAGAATAAAGTAAGCAACTAACTAACTTAATTAGATATTTGCAAGGCAATATAAATAAAATATATTTCTCTTATCATGAATCATTAACAAGTATAGGAATTGTGTTGTGGAAGAATTCTAATTGTGATGTGTCAAATAGGACACATAATATTATTTATCCTTAGTAGAGATGTTATAAAGAACATTGACTAATTTATAGTTTGAATAGTCTTGAAGACGTGTTAGGTAAGGAAGATACTAGCTCTCACTCTAGAGTTCCCTCTTTTCCCTCCACCTAGGAGCTAACATCTTGAATCAAAACCTAAGACTATAAAGCAAATTGGGGGCTTTAGCCTGTCACTCTAATGTCCTCTATTTCTACACCCTTCAAAGTTTATTTCCCTATATATTTGTACTCAATCCCATGAACTACATTCTCATCTATGAAATCAAATGTGATTCTTATCATTTGTTAACTGAGGCAATACCATCTTGAATCTTATATGTTCTCACAACAGGTATTAACATTTTAATTGGTCAAATCAAGAAGTAAATGAAGTACAAGATTTAAAATCATCACAAGTTTTTCCACATTAAAGTCCAGTACTTCACACAACTTCCCTCCAATACTTAATCACTTATCATTTTAAAGAAAAAGATAAAGAAAACTACTCAGAATTCATGGAGAAAATATAACCACACTTGAGTTTGAAAGTAGAAATCATGCACACAAACAAGAATTCTAAAGTAAAACCAAATGTAGTCGCAAAGATAAAAACTTATCTCAATTTCCTCTCCACCAAATGTCTTGAAGTTCCTTTAAATCTCTTCCTTCACTCACAATACAAAATGCACTCAAAATAAAAAGAAAAGGTGAGCAGCGGTGGCGACGTATGTGGTGGTTGACACTGGTCGGTTTGGATGGATGATGATGATTAAGCTCCTCCATGGATGATCCAAGTCTTCTTTTATAAAAATCCAAAAGGTGTCTTGGTGTCTCTTCAAAATGTGTCCTCATTCAATGAATCTTCTAGAATTTACCTCCTTTCAAAAGCCAATTAAATGAATTTTCGTGTCCATTAACTATTTCCCACAATTTTACCAAGTGTTGCTTCAAACACCTCTTTAGAAATTCATCTAAATTTAATGAATTATCAAATAACTACTTCTGGTGCTTAAGCGTGGGGTACCTATCACTTAAGTGTGGCTCTCTCTATTTAATTGGCGCGTAAGTGCAAGTCTTGGATGCTTAGGCTCCTCGGTTCATTTTTGCACCTTCGTCATTTTTGCTTTAAATTTGATCCTTTTTCACTCCTATTACTATTTTTCATCCAATTGATTGTATCTAAAAGAAGAACATACAAATACCTTTCATTAAAGCTCAATATCTCGAAAATATGTATAAAAATGTGTACATAAAGACTATATAATTTAGGTGTATCAAAATCCCCCAAACTTAAAATGTTACTTATTCTCAAGTGACACTCCAATCCTTTAAAAAATAAATAAATAGATTATGTATATGAGTTTCTTTAGGATATTCTAAAATTTTGATGTAGAAATATAGTTGTCCAATTTAGAAAAAACATTAGTGAATGAGACCAACTTAAAGTTTATGAAATTTTAATGTAAAGAAGTCTGAAAATATGAGTTTTTATCTAGTTCAAAAATATTGTAAATTCTCCAAATATAGAGTTTAGGCATTCTATCTTCTCTACATAAAAACTTTATTAAGTATAATTTTACTTAATATATTAAATCCTTAAGCTTATGAGTTTCTCAAGTCTTATACTTTAAAAAGATCAGATGCGGAACCAATTTTTTATTATGTACTAATCCTCAAGCTTCTCCTCCATTTTTCAACTTTTTTTGAGGCAAGGATTACTATATCTGGATAGGTCTTTAATGATTTTAAATTCCACTCTTTCTTTCCTAAAGCAAAGAGTCGATATATTTCCTTTACTTAAAAACATAATAATAGTTTTGAAAATTACTTTCAATAAAAGAAATTTAAGTTTTTAAAATAAAAGTCTAATTCTTTTACATTTTTCAAAAATAAAATTTCTCCTACTGAAGATAATTACCCAATATTTATCATTTCCACATTAAAAATTTTTAACTTTAAGTTTTTCTTCATTACTATAGGTTTTAAATAAATTCTCTTACTCATTTCTATATTCAAAAATTTACTTCTCTAATATAACTTCATATACATGATAATTTTTCTTCAAATTAAAATCAAATTTATTTGAAGTACATTTGAGTACAAATAAATTTCAAGTTCTTAGAAAAATTTTTCATCCCCCCTCCAAATTAAATTTTTAATAAGATAAAACATTTTAGCATCATATATATATATATGTAGGAATAAAAACTGAAAATAACATGCTTGCAGGAGTTTTTACATCCTAAATATACAAGTACAAAAATTAAAAATATGAGTAAAAATTAAATTGATCAAATTTTAATTTACTTCACATATAGAGATTCATTAGACTTCTATACAGTGGAGGATAGTATAAAAACAAACAAACATACTTAAAAAAAAAATTCACAATTACAACATAAAGAAAATATCTGGTAGCAATTTTGAATATTATAAACATGAAGTTTTTAAGTGAAAATTAGCAATATTTTAAACCTTCCTAGGATTCAGAATTAAGTTCAACATAGACTAACTAAAAACTCTAAACAACACAGCTAAAATAATTACTACCACAAAATCAAAACATAAATACTCACAAAAAAATAAATACACCACAATAGTGTCTAACAAAACAAAACATAGACTAAACTAATAGTCTCAAACAAACAAACAAAACAATAAGTACAGTATAACTGTTGCACGAAAAGTTCACAACAATACATAAAAACTAAATTGAACTATAGAACCAGTCTAATCATCCTCTTCCTCCTCAGCATCACTCTCATCACTATGTCAAACAACTGCAGGCTCATATGATGGATATTTTGGATATTGAGGGAAAACTACACTCTGGTCACCTCTAATTAGGTTTTCCATACATGAGTGGAATTTTTCCTCATAATCACTATATCTTCTCATATGTCCATCTATATGTTTTGCAAAATTTTATAAATTTAATACCATATCAGTGGTATAGTTGACATTGTCCAATATCTTTTCTAATAATTGTGATTGAGAATTAGATCCAGAAGTCTGGCCCTGTGATGTAAAAGCGCGTGAAGTAGAAGCTCAAGATGTCGAGGCACTTGAACAGCTAGAAAATCCACCTTTCCAGCCAAAAATTGAATGATGTGAATAAGATTTCACATTGACACTAGTAATGGGCTTGAGTGGTTGAAGTATCTCCTCCCAGCTATCAAATCTAACTCCAGCCTGCTTGCACAATCAAAAGATCAAGGATGTGAATCCCAAACCTGTAGTATTAGCAACGATGATAGAATTGACAATAACATCATAAATTAAAGCTCCAATATTGAAGGGCTTGAACTGCTGAATACATTAGTTTAAGGTTGCTCTATCTTGGGTCTCTTCACTAAGATGATTTATAGGCAGAAGACGAGCAAAAATAAAGTAGTGCCATGCTTTCACTATGACATTGATGCACCTAAATTATATAGTATTTTTATACACATTTTTATACCTATTTTTTAGATATGGCGTGTTTTTCTTTTAGGTACAATCAAATGGATGAAAAATGCTAAAAGAAGTGAAAAAGGGTCAAATTTGGAGCAATAATGAAGAAATGTGCAAAAATGAACTGAGGCATCTAAGCGCCCAGGATTCACGCCTATGCGCCAGAGAGTCATGCCTAAGCGCCAGGTACCCCGGGCTTATGCACCATAAGTAGTTATTTGTTGATTCATTGAATTTAGATGAATTTTTGAAAAGGTGTTTGAAGCAATCCTTGGTAAAAATGTGGGAAATATCCCATGGACATGAAAATTCATTCAATTGGCATTTGAAAGGAGGAACTTCTAAACGATTCATTGAATAGAGACACCAAGTCATCTTTTGGATTTTTATTAAAGAAGACTTGGATCATCAAACCCAACCGCCGAAAGAGGCCAGCCACCCATTAAATCTTACAGTCATCATTCATCCAAGTAACTGTCGTCGCTGCTGCCGCCAGCCACTTTCTTTTTATTTTGAGTGTTAGTTTGTATTGTGAGTGAAGGAAGAGAATTCAAAGGAACTTCAAGGCATTTGGTGGAGAGGATTTGAGATAAGTGTTTATCTTTGTGACTACAGTTGGTTAGATTTCTTGTTTGTATGCATGACTTCTACTTTTAAACTCATGAGTGGTTGTGTTTTCTCCATGGATTCTGAGTTGTTTTCTTTATCTTTTTTCTTAAAATGATAAGTGATTAAGTTTTTAAAGAATGTTGTGTGAAGTATTATACTTCAATGTTGGAAGAAGTTGTGATGATTTGAAACCTTGCACTTCATTTACCTCTTGATTTGGCCAATTAAGATGTTAATACATGTTGTGAGAACATGTAAGATCTGAGATGATATTGTATCAGTCAACAAATAATTAGAATCACATATTGATTTCATGAATGAGAATGTAGTTCATGGGGTTGAGTGCAAATAAATAGAGAAATAAACTTTTTAAGGGTATAGAATTAAAGGACTTTAGAGTGACAGGCTAAAGCCCCCAATTTGATTTATGATTTTAAGTTTTGATACCAAATGTTAGCCCTCAGGTGGAGGGAGAAGAGGGAACTCTAGAGTGAGAGCTGGTATCTTCCCTACCTAACCGGTCTTCAAGACTATTCAAACTATAGATTAGCCAATATTTTTTATAGCATCTCTAGTAAGGGTAAAGAATATAATTGCTTCTATTTGGCACAACACATTTAACATACTTCCACAACAGAATTTCTGCACTTATTACTGATTCATGATAAGGAAAAAGTTGTTTTACTTATATTTCTTTCATCTCACAAATATTTAATTAAGTTAATTAGTTTCTTACTTTATTTTCATATATCCAAAAAGTAGAAAAAGAATTGAATTTTCATTCCTATTATAGTATCTTAAGTTTATGTAAGAATATTTGCGAAGTAGATTTTTGTAATTTAAAATTTTTAAATTTCTAAAGTGCAAATTGCTATTCTCCCTGTGGGTTCGATATTCGAAGCTTAAACAAAAAGTCCTATATTACTTCATAATGATATATATACTTGCATAGTATCCCATATTTAAATATTATAACTGTATTCTTGTTTGCTTCATAGTGAAAGATTTACCTAGCTTTTGCTTTGGATCAAGTTTTTAGCTTTTTTTGAAAATTGTGAGTCACTATTAAGGAGATTAAACATATAATCACATACATTGCATTTTACATATACACCGAAGAATCAACACCAAGTTTTTTGTGTCGTTGCCAGGGAGAAAAATTATAGAAATTTGCAAAATTTTCAAAAGATGTTTTTTGAAAGCAAAAATTTCTATTTTTATAAAGTCTTATTTAAAATTTAAGATTTATTATAAGAATATTGTAGTGTTGTTTTTATATTAAGTTCTTGTTTGTGTGTTTTTATTTTATTTTATTTTATATGTATTTTATAGTAATGTATATGTAGTTCAGGTTCCACAGGACTTGTGCCTTGCGATTCTGAATTAGAAAGAATAATTAGAAAAATTAAAAAATTAGAAATTACCGAAAAATTTCAAGAAATAACAAATCAAAATAATCAAAATGTTGAAGAATTTATACCTTTAAGAGATTATGCAAACCCTACGGTGGATGAACTTCATTGTAGTATTCAAAAACTCACTGTGGTGGCTAATTCATTTTTTGGTAATGTTTGATGTGGAATCTATTTATGAATCATGGGAATGATTTAAATAACTCTTAAGAAAGTGTCCACACCATGCTATACCAGATTGGTTCATAACTCAAACATTTTATAATGGATTAGTTGGATCTCTTAAATATATTATCGATGTCGTTGTTGGTGGTTCATTGATGTCAAAACCATTTCATGACACTTATGCTTTAATTGAAGATTGAAACATAAAAGGGATAAGTGTTAGAAAATAATTCCATTTTTGTCTTATAAAGGATAAATCTGTAATTTCTTAAAATTAATGAAATTTGGAAGACTATTTAAATAAGGATATATTAAGGTGAGGGGTTTGATTTTGGAAGATCATAACACAAATGATTTGAAACCCTCAATTGATAGTTTTAAAATGATTTATAATTCATGATAATGATTAAGAATATAAACATTAAAAAATCCTTTTTCTTAAAATTGTAAATATACCCATTAAATCTTAAGAGCTTAGTAGTGAACAAGGCTTAATCAAAATTTTGTCTAATGAGATTTAGAAAATAATTTATAATTAATTTGAAACCTTTCAAAATGCTACAAACCCATTCTTTAAAAATCAAATTAATTAAATTCCTTAATTGAGTTGAGTTGTCCCCAAGGGTATTTACCTATATAACTCATAAGTGAGATATCAAGTGATGATTACCCCACTTAAGGGATAATCAAAACATCAAAATTCACTGAGCATAAGGGTATCAACTAGGTGAACTACATAGCAAACACAATAAAACCAAAATGAACTCGAGATAATTCTAGGGACTATGAAATGCTGACAGCGATTTTATATATGCTTAAAAATATAAGTATTTAATACTGCTGCTAAAAGATTTAATTCCTCAGCAATTGCACCAAAAACTTAATAACGGTTATAGATTCAATAAAGATGTATATACCTATTCTTTACCCATTGTCAAGAAACTATAGTGAATGGATAAGTGAATCAGTTCAAATTGTATTGTGCCAAATAGGAGCATACCTATTCTTTACCCATTGGTCCAGGCATAAAGAACATTGACTAATCCTATGCTTGTTTACTGAATCTACAGCTAGGCTGGGAGGATACCGACTCTCACTTCGGAGCTCCTACGTCCCCCTTGCCTGAGGTCTAACATCTACACTTCTGCACCCAAATGATAGGACTGAATTGGAGATTTGATTTTGTCACTCTAAAATCTCCAATTCTACGCTTGATAATTTTACTTCCCTATTTATTTGCACCCAATTTCTAAGGGCTTTGACCTCCATGAATCTTGGATGTAATCTTCACTTTAGTTGTACAACTCAACTTATTTTAACAAATCAATTGGCCAGACTTAAAGTAAATTAAGATCGATGTGAAAAGATCATCACAATTTCTTTAACATTTTCATGGCTCAACCAATTCAAATCACCATTTTGCAAATCTCAAGACAAGGAGAAAGACAGAGAAAACTACTCAGATCTCATGGGAAAAACACAAAAAATCTCAAGACAAGGAGAAAGACAAAGAAAACTACTCATATCTCATGGGGAAAACACAACAAATAAGACAAGGTAGAGAAAACTACTCAGAACTCATGGGGAAGATACAACAAAACTCAGAATTCATATATAAAAGCAAAGTCATACAACTACAATAAGTAAATAACACTTATCTTTAATTTCTCCCCAAGCAAACTCCTCGAAGTTCCTCTGAATCTCTTCCTTTCTTTACAGCACAAAGAATTCTTCTTCTAAGCGACAAGGAGGAAGAAATCTCTCACTTTCCCTCCACTCTTACAATCTCTCAAGGAATTCCTCACAATTATACTCACTACACTCTCCCAACACTTTACACACTCCTATTTTCGGCCAAAAGCTTTTGTTAAAGTAGTGGATGAGTTTTCCCAAGAGTTGCCTAAGCATGCCTCCAAAATTCGTCCTCATCCAATGCATTGTTGGACATAACCACCGATCTCACCGTCAGCGGCCTTGAGGGCACCGTCGGTGGGCCTTCTACCTTATTAAATCTGGAGTCTCGCAAAATTCTTGCCGTCGGAGCCGTTGGGCTCGTCGTCGGCGCCCTAGTTCAAATCTTCACATTTTGGTCCTTTTCGCTCCAAATTCGCTTCTTTTTACACCTTTTTGCTCAAATGACCATAATTCATCATTCCTGCAATAAAACATCAAAAATACCTTTCTTTAAAGTGCAATATCATCAAAAACAATGTAAAATATGTATGAAAATCTCAACATATTTTTCTTTGGTCAAAATCCCCCAAACTTAACTATTACTTGTCTCAAGTAATTTTAGTACTATATAAAGTTATGTTCTATTGTAGTAAAGTTTTAATTCAGAAATACTATAAGTATGATCTAAGTAAATACTATAGTGAGATTTTCAAAAAAAAATCAATTAATTAAATTAACTCTGTAGGTACAAGCTTATCTAGTCATCAAGTTTAAGAGTTCTAGTCTTCTATTCATTTCAAGAATGACTATATGTTGTAATATCAAGTCACTTAGAATATTCAAATACTCTTCTATTCATTTCAAGAATGACTATATGTTGCAATATTAAGTCACTTAGAATATTCAAATGATAAGAATTCATGAGAACACTACTAGTAAAAGATCTATTCCATAAATATAAGTTCAGGAATTTATTTAGGTTTTCCCTTTAGGTAGGTCCAGTGAAGAACTCTTACTAGTAAAACTGATCCATAAATATAAGTTCAGGAATGTCTTTAAGTTTTCCCTTTAGGTAGGTCCAGTGACGCCAATTTTTGATTAGGCATATCCTCAAGCTTCTCCTCACTTTCATATATTTTTTTTCTTTCTTTTCTCTTTTTCATTTGGATTGCTTTTAATCCTATAGATTTTTCTTTTCTTTTTGGGGATTGTTGTCAATCCTTTCTTTTTTTCCTTTTTCAAGCGAGGATTACTATATCTGGATAGCCTTTAATGATTTTGAACATCACCTTTCTTTCCCTAAATTAAGATTACTATATCTGGATAGCCTTTAATGATTTTGAACATCACCTTTCTTTCCCTAAATTTGAAATATATCTGGATAGCCTTAATAATTTTGAACTTCACTTTTCTTTCCCTAAATTTGAAACTCAACACTCCTTTACCTTATAGATATTTCATAGTTTTTACATCATTGAGCCCCAATCTTTTCTTCTAATTCCTTTACCTTATAAATATTTCATAGCTTTTACATCATTTAGCCCCAATCTTTTCTTCTCATTGCTTACCTCATAAATATTTCATAATTTTCACATCATTGAATCCCAATCTTTTCTTCTCAAATGTCTTACCTTATAAATATTTCATAGTTTTTACATCATTGAGCCCCAATCTTTTTTTCTCAAATGTGTCTCAAATGAACTTATAAATATTTCATAGTTCTTACATCATTGAGCCCCAATCTTTTCTTTTCAAATGAATTTCCAGAGATATTTCATAGCTTTTACATCATTGAGCCCCAATCTTTTCTTCTCAAATGATTTTTCAGATTCTTAGCATTTCATAGTTTTTACATCACTGAGCCCCAATCTTTTCTTCTCAAATGAATTTCCAGATTCTTAATACTTCAAAATATAATTTTCTTTACTTTAAATAGTTAACTATAATCTTATTCTCTTATACAAAATATCTTAAGTTACAAAAATTTTACTTTAAATAGTTAACTTATAGTCTTATTCTCTTATACTAAATATCTTTATCTACTAAAATTAATTTTCATTACAAAAATATTCCTTTAAATCTACCATAATATTTAAATAGCTA
>JXCR01066439.1:4922-17694 GCA_002079205.1 Phalaenopsis hybrid cultivar
ACCTTAACGCAGCATACATCAGCACTGACAGAAGCAAACCCTAAAACAATTAACAATTCGGTAAAAATTCCAGAAAACAAGGGCAGTAATGACCTTAGAGGATCGAGGCTTCGACCAGCCCTTCGCGTCCAGCTCATCAAAGGAAGCTGCTGACGCGGCCACGAGGACGACCAGCCGATGGGTCCTCAGGGGTGCAAATCGCGAAGGTGATAGCACCAGCCGTGGAGAGAAGAGGATCGCCGGAGGTAGAGACGGCGGAACCGGCCGGAGTAGCGCCCGCGGGATGCAAGAGGCGACTGTCGGCATGCCCCCCTCTCCCGCCCCCCACGCCTCTCTGCCTTTGTGCTAAATCGGATAGGAGGAAACGAACAAAACTAATGTGTGTTCTTTTAAGTAAATTTATATCTAATAAACCATCATTTCCTAGGTTGTTGTGATCTCTTGACGAGTATTATTTGTCGGGTCAATGTCGTTGAACGATGCAAGTTAAATTATCGGGATTGACACGGCTATAACTGTGCTGAGAATCCAATGAATCAAACTTTTGTCAACTCGAATGTTACGGATTTGGATTTAATGACTTTTATAGATTTGTATATAAGGTCAAATCTTTTCAAAATCTATCATGTGTGACACCTTTCAAATCCCTTGGATCTTCAGGATGAGGCAGGTATGACGATCCCGGCAAAGTCATATGTACTCGAAGACTTACCCCACACTTCCATGTTGGTGGTGACACTTCTCGTTAAATGTTGTGTTGAGCTAGGAATTAGGATGCCTGGCAGTTTTTTAATGCCTCTAACTATTGTTCTTTGATGTTTTGTTTATGCTAACCATGCATAACTTTTTTGTTTTTTTGTGTGCGGGTGTGCTTGATGTGTGTGGTAATATATTAGAGTGTTCTTTTTTAGGGAGTTGTGTATATGCATATGCACACACACGCATGTATCACTAAGGAGGAGCGCGTAATGATTTCTAACCCTTTGCTTACAGGTCTTGTTTAACTCCCCCGATTAAAAGGCACGAACTATTATGCATGACATGACTTTCAGCACTAACACTTGTTTTCATGCAGGTTGAGTCTTTTATTTCTCTTTCAAATCTATTTGATATAGTTTCTATGCTGAGTTTTTATTGAAAATAAGGTAGAAGCACGGGTTTCGAAGTGGATGATGCATTGAATCACATGACGGGGACCGGAGCGGCAACTCGTGTCTCGTACCTTAAGTTCATATCCTATTTTTGTATAGATCTAGGATCATATATGTATATGTAGAGTTCAACTGTTTTTCCTGTTTTTGATGAGATATGTTGCTGACCGAGCGACATTAGGCCTTATTTATATATTTTGGAGTGTTTTGCTCTTTTTATTCAGTGTTTGCATGCCTGGATTGCTTTTATTGTTTAGTTCTATGCATATGGGATATCACAAAATTATAATTTAGAACCATTAAGAACCTTACACTCATAATATTTCTAACTAAAATTCTAATAAAAAATTCAAGATAAATCAAATTTTATGATTAAAAGATTTGTGATTTTCAAAAATCTATCTTTTATTTTTCTGCATGACCTTAGCATGATATCACCCAAACTATATAATAGAGCCTCCATAATACCTAAGGATTGCTCAAAGCAATTGCATTCATACTTGCATATCCCAAGAAAAAGTCTTCGTGCTTCTCCAACCCAATTGACCCAGCATACCTTTTATATAGAAGATTGTATAGTGCGCCTAGAGTGCTAGAAGACTCCCTAACCAAAATGTGGTGTATGTCCTTTTGTTGGGAGTGTTTCTAGCTTTATAGCTAAATCTCCCTTTCTCATATTTTCCAACGGCATCATTGTCACTTCGACAGTGTAATTCCCACCTCTTAAAGCTCCACCTGATAGTCATAGGNAGATTGCTCAAAGCAATTGCATTCATACTTGCATATCCCAAGAAGAGGTCTTCGTGCTTCTCCAACCCAATTGACCCAGCATACCTTTTATATAGAAGATTGTATAGTGCGCCTAGAGTGCTAGAAGACTCCCTAACAAAAATGTGGTGTATGTCCTTTTATTGGGAGTGTTTCTAGCTTTATAGCTAAATCTCCCTTTCTCATCTTTTCCAACGGCATCATTGTCACTTCGACAGTGTAATTCCCACCTCTTAAAGCTCCACCTGATAGTCATAGGATAGTGTTTTTATCCTCTGACCTTAGGGCTACTGAGATCCTTGCAAGCGACATAATTTATGGATTGCTGACCGGGGATATATGGATGTGTTGGGTCGACTACCTTCACAACCAAGTAGACTTAAGGTCTCAGTAGCTTGGAATGCGGTATATGTGGTACCTACCTCTACCTTTTAGAGACTACTACATTCCTTTGACTACCCTTATTGAGCCATGTCGCTCCTTTTACCTTCATTATTATCATCTTGACGAACTNGGGTCTCAGTAGCTTGGAATGCGGTATATGTGGTACCTACCTCTACCTTTTAGAGACTACTCCTACATTCCTTTGACTACCCTTATTGAGCCATGTCGCTCCTTTTACCTTCATTATTATCATCTTGACGAACTGATTGCTAATAAGTCGTCGCCTGTTTGGGATACGATAATTTGTCATCACTCTTATAACCCGGATGTGCTTTGAAGTATTGAGATTTCCCGTCGGGATGATTCAATCATTTTGTTGGCTTTGTACTTTGATGAGTTTATTACCTATGTAGGGATTACAAGAGACTCACCCTCCGCTCCGTGACTAACACTAGCTTTAAAAACATTAGTGCATTCAACGTGAGGTGACCTTCCTTTGTTAGCACTGTGCTNTCGTCGAGATGATTCAATCATTTTGTTGGCTTTGTACTTTGATGAGTTTATTACCTATGTAGGGATCACAAGAGACTCACCCTCCGCTTCGTGACTAACACTAGCTTTAAAAACATTAGTGCATTCAACGTGAGGTGACCTTCCTTTGTTAGCACTGTGCTAGATGTCACTATTAATATAAGCAATACTCATTTGGATCAAGAGTATTCTGGGGCAACCTCTATGATGCAATTAACTAAGTGGGATACGTTCCATTGGGAGCACTCCCGACCCCATAATACGTAAGCACGCCTGAATCTCTGATTTTGGGTAGTCTATGTAGGTATTTTTTTCACAAATACAGTCTAAGGTGCTTCAGTCTGATCTTGTTTTGGTGGATATACTTGACATATCCTTACAAGGTTTATCAAACATAAGCTCACCACATTCTTTCTCTTATTTGTCGTCTTTGTCGTATGTTTGTCTTTTTTGGTTTATCTCTTCTTTTGATAATTCATATGATACAGAAGAGATTTATTCAAAAAAGATAAGTATAATACAATAAATAGACTTGTGACTCCTTCAAAAAATAAAAAAATAAATAAAAATGATGAGAACATCCCTTTCAGGATGATTCAGTTTATTTACAGGCTCCGTATGTAGATGATCGTGTTACACATGTGAAACTGTGAGAGACTGACTCTCTGCCCTGTGGCGTAGCAGGAGCTTTAAAAGCATTAGACTATTCTCCTGTGAATACTTGTCATTTGATAGCTCTGTGATAGTTGTCACTTTAAATGCAAGTAAAACTCTTTGAATCAAGAGTATTATTGGACAACTCCTAAAATGTAATTAACCAAGTGAGATGCATCTTTTTTTAAGCACTCTAAACCTTAGAATAAACAAGCATACATAAATCTCTAGTTGTGGGTAGCTTTTGTAAGCATTCTTTGGTGATTATATGGCACAAATTATTTTGATCTGATCTTTTTCGGACGCATGTGCTTGACATATCGTAGAGAAGTTTCCTGCACTGAAGTTCTCCACATTTTTTCTCGTGTTTATCCGACTTTGTCGTATGTCCTGATTTTACTAGTGCCCTGTTCTCTTGATCATTCATATGATTTGGAAGAGAAACTTATTCATAAAAAAGATGTATACAATGATGAACAAAGTGATAGCTTTTAAAAAAAAGTTTGAAAACAGATATTATATATAATGAATAGTGTAATTCAAATTCAGTCAAATTGGTTGAATTCTACATTCAGTCCAAATGAATTATGTTGTAGAGTTCAAATTCATTCATACTTTACATTATATTTATAATGTTGCATAACAAATACATGATTTTCTCAAATACATGCAAAAAAAAACTACGGTACACCACAATTTTACTCAATTAAACAACCCTTAAAGCAATCATCTATAACCCACATGACCAACCATTATCATCACTTTCTACCAAGAACTCTACGACAAGTTGATACTATAACCACTGTCAACAACATTCATGGTGGACTATTGCCTCTTCCACAATTGACTACAATCTTCGTAGCCCATTACATTTGTTATTATTGAAATGACGCAGTAACACGGGGAATATTCCCCCTGTGTTATTCATGTGTTATTGCGTGTTATTCATGTGTTATTGATGTGTTATTGTGTTATTATAATATCAAGAATATTCTCAGGACAAAATAACACATGAATAACGCACAATAACACTTAAATAACACGGTTTAGGATACAATAACACATGAATAACACACAATAACACTTGAATAACACGCGAAATATTCCCGACACAATAACACATGAATATAACACACAATAACACTTGAATAACACGGGGAACATTCCCGACAGAGGAAAAAACGGCGCAGTAACACAGAGAATATTTTTCGTCTTGTTATTCATGTGTTATTGTGTGTATTCATGTGTTCTTGATGTGTTATTGTGTTATTATAACACCAGGAATATTCCTAGGACACAATAACACATGAATAATACACAATAACACATGAATAATACACAATAACACATGAATAACACGGGAGGGAATATTTTCCGTGTTACTGCGCTGTTTTTTCTCTATCGCGCAGGGTGTCGTGACGTTATTTCATTCGCTACGCATGTTACTCTACATGCGTAGTACTGATGTAATATTTTTTCCAACTCACTTCTCCCACCCATCCCTCTCTCTCTCTCTCTCTCTCTCTCTCTGCTCCCTCTCAATGATAGACAGTCTTTACCGGATTACATGCACTCACAAACAATAAGAAGCCGTACCCCCACAACCCTTTTTCTTTAATATTCTTATGCGTTTGCTTTGCCCATATTCTGCACTAAGAAAATAGAAACCATCAAAGACCGTCCATTTTGCGTAGCTGACAAAGCTTCTCTTTCACTATTTTATTTTATTTTAATATCCATTTGCTCATTAGTTTGGCTTCGGATCCCATACGACAACTTCATTATTTTCTTAATTAACGGCCAGAAATCAATTACTGTTTGGGAATTTCTTGAAGTTCCTCTTTTTCTCATGCCTTGAACAGCACCGCAAGAGGCTACAAAATTGCTTTTCTCATTTAAAGCATTTCAACCATGCACAACATATGTACTTTATTTATTTTGTTTTTTTATATTTAGGAAGATTTACATTTATGCCACTCACTTCTTATGTATTTACATATTAAAAACATAACTTTTAATATTTACATATACGCCATGAAAATGTGTACTTCATTTTTTAAAAGTTCAAATAATGATATTTTCTTATGTGAAATATAAGATTTGGTGGTATAAATGTAATGTAAAAGCCCGTTATATGCTTATATTCATACATCTAAGAGTTTAATAGTTTTTATCTTGTCCTAAAAAATATTAAAAATATTTATTCTAATGATCATTTCATGTAGTTCCTTAGGTATTTAAGGCAAATTTAAGCTTTCATCTTATGTATTTGTGTGAAATTTAATTACATACATATCACACAATTCTTATGTATTTACATATCTAACCCCTAAACTTTCATGTTTACATTTATAACACTTTTATACTTTGAGCTCATGAGAGTTTTCATGTTTACATTTATATTTTGAGCTCAAAAGTGTGTTCGTGTTCAGCTCGTTTGCTTAACGGGCCGAACACGAGCCGTTCACGGACAAATAGTCGTTTTGACAACCCTAATCACATACTCATGAGATGTTAAGGATTGGAGCAAGATTTAAAATATCATTTGAATCTAATTCAATAATTTTTTATTCTATTTTCTTTATTAATACTTTTAATTGATTATAAATCTTTTTAGCCTTGAAGTCAATTAAAATTTTTAAAAATACAACTCTTAAAAATATATATATATATGATTGATTAGTAGTATTTCGAGCCAAAACGAGCCAAAAACGAACGCACAAAAATTTATTCGTGTTGTTCGTGTTCGGCTCGTTAACTTAGCGAATGAGCCGAACACGAGTTTCTTAACGAGCCGAACACGAGCTGTTCGTGAACAACGAGCCATTTTGAGGCCCTAGTTAAATGGTAAGTATGTAATTGTCCCAAATTATTTTATTTCATAATTACATTTTTGAATGTTTAAGAATTTAATTATATTGAAAAATATATATGTTTTCTTCATAGTATTATATATAAGCCGTGTATTGAATTATAATGTTATTATTTATATGATAATGATATCGAGATTAAAATTCAATTTAAGTGAGTAATTTTTATAATATATTTATTGATTAATATTTAATTATGTACCAACATACTTCCATATGGTACGTGTAAAGGAAAAATAGATTGGCATGTGAATTTCCTTCTTATTATGAGTAAACATTTGGTGGAGAGTGACTCATGAAGAGTGCAAATAGACATTTCTTAAAGGTATTTCATTAGTGCGGCATATTATTAGTACAATTCTCTCTCTCACTCTCTTACTCACACAAACACACACACACGCACTATATTATATATGATAAGATTAATAAGAATGGTTAGGCTATAATATCACACTCATAAGGAGAGAAAAGATTATGTGTCTGTCGTTCAGATGTCCGGACAATGATGTGGATCATATCACGTCACTGTGCATGAAGCGTGGTGTGATCCAGGTTATCGTATGCACGTATGGTTATCAGGACGTAATATTATTATCCTCAGAAAGTCGTTTAATACTAATATAAAATTGGCAAAATTTATTTTGGGTATTTTTGTTGTGAAAAAATCAACGGTAATAAAACAATAAATTGAAACAACAAATTCGCAAAATATAAAACACACAGTGAAACACACAGATTTACGTGGTTCAACATATTGCCTATGCCCACGGAATTGCAGAAGATTTTATTATTTTGATGAATTATACCGTCGTTCGCCTCGACGAGTACAATAAAGCTTCTCTCTCTCCCTCGCTCTCTCCCCCGGAGGAAAAAATATTACATTAGTACTACGCATGTAGAGTAACGTGCGTAGCAAATAAAATCACGCCACGACACCCTGCGCGATAGAGAAAAAAAACGACGCAGTAACACGAGGAATATTCCCTCTCGTGTTATTCATGTGTTATTGTGTGTTATTCATGTGTTATTGTGTCCTAAGAATATTCATGGTGTTATAATAACACATGAATAACACACAATAACACATGAATAACACGGGGAAGAATATTCCCCATGTTACTGCGCGTCTGCGCCGTTTTTTTTTCTGTCGGGAATATTCCTCGTGTTATTCAAGTGTTATTGTGTGTTATTTATGTGTTATTGTATCCTGAGAATATTCTTGGTGTTATAATAATACAATAGCACATCAATAACACATGAATAACACGCAATAACACATGAATAACATATGAATAACACACAATAACACATGAATAACACGGGGGGAATATTCCCCGTATTACTGCACCGTTTCTTTTTTTTGTCGCGCGTGGCGTGATTTTATTGGCTACTCACGATATTTCTACCAGTACTGATGTAATATTTTTTTCCTCTGGAGAAGTGATTTTGAAGGGAGTACCTTGGCTGCTTGAGATGCATGAATTAAAACATGCAAAAATGCACGTTAAAAATGCACGTTACTTGGAAACTTCCTTTAATTTGCCAAAGCAGAGGAAATAAGGAGATTGATTTTTGCGAATCCAGGAAGCAATGGCGGGAGATTAATTTCTGGAAAGGAATTATCGAAGGAAGAAATTAAGGCTCCTTTCCTTAATTTGTGAAACAAAGAAAAGACATATACTTAAATATATTAAATACATTCTATAAATGCAAGACCTGCCTAAACAGATAGAGGATAGGGCTCCACCTTCCTTAAACAATTTTATTTATTTTATTGTCTAAATTAAAAATTTTTGGATGGCTGGATGTCACTCTCACATAGATTTTACTAGCTTATAAGTGTTTGATTGTGTGAATATGTATAATTGATATGNGACCTGCCTAAACAGATAGAGGATAGGGCTCCACCTTCCTTAACAACTTTATTTTATTTTATTGTGTCAATTAAAAATTTTTGGATGGCTGGATGTCACTCTCACATAGATTTTACTAGCTTGTAAGTGTTTGATTATGTGAATATGTATAATTGATATGAAAAACACCGAAAATAATAGGTAAGGAAAACAATGCTAAGCTCTCACAAAACGCTATTTTGTAATTGTAACAATTAAGATACATTAATATCAATAATCTTTTTTCATTTACATGCATGAGTATCTTATCATCCACCGTTAGTAACATAAAACGATCGACTCTATCATAGTCAATGGTCATACAAACATCTTATACAGTACATATCGTTCATATACTCATCTCATTCAATGTCACGTAATCCATATATCATTAACTAATGTGGAATAGTCATCACAATAACAAAGCTTAACATACATGATGATATGACTAATAAATTAAAAANTAAATAATAGGTAAGGAAAACAATACTAAGCTCTCACAAAACGTTATTTTGTTATTGTAACAATTAAGATACACTAATATTAATAATCTTTTTTCATTTACATGCATGAGTATCTTATCATCCACCGTTAGTAACATAAAATGATCGACTCTATCATAGTCAATGGTCATACAAACATCTTATACAATACATATCATTCATATACTCATCTCATTCAATGTCATGTAATCCATATATTAGTTAACTAATGTGGAATAGTCATCACAATAACAAAGCTTAACATACATGATGATATGACTAATAAATTAAAAAGTATATAAATCATAATAAAACTCAGACAATTTAATTTAACAGAAGTGAGTAGCTATAAAAATGATAAAAAAAAACCAAAACACTTCTATAAGTTAAAAGTAAGAAAACTCTCTTCAATTCCCATTCACATAACCAATCATGAAATTATGCTTCACATAATAACAACATGCAAGCACAAAATCCTCTTTAACATGAAATTCTAAAAAGAAAAAGATATGTTAAAGAACTAATAAAACTNCTCTTCAATAACATATAACTCCTATTCACATAATCAATCATGAAATTATGCTTCACATAATAACAACATGCAAAAACAAAATCCTCTTTAACATGAAATTCTAAAAAGAAAAAGATATGTTAAAGAATTAATAAAACCTAAGTTACTTCTGAATTTTAACTTTTTTCCTAGTAATAAATAGAGGGGATATATAAAAGAACATTTTACAGGCAAAATACTCCACATGCATTCAATACTAATCTTTGCATTGAATAAAAGTTTTTTTCAACAATGAATAATCATTATCCTTAGCATTGCTCATGAAAATGGATAAATTCTTATATTTTGCTTTATGAACATCAAAAGGACTTACCATTTGAGGATGCCATATTCAATGTAGAGGAAAATGAGGAGATAATTTATCCTAAAACTATTAAGTTAAAGTTGGTCAATCTAACCCACGAGAGAAGAAATAGAAATGAAAAGATAAAGAGGAGAAAAATATGATGAATCACAAAAGTAAGAGCCATCAAGGGCTTAGAATCATTCAATTAAAGCTATACTTTTAGAGAGGAAAGGTCTATATGTGCCCGTGATATAAGAGAGCAAGTTGAAATGTTTGAATTTGTAGCACTTTGATAGAAAATAAATTGAAAATATCTCATTAAAGTCTCATACTACTAGTTTGAAGACACTTGTAGCGTGGCATGTAAATTGTTTTGAATTTCCATAGTTTTTTTTTGGTTTGGCTAGAATGTGTTCTATGCCCGTGAGTGCTGGTGACCTTTGAATCCTAATCATTAATAGCTATTATACACTGCACAATTTTCTATGTTTTGATCGACGGACAGAACCTTGGATTTCAAAGAAGAGAAGAGAGAGAAAATAAAAATGATTTGTGCATGTTTTTGAGGTTACTATTTATCAATAATATTCCTATGCTGTGATAATTGAATCGATTTGCATGTGCTGTTTGAATCCCTCTCATTAAAGATTTGAAACTATTATTTTTTGTTATTTTAAATTTTTATATGCTTTAGGCCTCGTGTGACCAAGCACGAAATTATTTTAAAAGACATGTTCACAGAACTTAAGTTTACAATTTGCATTTAAAATGATGAAAGATTGCCTATGGAGCTTCACTTGACTATTCAAACATGGCCTTACTCAAATACATGGAAGGTATTCTTAAAAAATAAAATTAGAGGTAAAAAGTCATTGATTACAAAAACAATCCTCTTCTATTAAAAACAAAAGATTATGCTAAATTTTATCATAGATGAGAAATGTTGGGCTCCACCTAAACGCAAACACGACGACACGATAGCTACTACGGCAAACATGACGCCGGTCGATATAAGCCTCCCTCCGCTCCCCTCTTCNGATCCGATCCTGTTCTTGCTAAATTTTGTTTCTGGCAAAGTGTTTAGATTTTGGTTTGAATTCAAGTTTCATGCTTAGGAAAACTCTTCTTTAGGAGATTACTAAAATTAAATCAATATTAGGTGCTGGATTTTAGAAAATCCCTACACTTGTTTGGTTATGCAACCTTTGGTATAGGAGCTCAGATTTAGGGTTTGTTGGGGCAGTTACAACTTATTAATAAGCTGTTGGGCAATAGCTGTGGTTGAAAGTTATTGCGGAGAAATTAACTGTCTGTTTATTATTTGCAGAATGACATTTCTACTCTTATACTATACTGTTGTTCATAACAAAACTATTCATATTAGCATATTTCATACTTGAAAGCAAATATCCAGCTTAAATTTTACAAAATAAAAATAGACACATCACAAAACAGCTAGTAACACAACAATCAAAATAAAAAAAAAATGACTATTAATATAATAATTAATGATATGATAATATTATTTTTAAAATGTAATTGGTTCACGAGATAAATCGTTCTCCAATGAAACTTATCATGCCCGATCACTATTGTCAGTGGATTCCTTTAACCCATATGCCCACTAAAAGAAATCACTGTTTTCTATTCTTTTTTTCAGACACATGTAAGACTGTCTACCGTAGCTCTGTAGCTGTCGCGAGGTAATTAGAGAACATTGTAGACCACAGTAGCAATATAATACTCTGGAGGCACCAGAGATCCTCAAACTCATCTTTTTTGAAGATTTAAAATAACAAAGCACAAATCCTTAGATGCATCATTAGCGAAATAAATATTATAAAAAGTTAATGCAAGTTTAATTAAACTATGAAGTTTCAGAGAACACAATATAAACCGACGAATCTTTTACTATAAAAAGAGAAAATACCTTATAAAAAAAGTTTTTAGTTGTCTTTAAACTACGTAATACCAAGCTTGTATGTGTCACATATGAATATCACAAAAAAAACTATTCAAAAGAACCTCAAAAGCCATAGCACCAAACAAAGTAGAATTTGGTTGCATTCATTGGGATTTTAAATGTGACAGAAACCAATAACGACATATAAGCCATCCAAATGAACTCTTAAGGTGAAATGTCTCATCATAATCCTCAATAATTAAAAATAAAACGTGCAATATTTAGATTACATATTATATCCACGGCTGTCTTATCAGCCATCCAAGTGGAAAATAACAAATGCATAAGAACTGAAAATAAAATTGAGACTCAGAATAAACATTATTTGCATAAACCATCGATACAACAAACCATAAATGTTATTATAACACATTGCAAATGAAGTGAAAGCAAAATAACAGACAGTCCCTCAATTCAATCCTCCAACAATGTTATCTGTATTTCACTCCATCAATCATATCATCTCCCATGCACCTTCTTTATCCTGAGTGCTAGTTTCAGGCAAATCACTTTTAGCCTGTGATAAAGATTGTTAAACTTGATATTCATATGCTTCAACAAGGAGATGTGACTGATCTTATCAACTCTGTTGAAGTTAATGTCACTACGCGAATGATGCCTTCTAATAAATTGTGGAGCGTCATTGTGGTGACCACAATCGCACTTGTTTAAAAAATAGATTTGTCAACATTTCACGCATTATGACTCATTTTTTTCTTCTAAACTCCAAATATTCTTTCAATGACACTGCGTAAGGACGAATTTTACTAGTGAAATATCTTTTTTCTATCTGAAGCGCATTACTTGATCTTTCATCAGCAATGTGATATTTAATATCCAAAAATGACTTTGGAAGAGAAGGGAGCGGAAGGCGTATACAAATTAGATTGATAAGGAATTCGATGATGTTTAGCCAGTTGACAAATCTCATATCTGAAGTTAGCAAGATTTTTATTAGTAAATATCGACAGATACGATTGTTTCAAATTCTGAAAATTGGGATAACTCAAACGATAATACAACAACATAATAGAACATTCAGTGGATCAAGAAAAAATTGCAAGTACTGGGAGAAGTGTTCTCGTTCTCCATGCCTTTCTATTGGAAGAAGTAACCCGATTACTCTTTTACTAGTTTCAATCATCTTCCCTGAAAGACGATATTGAAAGACAAACATCAGGAGAAAAATTAACAACACATTCCATGTCATGTGTTAACTT
>JXCR01066439.1:50953-61738 GCA_002079205.1 Phalaenopsis hybrid cultivar
ATATATATATATATATATATATAATCGACGAATAATATTTTTTTTAAATTTTATTTGACTACAAGGCTAGAAAGATTTACAATCAATTAAAACGATTGATTAAAAAATATAATAAAAATATATTAAATTATTTTAAATGATATTTTAATATAAATAATAAGATTTAAATCTTGTCACAGCCTTTTAACATTTGACCACTGCTTGATTAGGGTTGTCAAAACAACTTTTTATTCGCGAATAGCTCGTTTTTGGCTTGCAAAGCTACCAAGCCGAACACGAACACATTTTTTTGTGTTCGAAANCAAAGTTTGGGTATGTCAAAATATCTCTAGGCCTCACCATGTGACGCATGACTCATCGAATTAGCATACAAAAATCCAATACTGTACCAAGTCATATGAGAAGCTCTACACATAAAAGCGAACAGTCTTTGAAGTCGGAATATGAGCAAAAAATAAAAGAGATGTTTCATGAAATATTTTTCTAAATCTTACCCTTTCGCCCCCATTGTTTGAATCTATCAGCACGACAAAATTGGTTGGTCATCTTGACTGCATCAGCCTTGTAATATATCATACAGGCATTAACACAACAATCAATCTTTTCATAATGTAACCCTAACTTGGAAACTTATTTTTTGTTTTGTACAGGTTATCTGACACTAAATTCCCTGTATGGTTTATTTTTTTAATAATATTTGCACTTGATTGAATGCTTTTATGGGCATGTTAAAATCAGATTGATGCTCAATATTCACAGTGTCATTGATAACTCCGTATGTGTAATGCAACTATCCCATAAAGATTGTTGTGCAGCATTCAGCAAGTCATAAAACTGTTGCAATTTATTGTTTGTGGTGTTTCACTTTCATGTGGAACGCTTTCAACAAAATGAGCTCTGCGAGCATCATGAACAATTTCTTCATATCTTTCATGAACATATTCCTTTGTTGAAGGGACACAACCTGTTGAGGCACCTCCTTGATATTACTAACTTCTAGTTCTTGCTCAAAATGTGTAGTCCAGTACCAATAATTTGATTTGAATCCCTTGCGGTAAAGATCCAATTTAGCTTCTTCGGGTCGTGATACGCTTGATTTTTGTGCTTCGCACAGGGACACCATAACTTACTCTCTGAACAATAAATGGATTGGTAAAACATAACTTGCACTAATTTTTCAATACCATTCAAGAACTCATTTGTAAATCATTTTCTTCCTAGATATAATCTATTATACATCCAATCTCTTAAATTACGAATATCCATCTGCAACATAGGTGTAGCATTACATATCAGTGCAACCGTTACATAAAATAAAAATTAGTCAATACTTATCAATATTTATAGTGGACGAAGATGCTTAGTGGTTTGTACAAGCTAATTCTCATTAAAGAAACATACCCCAGGAACCTTTTTAAAGTGGCTCGCTTCATACCGTGAAGTCGGCACTACTCGGTCAATCATATTTAAGACAACTCTTTGAAGTGTTTTATTTTTTAAACAATAGGATCAATTCATTCCTCTACTTCATCCAACCAGCTTGAATTCTACTAATAACATTCCAACTATATCACTAACACTTTGAACAATAGACCTGACGCATTCCCCCACTTCAATAAACCAACACGAATTCTACAAATAACATCCCCATATATATCTCCATCACTTTGAACAAGTCCCAATACACTCCTCCATTTCATCCGAACAACTTGAATTCTACTAATAGCTTCCCCATCTATATCACTACCACTTTGAACAATAAACCCGGTGCATTCCTCCACTTCAACGAACTAACGTGAATTCTACTAATAACATCCCCATCAATATCACCATCACTTTGAACAATAGACTTGATGCATTCTTCCACTTCAACCAACCAATGTGTATTCTTCTAATAACATCCCCATCTATACGACCATCACTTTGAATAATAAACCCGATCGATGCATTCCTCCCCTTCAACTAACCAACTTGAATTCAATTAAGAACATCTCTATATCACAAACACTTTACAAATAGACCTGATGCATTCCTCCACTACAACCAACCAACGTGAATTCCACTAATAGCATCCCCTTAATGTATTTACATGCCTAACACCTAAAGTTCATTTTTTTACAAAGATTTTCATACATATACACCCCTCATTATATATATATATATATATATATCTAACACCTAAACTTCAATTTTTACAACATACCACATTACCTATTGCAAATAGTTTTTCATACATACCACTCAATACTTATGTATGCACATAGCTAATACCTAAGCTTCAATTTTTATGAAGATTGACATTCATACCACTCAAATCTTATGTATATACATCTCTAACTCCTAAACTTCAATTCTTACATACATACCACATTACAAAATAAAAAACAATGGCGCAAATCAAATTACCTTCCTTGATGTTTTCTGATAGGAGCAGTGCAGACGGATGGGAAATATGGGAGATTCAGTGGTCTCTGTGTTGAGCCGCTCATTGTTGTCCTAGCTAGCTCTAATGGCGAACATACCACCAGGGTTCGGGCTTGGATAGAGAAAGGGCGAAGAGAGGGTGAGGGTGTTTTGGGTGAGCAAGCAAGTGTTTCGGGCTACTGCAGATGGAAAAAGGAGTGCCGCGAAGAACAAAATGAAATGGAGAATGTGGGATGAGTATTTTAGGTTTATCGGATCAGTTTTTTCTACTTTGCGTCAGATATTTTAAATGCTTTTAGATAAAGTTTTTGTGTTGATTTATTTGAGGCAAATGTGACTCCAAAATGACCGTAATAATATTGTAAATTTTGTTATTCTTTGCGTCAAATATATAGAGGCTAACCTGACACAAATTTCGCCCCAGATAACATAAATAAAGGTTCGCCGTGTGTCAGTGGCAAAAGCCGACGTAAATATATGCGTCTAAAATTTCCGATGCAAATATATATATATATATATATATATATAATTGACAAAATGTATCATTTAATTTTTTTTTTTTCNTTAATTGACTACAAGGCTAGAAAAATTTATAATCAATTAAAACGGTTGATTAAAAAATAGAATAAAAATATATTAAATTATTTTAAATGATATTTTAATATAAATAATAAGATTTAAATCTTGCCCCAACCTTTTAACATTTGACTACTGCATGATTAGGGTTGTCAAAACGGCATTTTATTCGCGAATAGCTCGTTTTCGGCTCGCTAATCTAACAAGCCGAACACGAACACATTTTTTTGTGTTCGAAACATAAATGAGTCAAACACATATAGTGATATTTTTTAAAAAAACAAACAAAAGTTGAGCTTGGACTCGTTCACGGGCTTGTTTACACCCATAAATTTTGTCAAATCTATAATTAGAATAGGAAAATTTTGATAGTTATAATTTTAGAATTACATCTTATAAAATAACAGCATTTCTTTAATATGAAATATTCATAAATAAAGCATCCTAAGCTCAACATCAAAATATTTAAAAATCCTTTTGTTTCTTTCAAACACAGTCTTAAAAGGCAAAAATAAGAAAAAAAATATAAGAATAATAAGAAAAACTTAAAAAAAAAAAGATAATTACATACACAACACCCGAAATATTGTCATTTTGAAAAATTAAAAATCAGAAGATATTAATAAAATACTCTAATTGCAGCAATTAGGATTAATACATAACAATCCAAATCTTCATTAGAATCAGAAAGAACTAACATAAACTCGTCCTTCCACATTCAAAACAGCCACACGATAACATTTTTCAAAGTTTCTCTCTTGAATCAGTAATCTGCTCATCAGCATCATCACCTTGGTAACAACTACTGTGTTCAATCTGACCTCCATGGATGAGCTGCTCAGTCTTGCAAGTTCTAAAATTATGCCCGTCCTGCTTACACTTGCTGCATCTGTACACAGCCGCCGGCATCCCTTTGTTTATCCGCACCGAAGGTGGCCGCCCCCGTTTCCTCGCCACTGCCGGCGGCGTAACAATCTTTCCTTCCTGCGAACGACTAGCATTCTCCTCTTCCACTGGATGCAGCTTCATGTCATATGTCTGCCTGTAGACATCGGAGGTGAAGTATTTCGCGCAAAGATTATAATATGAAATTTGCATGCTCATACAGACGGCGGTGATGTGGGCGCACGGAATGCCCGATATCACGAATCGGTTGCACGTGCATGTGTACGTATCCATGTTTACGTTATGTGGTCGATGATTCACTCGATAAACCTTGAAGACTGATGTCGAATATGGCTCCACCATATGTTGCACAGCCAAGTTCACAATTTCGCTCAGCTGTGATTCAATGTTGGATGTCATGATGCCCAACATTCGTCCTCCTTCTTCGCGTCGTTTGTCAAATAACTTGCCTAATCGTGACAGGGTTTTTGCGACGAGTGACCTTATAGGAAGCCCACGAGCTCCTTTGAGAAGACTNATGAAAAATACCACGAAGTTAAACTTTTCCAAAGTAAAATACATCCTTTACATGCTATATTTTGAAGTGATTATGACACTAAGGGGTTATATAAGTAAATATTAAAATTTAGTTGTTAGATATGTAAATACATAGGAATTGTGAGGCATGTACTTAAACCCCACTAAAATAAAACATAAAAAGTAAGATAAAAAAGGGCATTTGCATACATAGCACACAATTCTAATGTATTGACATATCTCACACCTCAACTTTCATATTTACACACATAACACTCAAATGTTTAATATCACATCAAAAATAGCACTAAAACCACTTAAAAAAGTGAAATACACATTTTCATGCATAGACTTATAGCACCAAAGTGCTATGTATGTAAATATGAAAGTTTCGGTGTGCGATAAGAAAATACATAAGAACTGTAAGCTAGTTACGAAAATTTCCCAATAAAAGATTAAACACATTTTGAGGCGAACGCTTAAAATTTATTGTAAAGGCAGTTAATAATAACCAACATCATCTTGCTAAGTTGATACAAGTGAAAAATCCTCATAATTAATTTA
Organism: Phalaenopsis hybrid cultivar; assembly: GCA_002079205.1. NCBI lineage: Eukaryota > Viridiplantae > Streptophyta > Magnoliopsida > Asparagales > Orchidaceae > Phalaenopsis > Phalaenopsis hybrid cultivar. The sequence continues at coordinate 55,940 of JXCR01066439.1, forward strand.
TCAAAATGTTATGGACTATAATACCTCGGATGAAAAACATTTTCATGTAAATGGTTTGAGTTGCTAGTCAGAGTGTCCTTATTCGTCCCATGTTGTGAAGAACTAAGTGAATCACCGCCTTCTGCTCCCATTTCCATTGGTTCTCTTACCATGCTTTCTTCGAGTTCAACACTCTCGCTAATTCTACAGCGCTCCACAAATAGTTCCAAGCTATAAACTCGAGGATACAAACCAAACATCATTTTCGTCGTTACTTCGTCTTTTACCTCCAAAGCNTGATGGCGAATGCGAGAGGGAAAAGACTGTCGTTTCCGTCGACACCGGTGGCCACCAAAAAATTTCCAGCATATTTACCGTGTAGCTCTGCACTGTCAACGGCAATCATTGGTCGTAAGTTACGAAAACCTTCTATGCACGCGTTAAATGACCAGAAGAGACGGTGAAACTCCCTAACCTCGCCTTTTTCATTTGTTAATAGTTGCATAAAAGTTCCGGGATTCGCCTCTTGCGCGACATTCAAATACTCTGGGAGCATGGCGTATGAATCATCCCACGAGCCATGAATCTTCTTCAAAGCTTTACTCAATCCAAGCCACGCCTTTGAATAACTTATCTTTATGTTATACTCGTTTGCCATCCATGCGATTACCTCAGCTGGATTTACATTTGATTTTCGCTTCACCAACGGCGTTATACACGTTGAAATAAATTTCGTATCGCATTGCTTGTGATCGCCAGTTGATGTGGAGACACTACATGTATGATCACCTCCGTAGAACTTGATTTTGAATCTTTGAAGATGCTTTGCAAGTCTTGCTCTGAGTTGCCATGGACATCCTTTTTGGGTGCAACTAACATTGAAGATTTTTTTCGTAGATCGAAGAACTTGGTATTCGACATGTCTTCTAATGGAGTACTCTTGTAGTGATTGCTTCAAGGCCTCCTTATCTTCGAACACTTTGCCAATGTGGAGCAAACCATCACCGGATACGGGATTATCCTCGAAGCCTCGACATGTGTTTCGGATGATCGAATCACTAACCAGATCGTCATCATCTTCATCTTCATCTTCTTCATAAAGGTTCTTCCAATTTGGCGCATTGCCTTTAGAATCTACCTCCATATTCTCAACTCTAGACATCAACAAAATCACAAAACAATAAAGAAGACATATTTTGCACAATTTAAGTTTTCAACTACAGTTAGCCATATATTATGCTAAAAGGAAATAAAAATTCTTACTCAATGGGCTCATTTGTAAGATTTCCATCCCTTTGATTCGATTCAGCGAATGGAACTTTTGAAGTACAATTGGGGTCTCTTCCTCCCATCTTGGTTAAGCATCTAGTTTTGTTTCGAATGGTCCTTCTAAGGTTATCACTGATAGAGGTATTCTCAAGTTAAATTTAGCAGTTATAAAATAAAGGGGGATTCACAAACCTCACTATTATTTTTTATATTTACGTATATAATACACAAATCTTTAACATTACATGAAAAATACCACGAAGTTAAACTTTTCTAAAGTAAAATACATCCTTTACATGCTATATTTTGAAGTAATTATGACGCTAAGGGGTTATATAAGTAAATATTAAAATTTAGTTGTTAGATATGTAAATACATAGGAAGTGTGAGGCATGTAATTAAACCCCACTAAAATAAAACATAAAAAGTAAGAAAAAAAGGGCATTTGCATACATAGCACACAATTCTAATGTATTTACATATCTCACACCTCAACTTTCATATTTACACACATAACACTCAAATGTTTAATATCTAATAAAAAATAGCACTAAAACCACTTAAAAAAGTGAAATACAGTTATAGCACCAAAGTGCTATGTATGTAAATATGAAAGTTTCGGTGTGCGACAAGTAAATACATAAGAACTGTAAGCTAGTTACGAAAATTTCCCAATAAAAGATTAATCATATTTTGAGGCGAACGCTTAAAATTTATTGTAAAGGCAGTTAATAATAACCAACATCATCTTGCTAAGTTGATACAGGTAAAAAATCCTCATAATTAATTTATCAAAATGTTTTGGACTATAATACCTTGGATGAAAAACATTTTCATGTAAATGGTTTGAGTTGCTAGTCAGAGTGTCCTTATTCGTCCCATGCTGTGAAGAACTAAGTGAATCACCGCCTTCCGCTCTCATTTCTATTGGTTCTCTTACCATGCTTTCTTCGAGTTCAACACTCTCGCTAATTCTACAGCGCTCCACAAATAGTTCCAAGCTATAAACTCGAGGATACAAACCGAACATCATTTTCGTCGTTACTTCGTCTTTTACCTCCAAAGCTACATAATCTGATCCGCTCGTAGGAAACCTGCACTTCATGATCAACTTGAATTGTTTTGGATCTGTCGCAGTTAATTCGTTCACCTTCTTCAACAAATCAGAGTATATAGTTGATTTGCTCATAGGAACACCCTCCATAGAACCTCCGTTATACTCCGGCGTACGACCGTGCATTACAATTCGTCCACCGTGATAACACATAACCGGAACGAGTTCTTCGGCCATAATGCTGATTACTGCACTGCCATGCCACTAAATTAGTGAAAAATTCCTTCAAAGGAGTTCAAGAGGAACATATAAAGTGCAATATGATCATATACATGACATATAATGTGTGTTTATGCTGCATCATAATAACAAAGAAAAATTAAAGACACTTAGAATTGTTTGAAACCTCATTGTGCAAAAGCATAACCTTTGACATTTGTTATGTAATATTATGTTATTGAAATAAAGGGTAGCATTGAACTAAAAATCTTATATATGTTATTGAAACAAAGGGTAGATTTGTTAAATCCATAGATTCATGGGAATGATTGAATTTAAGTGTTTCTCCATCTAAAAAATCTTAAATTCTAAAACAAATTGCCAAATAATTAATCAAAGTGCAACATAGTTTTCAGGTTTACATACATTGGACACATTTCTAATGTATTTACATGTCTCACACCTAAACTTTTATATCTACCCACATTGCACTCAAATATTTAATATCACATAAAAGAATAACACTTGTGTCATTTATAAAAGTAACATGAACATTTTCATGCATAGGTTTAAAAGCAAAACAGTGCTACATATGTAAATATGAATGTTTAGGTGTAAGATATGTAAAAACATTAGAATCGTGTGCTATGTAAGTAAATTTCCCTTTAAAATTTTAATCCAATCAAGATTTACTAAGTCCCATTTGAGTAGCATTGAACTAAAAAACCATATTTGCAAGACAATACTCATAAAACCCCAAAATAACATTAACATTTATATAATGCTGAAAAAAACATCCTCTGATTTTTGTTTATTTATCTTTACAATTCATTTGCCATAAACAATTAAGTGAAAGAATTGCTGCTTCAAGAACTAATCTTTTTCATATCTTCATAAACAAAGATTAATTTTTTTTTAAGGAAAAACAGTGTTAGTGATGCTAATTCAAAGTCTCATGTCAAATATTTTACAATTTTTTTTTTTTGTTCTGAATCATAAAAAGGAAAAAGATTGCAACAGTCGCGCACAATAGCATGGTTCATTTAATAAATACAAAGAAGAAGAAACCTCTAAAACCCTAAAAGCTTGCGTTTTCTCAGCCATTGTCTTATCGTAGAAACCTCTAAAACCCTAAAAACCTCCTTCCCATTCCTGCGCTCTAATGGCGGAGCTGCGAAGCTAACTTCAAGAAATTGACGCATTGGAGAAAGAAATCCGTTAGATAGAGAGATTCCGCAAGCATTGAGCTCAGTTATATCGATTACCTGGAAAAAAGATTGGAAATTGTTGAGGCGGCTGAAGAGGAGGAGCGAAATCGACCAATGATAAGCCTCCACAGACGAAGCAGAAAGGGGGAATGAGAGAAATTAGGGCTTATGCTGTTGCGGAACCCTTTTTTACACTAAACAGAGCATGCAGAGTAATGGCCGAGAAGCAGAGATTAGCATTTGTAGGGGATTTACAAAGCATTTCATTTAATTTTTAAGTATTTTAGTATTTTATATATAATTTGTTTATATTTATTTATATAATACATTAATGTCTAGAGAAAATACATACATAGCACCCCATTTTTATGGATTTACCTATATATTTACACATATAACACTTTAATTATGAATGAAAATATGAATTCGGCTATTAAAATATGACAACGAATGTTACTTTTTATATGATGTTTGTAATTATAAAATCACATCAAAACTATTTGTTTTACTAACTTCTTAAAAGTGAAATACACATTTTCATGTACAGGTCCAAGACTATCAAACTATAAAGTGTAGATATGTAAATACATAAAAATTATTGGTTGATTTGCATTCAAATTATTTATGTCAATTGGAAATATGATTCCATATAATTTTTATGAGTTTACACTCCTAACATCCAAACATTCTTATTTACTTACATATCAAGCGAAATACACCTTTTTATGGATAGGTTTATGACGCCAAGGTATTATAAGTTTATATATGAAAATTTAGGAGTTAGATATGTAAATAGAAATAGATTGTGTGGTATTTGTGCAAATTTCCCTTTAAATTTTAGTGTGATGTATTTGTCTCAAATTGATTGAGAGCGAAGAAATTAAGCTAATTAAGTATATTGTTTACATATATTTTTGAGTTCAAGGCATTCAAAATTTAGTCCAACATTATTTGAACTCTAATTTCAATCCATTTAGTTGAATTTAATACCTAGATGAATCCGACTAAACTAAAAATGGTTTGATATGAGCCCAAATGAACCCAATCAAGCACTTGAATTGTGGTTAATGGATTCATGGTATTAACTAAAAGCCTAAACAATCTTCAATTTTCATGTGGTTTAGTCAAAATAAATCGTATAATAAGAGAAATCTAACGAGTAAAAGAACAATGAATTCTATTATCGTAATTGCACTAAAATAACGAAATAATTATTCATGATCACTTGAATCAATATGAGTCATTCGATGTAAAATTTTATAAACAGTCTCTACTTCTTCACATGTGAGAGAATTGAATAAGCAGAAGAGAGTTTTTAAGATCTAAAAACATTTAGAGATTTGTCTGAACTTCAAAACCAACAATCACAACCAACGTCTAAAAGTCTTTTCCAAATTATTATCACACTTGCAACATCATTTTTTAATTATACCGCAGGATTATCATCATCTAATCTACTTTGTCAAATCATTATCACCCGCACATCATCATTTAAGCGCCGTCATCNTCTTTTAACGAACTAAAATAGCATTCAAACGATAACTTATCCAATCAAGTAACAAAATAAATAAAATGCATTAAATGCATTACTGTTCATACAAAAAATGTATGTTCAAATACACAACTTAATCATAAAAATTATGATATTTGTGAACGATACATACCGCGAACTCCTGAAACCAAAATCTTGAATAGCTATCGGGATGTCCTTCACGACAAGTGCGCTAATTAATACTTGCTCCGAATGATATCTCAAATGACATGAATAGTGGGGTAGAACCCGAAAATAAGAAATTCTTAATTTTTATTCAATGAAAGCAAAAAAAAAAGATTACTATCAATTTCATAAAAAAAAAAAAAAGAAGAAAACTTACGTTGTTGACATGCTTAATGCAGTTGCTGCTGCCTGTTAACTCCTGCTTAATAAAGCCAGCGTGGGCCTCTGCTGAAGCAAACCTCGCTGTTGTGGGGGTGGAGGTAGGGGTGGGGATAGGGGAGTGGGTAGGGGCGGAGGAAGGGATTTGGGTCGAGGTGGGTGTAATAGTGGGGGTGGGAATGGTGGTCGGGGCA
>JXCR01066439.1:63618-75694 GCA_002079205.1 Phalaenopsis hybrid cultivar
CTTCTTCATAAGATAATGATGTGCTCCACCCCCCTCCCCATGCGGGAGAGAGAACGTCCTTGCCTCGAGTCGACATCTCAATCTCAACCAATCCATGAATAAATTGTTCAAATAATGAAATATCATTGAAATAACTCATCATTACATTTTTTAGATAAATGAGTGAACAATTATAATAAAAAATATCTTAGTCAATAAAATGTTAAACTTCATTGTAATTGAGAAGAACATAAAGTATCGTTGTTCAAAGTTCTTAATCATTAAGGAAACGTGATGTGCACATCATCAATGCTTCACCTAACTGCTAGAAAACAAAAAGAGTTGATGGTGGCACCAAACCTAATGAATCTTTCGTGAATTCTTCTTCCGCGAAAAAGTAGGAGCATAATGTTGTTGTCTCATGGAGTAAATATGTTTCACATATCAATCTTTTTGATCGGGCCTTATTCTTCACAGTTCTCTTCAATTTATTCAAAAATCTAAAAAACAACTGTAGTTTAACACAAATTGACAATCTTTTTTTAAACGAGTGATTAACTACCTAGTCTCAATGTAATTATCTCTCAAATTGATACATTAAGTGGTAATGTACTTGACATTCAATTAATGACTCGTGGGGAAATGTACAGGCAGATGCTCCATTGAGTTGAACAAACTAAGCAAAAATATTCTCTCGAGCTTGCAAAGTATTGTTGAAATGTTTGCTTCCAACTAACGCGCGTCGTCAAGTTTCAAACGAGCTGCAAATAGTTTCCTGAAGAACACACTGATTTCAATCAATGGATTAACGATTTTACTCTACAAAGAGCTAAATGTGGTTGTCATCAAATTTTGTAGTATAATATATAACAGTCATGACTTTTCAAATTAAGATTTCCCATCAGGATGATTCGATAATTTTGCAGGCTTTATTTGTCGATGAGTCTGTTACCCATGTGGGGAACATGAGAGACTCACTCTCTGCCCGGTGACTTAGTAGAAGCTTTGAAAGCAACGAAACATTCCCATGCATAACAACCATCTTTTGATAGTCATGCGCTAGTCGTCGCTTTAAATGTAAGCAAAAACTCTTTTGGATCAATAGTATTCTTGGGCAATCCATAAAATGTAATTAACCAAGTGGGATACGTCCCCTTGGGAACACTCTAGACCCCAGAACAAGTAAACAAACCCGAATCTCTGATTGAGGCAGCCTACATCGATGCTTGTTGGAAAATTCTCTGTTGTAGAGTAATGAATTATTGTCTTAGCGTTGCATGAGGATTCAACACACACTCAGATAAAAAGGAAAACAATCTATGATGACACCAGAAATTTTTAAGTGGAAAACCCGTAAAGGGAAAAAATCACGGGGTCTGGCCGAGTTGCAAAAATTCACTATAAGTTGATGATTACAGAAACCCCTTGTCCCACAAACGGGAAAATATTATTAGTTTTCCAAGTTACAAAGTCGACTAATGACGTTCAGTCAGCGTTGGTCGACGGTGGTCGGCGGTGATCGACAGTAGTGTATGACAATCGATGACGGTCGGTGGTGGTCGACGAAGGTCAGCGGTGGTCGGCGGTGATCGACAGTAGTGTATGACAATCGATGACGGTCGGTGGTGGTCGACGAAGGTCAGCGGTGGTCAACGACAGTCGATGACGGTCGACGATGGTTGACGGAGGTCAGTGGTGATCGACGGTGGTTGACGGTGGCCGACGACGGACGATAGAGGTCAGGGTATATCGCCGACGGTCGGTGGTGGTCGACGGAGGTAGACGATGAGAGGGATGATGGTAGAGTTGATCTCCTTCTCAAATCTTCAAATTCTTTCTCAAGCCTCCCCCCTCATGTGAGGGGTGGGGCTCTATTTATAGTGTTTTGGGTGCAATTAATGCAGGAATATGAACCATTTTGATCGGACAGTCCAGAGAGCTTCCCTCAATTGGATAGTGTTTGATGGACATTTTAGTGTCTTAACGATGTCAGAATTGAGTAATTTTGAGCTCGTTGGATTCGCCTTGTCGAGACGCTCGATTCGAGTATGAACTCGTTGAATTCGACATTCGTTTGATCTTTCAAATGTGTCTGAAAATCTTCTAAAATGATTTAATCACTTGATCTGGGCTTGATTTAACTCGGATTGGACTAACTTTGATATAATTAGAACTGTCTTATCGAGTCACTCAGTTTGACTATAAGTTTGCTGAAATCAGAGCTTTGGGTGGCTTTTAATTAAAGTTTGAATGTTTTTTGCTCAAAAGGTTGCCTTGAGATTCATGTCATGCCTCTAAATTTGTGTCGGATGATGAAAATTTATTGTTGGTGTATCATACATATGTATTTTTTCGCGGATATTGATCCACGGTGCTTCCGCCCAATATTTTTTGGCCAGACATACTTGATATATCATTGCGAGGTTTATCGCATGTAGGCTCTTCATATTTTTTTCTCTTGTTTGTCATATTTTTCTTATGTCCATCTTTTCTCATTCATCTCTTCTCCTAATAATTCACATGATCCGGAAAAGTAAAGCATAATATGATAGACAAACAGGTGACTCATTTAAGAATAAAAAGAGAGGAACAAAAACACCAGTCAAATGACGGGTTCGAAAAATAATTGACGCAATATGACTGTCAGTTAATAATTGTTTTTAACCGACGGTCTAATGCGTCGGTAATAATAAAAACAGTCAGAAAAAAAAATTATTTATATTCTTAAGCGACTGCATGATTTATAATGATTTAAGAATAAAAAGAGAGGAACAAAAACACCAGTCAAATGACGGGTTCGAAAAATAATTGACGCAATATGACTGTCAGTTAATAATTTTTTTTAACCGACGGTCAAATGCGTCGGTAATAATAAAAATCGTCAGAAAAAAAAATTATTTATGTTCTTAAGCGACTGCATGATTTATAATTATATTGTCACAAATAACCCATCTCATAAAACGTCTCTATGCTGTCAGAAAATCGAAAAATCAAGCCTTTTTTCCAACGTCTATTTAGGTCGTCAATTATTATGTCAGTTTTAGCATTTTTTCATGTATTGTGATTGACTGCAGATGGTATGATCAACCTCATGAAGTCTTGTGAAATTCAAACTCTTTTGAATGAATATTGTTACCACGAAGAACATGATAAAGTCTATAAAAAAATAATGATGTTTGAAATGCCTTAGTGTTGTCCCCATAAGTTATAAATTGATATTGAAAACCAAAAAGAATTTAAAGGGCAATGTCAAGTGATGTAAGTCATATCTAACTGCTAAAATCTTTACACTGAGTCAACAAACTGAATGTATAGAGATTTTCTCTGAAGAATCCTTAGAAGTTCCTTCAGAATTATAATGACACTGGTGGCTCATTTTAATCTTGAGTTGCATTAAATGGAATGTCGAAATAGAAATATCAAATTGGAGACAATGATGAAATAAATTATATGGTATAAGTAATAAAAATTTTATGTGGAGATCTAAAGTCAATGCTTTACTAGTCAAAACATTTCATTAGTGATGTAAAACAAGCTTTTTGTCAGTTCTTAAACAAGTTCCATCAAGTTTTCATTTTGAATGATTTTGAGATNTCAATGCTTTACTAGTCAAAAAATTTCATTAATGATGTAAAACAAGCTTTTTGTCAGTTTTTAAACAAGTTTGTTATTTTGACCCCTAATTATTGAACTAAGGTAAAATGATACTTTTGTAATGTAGTATCGTTCACCTACCACATCTCACCTATCACTTACCTACCTCCCACCTACCACTATCTTGCTTACATATCTCACAACAAAGTTCCATCAAGTTTTCAATTTGAATGATTTGGAGATGAATGTTGTTTATGATAGTAAATATATCTTTTGATATTATATATTGATGATATTAATCTTAGGAAATTTGGTCTTCTGTTCTCTGAAGTTTGCCAAAAATGTCNCATGAGAGAAATCTGCCGAGTAAAAGACCAACGAATTCTATTATCGTAATTGCACTAAAATACTGAAATAATTATTCATAATCACTTGAATCAATATGAGTCATTCGATGTAATATTTTATAAACAGTCTCTACTTCTTCACATGTGAGAGAATTGAATAAGCAGAAGAGAGTTTCTAAGATCTAAAAACATTTAGAGATTTGTCTGAACCTCAAAACCAACAATCACAACCAACGTCTAAAAATCTTTTCCAAATTATTATCACACTTGCAACATCATTTTTTAATTATACCGCAGGATTATCATAATCTAATCTACTTTGTCAAATCATTATCACCCGCACATCATCATTTAAGCGCCGTCATCAAACCAACATCGACTAGTCATAATCATCACCNCAATCCAAAAAAAAAAAAGGGCAATTGATGACTTTGACCTCCTTAACTGATAATATAAAAATATTAAATGGTCAAATCGCTTTATAATTTGTTACTTATTTGACATGATCAAAGTTACATATTCTTNCAGTAAATAAGTTTCACATATCAATCTTTTTGATCGGGCCTTATTCTTCACAGTTCTCTTTAATTTATTCAAAAATCTAAAAAACAACTGTAGTTTAACACAAATTGACAATCTTTTTTTAAACGAGTGATTAACTACCTAGTCTCAATGTAATTATCTCTCAAATAGATACATTCAGTGGTAATGTACTTGACATTCAATTAATGCCTCATGGGGAAATGTACAGGCAGATGCTCCATTGAGTTGAACAAACTAAGCAAAAATATTCTCTCGAGCTTGCAAACTATTGCTAAAATGTTTGCTTCCAACTAACGCGCGTCGTCAAGTTTCAAATGAGCTGCAAATAGTTTCCTGAAGAACACACTAATATCAATCAATGGATTAACAATTTCGCTCGACAAATAGCTAAATATGGTTGTCATCAAATTTTGTAGAATAATATAGCAGTCATGACTTTTCAATTTAAGATTTCCCATCAGGATGATTCGATAATTTTGCACGCTTTGTTTGTCGAAGAGTATGTTACCCATGTGGGGAACGTGCACTCTCTGCCCTGTGGCTTAGTAGAAGCTTTGAAAGCAACGAGACATTCCCATGCATAACAACCATCTTTTGATAGTCATGCGCTAGTCGTCACTTTAAATGTAAGCAAAAACTCTTTTGGATCAATAGTATTCTTGGGAAATCCCTAAAACGTAATTAACCAAGTGGGATACGTCCCCTTGGGAACACTCTAGACCCCAAAACAAGTAAACACACCTGAATCTCTAATTGAGGCAGTCTACACTGGAAAATTCGCTGTTCTAGAGTAATGACATATTCTTAGCGTTGCACGAGGATTCAACACACACTCAGATAAAAAGGAAAATTATCTATGATGACACCAGAAATTTTTATGTGGAAAACTTGTAAATGGAAAAAACCATGGGACCTGACCCAATTGCAAACAGGAAAATGTTACTACCTTTCCAAGTTACAACGTCGACTAACGACATTCAGACAACGGTTGTCGACAGTGGTCGGCAGTAATCAACGGTAGTCGATGACAATCGATGACGGTCGGTGGTGGTCGACGGAGGTCAACGGTGGTCGACGACAGTCGATGATGGTCGATTGTGGTTGACGGAGGTCAGTGGTGATCGACGGTGGTTGACAATAGCCGACGACGATCGATAGAGATCAGCGGTGGTCGCCGACGGTCGGTGATGTTCGACGGAGGTAAATGATGACAGGAATGATGTTAGAGTTGAGCTCCTTCTCAAATATTCAAGTTCTCTCTCAAGCCTCCCCCTCACGTGAGGGGTGGGGCTCTATTTATAGTGCTCTGGGTGCAATTAATGCAGGAATATGAACCATTTTGAACGGACAGTCCATAGAGTTTCTCTCGATTAGATGACATTTGATGAACATTTGAGTGCCTTAACAATGTCAGAATTGAGCAATTTTAGGCTTGTTGGATTCGTCTTGTCGAGACGTTCGAATCGAGTATGAACTTGTTGAATTCGACATTCGTTTGATCTTTCAAATGTGTCCGGAAATCTTCTAAAAATAATTTAATCACTTGATCTGGGTTTGATTTGACTCGGATTGGACTAACTTTGATATCATTAGGTCCGTCTTATTGAGTCGGTCAGTTTGACTATAAGTTTGCTGAAATCGGAGTTCTGGGTGGCTTTTAATTAAAGTTTGAATGTTTTTTGCTCAAAAGGTTACCTTGAGATTCGTGTCATGCCTCGAGATTTGTGTTAGATGATGAAAATTTATTATTTGCTTATCATACATATGTATTCTTTCGCGGATGTTGATCCATGGTGCTTCCGCTCAATCTTGTTTGGTCAGACATACTTGATATATCATTGCGAGGTTCAAAGCGTGTAGGCTCTTCATATTTTTTCTCTTGTTTGTCGTATTTTTCTTATGTCCATCTTTTCTCGTTCATCTCTTCTCCTAATAATTCACATGATCCGGAAAAGTAAAGCATAATATGATGGACAAAAATGTGACTCATTTAAGAATAAAAAGAGAGAGAAACAAAAACACCAGTCAAATGACGGGTTCGAAAAGTAATTGACGCAATATGGTTATCAGTTAATAATTATTTTTAACCGACGGTTTAATACGTCAGTAATAATAAAAACCGTTAGAAAAAAAATATTTATGTTCTTAAGCGACTGCATGGTCTATAATTATATTGTCGCAAACAACTCATCTCATAAAATGTCTCTATGTTGTCAAAAACTCGAAAAATAAAGCCTTTTTTCCAACTTCTATTTAGGTCGTCAGTTATTATGTCAGTTTTAACATTTTTTCATGTATTGTGATTAACTATAGACGGTATGATCAACCTCATGAAGTCCTGTGAAATTCAAACTCTTTTGAATGAATACTGTTACCACAAAAAACATGATGAAGTCTATAAAAAAATAATGATGTTTGAGATGCCTTACTATTGCCCCCATAAGATACAAATGAAGATTTAAAACCAAAAAGAATTTAAAGGGCAATGTCAAGTGATGTAAGTCATATCTAACTGCTAAAATCTTTACACTGAGTCGACAAACTGAATGTATAGACATTTTCTCTGAAGAATCCTTAGAAGTTTCTTCAGAATTATGATGACACTGGTGGCTCATTTTAATCTTGAGTTGCATTAAATGGAATGTCAAAATAGAAATATCAAATTGGAGACATTGATGAAATAAATTATATGGTATAAGTAATAAAAATTGTATGTGGAGATCTAAAGCCAATTGTCACGGACAAATAGTCCTACATTGGCTAGGTATAGGGCCGAAAAGCAGTATTTAAGTCCTGGGCTGTCCACCACCCATAAGGGCTCTTTTGGGAGGTGACAAGTGGTATCAGAGCAGATTACTGCCTGTTAGGTGTGTGGACTCTCCATGGTCTAGTGGGACCCTCGGTGGAGCCGATCCGTGACGAGGGCCTCACGTGATTGGGTGGAGGAGAATGTCACGGACAAATAGTCCTACATTGGCTAGGTGTAGGGCCGAAAAGCAGTATTTAAGTCCTGGGCTGCCCACCACCCATAATGGCTCTTTTTGGGAGGTGACACAATGCTTTACTAGTCAAAAAATTTCATTAATGATGTAAAACAAGCTTTTTGTCAGTTCTTAAACAAGTTCCATCAAGTTTTCATTTTGAATGATTTTGAGATNTCAACAATGAAAAGAAAATATAAACATAAATAAATTGAAAATCACTAAATGATTTACAACACTTATTTTTTATTAATTAAAATAAATATTTATATATAATACCCCTGCAATGTTTAAACAAAAATTGTTTGCTTCACAACAAACTTACAATATAGCAAATAAAATCATACATTCATATACAATTCTAGCCTAATATTTGAAATTATTTTCATCGAGTTTGGGAAAAACTCGATAAAATTTTCATCAATTTTGCACGTTCTGATTNGTCTTCTACATGACAGACCCCTAAAGCAAATAAAATCATACATTAATATCTAACTGTAGCCTAATATTTGAAATTATTTTCATCAAGTTTGGGAAAAACTCGATAAAATTTTCATCAATTTTGCATGTTCGGGTTATGTTCGCGGCAGACAATTCACCCCTCTGAAATTTGAGATTTCTCTATTTGAATAGTTAATTTTAATATTTTGTCTTATTTAAAACTGATAATATAAAAATATTAAATGGTTAAATCGCTTTATAATTTGTTACTTATTTGACATGATCAAAGTTACATATTCTTAGACAAAATATCCTAATTAATAATCCCAAGATAGTTAGGCAAAGTAATATACAATTACACACCCTCAAGTAATAAATATTAACTAATCCAAACCATTTATAGTAATTACATCACATGTTTTGTTGACTATGATATGGTTTAGTGAAAGATCCATCCATTTTTTCAGGAAACTGCTTTGCTTCCAAGCTTTGTAATTAATTATTTTTTTCCCATTCATAACTCTAATTAATTATATAAAATTTTAATTAAGAAAGTAACTAAGGATAGGTTATTAGGTTTGAGATTAGACAAGTGTCAAACGCATAGGACATGTCTGACACGTGTAAGCTTTGGATGTTTGGCACGTGGATGAGCTTGCTTCGAAAGTTGTGGGGAGTGATGATGGAGGTGACATACATGCCCATGCTTGTAAACCTAACAAGTAATTGGCCAATTTGATTTGGTTTTATCCTCAAAAACTTCTATAGTTATTTTTCAAACCTTTCTCCCTCTTACTTGTGTTCTAAGTTTAAAAATCAAATTTGGAATTATTTAATTGTAATTGCATTCTTAGGGGCGCTCGTTTGGAGTCTGGAAGAAAAGATCGAGTCTCAAGTGTCGGATAATGTCTTTAATAATAAAATATTGTATGATAATGGTTTCTATTGATAGCCACTCAACGGCTATGAGCTTGTCTATCATTATAAGGAGAAAGAATACAATCGGATCAGCAAGTGAACTCGATCCAACAACTTCGAAAGACGGACTTGATTCTAATTAAGTGAAAATTTATGTATACTCGTATTTGTGTATACATAAATCTTATGACATTATATATATATATATATATATACTGCTCATGGCGTGCGTCAACGTTAAAATTATTTGAAACAAGGAAGGTATAACAGTTATTAAATATTTTACTTGTACTAAGATGCACGTAATGATGCGATTCTTAGAATAATTCGTTAACTTTCGAAACTAAGTAAGGATAGCTACTGTTATGACATCATGCATATATAATTGCATATATGCCTTTTTAATTAATTACATATTTGCATCATATATATTTCTATCTATATATCTATTTCTATCTCTATATATTTTTATATCTATATATCTATTTATTATCTATTTATATATCAATATATCTATTTATATATTTATATCTATATATATATNTTATATGCCTTTTTAATTAATTACATATTTGCATCATATATATTTCTATCTATATATATCTATTTATATCTCTATATATTTTTATATCTATATATCTATTTATTATCTATTTATATATCTATTTATATATTTATATCTATATATATACATATATCTATATATCTATTTATTTATATATATCTATATATATTTCTATATATATATAGATATATATATATATATATATAGATGCAGCAAAGACATTATCTCATACAAGCGCGTATAGAGATCAATCAATACTTTTTTGGTTTACCTATATCCACATACATACCTAACACCCTATATTATATATATATATATTCAAATATTTAACCTCACAATGAAAATGAACTTCATATATAATTTTATAACACCAAATTGTTATGACTGTAAAAATCAAGTTTTAGGTATTAGATAAATATGTAAATACTTAAGAATTGTGTGGTTTCATTTTTTTTTGNTAAAATTATATATATATATATATATATATATTCAAATATTTAACCTCACATTGAAAATGAACTTCATGCATAATTTTATAACGCCAAAGTGTTATGAATGTAAATATCAAGTTTTAGGTATTAGATAAATATGTAAATACTTAAGAATTGTGTGGTTTCATTTTTTTTTGTCACAAAAACAAATAATTATATTTATATCCTTCTTTTATCTAATGACTTCTATCTAATCAATGGGTTGAAATCAAATTGAATTAACCAACTGATTATCTGAATTGATTCTTACAAGTTATCTTTACATAAGTAACCAGAAATTATTATTTTTATAAAATATTTTACTTACTATCCAATTATTTTTAATGAAAAATAAATAAATAGATAAATGCATTGAACTTATGCCCATGTAACAAACTTTGAAATGTGCAAGTCTTCGTTCTGCACAGTAATATGAAATGCATGTAAATTTGTCTACGTTCTTATTCACCGCATGCATGAATTTAATTCCAATGTCATTTTAGTCAGTAAAATCAAATATTTACTCATAAATAGTTATATATATATGAAATTAAACTATTTCAGGAAATATTTAGAGACTTCAAATAAGAATTCTCTATATAATTGTTTTGTCAATATGAACAGTGACATTGCTGACATCTACTGTTTTGGGCAAAGTACAGAATCAAATGAACACATGTTTAGCTTATCCCCATGATGTAACATTTACNCAATTTGGTTTCAATCCATTGATTAGATAAAAGTCATTAGATAAAAGAAGGATATAAAGATAATTATTTGTTTTTGTGAAAAAATAAATGAAACCACACAATTCTTAAGTATTTACATATTTATCTAATACCTAAAACTTGATTTTTACATTCNTATTATGAAAAAAGAAAATTAAGCAAAAAAAGACACGTGGCAAACACAGGTGTGATTATCAAAATCCGATGAGGATGAGAGACCCTCACGTTTCAATCTCCCCTCTTAAAACTAGTNTACAATATAAACCTCTAGAACAAAATTTGTAAGAAACATTATGAAAAAAGAAAATTAAGCAAAAAAAGACACGTGGCAAGCACAGGTGTGATTATCAAAATCCGATGAGGATGAGAGACCCTCACGTTTCAATCTCCCCTCTTAAAACTAGTTATTCTCTCTCTATGTATGTCTCCCATGCCACATATTACTATATATATCTCTCCTCATCAATGCATGTTTATGAAGAATTAATATATCTCTGATATAAGTATTGATTTTATTACTTTCTTTCCCTCTCTAAAAACAGCTTTAAAAAATGATTCTTTGTCTCTCTCTTGTCATTCTGAGCCTTCAAAGCTTCTTCTGCGCGGCCATTAATAACTTTGAAGAGGAATTGGGNCTCATCAATGCATGTTTATGAAGAATTAATATATCTCTGATATAAGTATTGATTTTATTACTTTCTTTNCTTTTAATTAATTACATATTTGCATCATATATATTTATATCTATATATATACATATATCTATATATCTATTTATTTATATATATCTATATATATCTATATATATAAATCTATATATATATATATATAGATATATATATAGATGCAGCAAAGACATTATCTCATACAAGCGCGTATAGAGATCAATCAATACTTTTTTGGTTTACCTATATCCACATACATACCTAACACCTAAAATTATATATATATATATATATATATATTCAAATATTTAACCTCACATTGAAAATGAACTTCATGCATAATTTTATAACGCCAAAGTGTTATGAATGTAAATATCAAGTTTTAGGTATTAGATAAATATGTAAATACTTAAGAATTGTGTGGTTTCATTTTTTTTTTTGTCACAAAAACAAATAATTATATTTATATCCTTCTTTTATCTAATGACTTTTATCTAATCAATGGGTTGAAATCAAATTGAATTAACCAACTGATTATCTGAATTGATTCTTACAAGTTATCTNATCTCTGGAGTCTGGCAGAAAAGATCGAGTCCCAAGTGTCGGAAGGTGTCTTTAAGAATGAAATATTACATGATAATGGTTTCCATTGATAGCCACACTCAACTGCTATGGGCTAGTCTATCATTCTAAGGAGAACGAATACAATCGGATCAGCAAGTGAACTCGATCCAACAATTTCGAAAGACGGGCTTGATTCTAATTAAGTGAAAATTTATGTATACTTGTATTTGTGTATACATAAATCTTATGACATTATGTATATATATATATATATATATATA
>JXCR01066439.1:76150-88768 GCA_002079205.1 Phalaenopsis hybrid cultivar
GAATTTCAAGGGGGGTCCAAGGAGAAGGTGGTTAATGTGAAGGACTATGGTGCAAAAGGTGGAGGAGTTGACGATACTAAGGTATGGGTAAATTTGCCATCTTTTTTTTTTATTTTTATTTTGTAGTTGTGTTTTTAATTTTCATACTTTAAATATAAAATTTTAACTATTTAAAATTTTAAATTTAACATTTTAATCATCCATAATCTTACTCAAAATTTCACGAGCGAGTTTAGGAGGATGATTGTAATGAAAAANTTTTTTTTTGTCTTGTTGTTATGTTTTTCATTTTCATACTTTAAATATACAATTTTAACTAATTAAAATTTTAAATTTAACATTTTAATCATCCATAATCTTGCTCAAAATTTCACGAGCGAGTTTAGGAGGATGATTGTAATGAAAAAAAAAATGATTAAAATGCTATATTTACAGTTTAAGGGGTTAAAATGTTATATTACATGTATAGGGTGGTTGGCATCTAAAAACCCATTTTTTTTAATTATTTGTGTGTTAGATACAAATTTATTTTAAATTTTTTAAATAGTATGTACTTTTAAGTATTATTTAAGACGGTATATATATTGATATTGATGTTATAATTATTCAAATGATTTGGTTTGATTTTCTTAAAATTAAATCCCAGAACTTGGAGGGTAAGTTTTCCTTGAAGCATATAAATTTTCATTTAATGAAAATTTAAGTGAAAAATATATTACATATTTTCAATATACCATAAAATTCTTAATTAAATTTGCATTTCTAACATCTAAACTTTCATAATTACATTCAAAACAACCAAATTATCAACATCACATCAGCAATATCACTACATATTACTAATATTTTAATACTAAATACGCTTTTTTCATGCATAAACATACAACTTCAAAATGTTATAAATGTAAATATTAAACTTTATGGGTTGGATATGCAAGACATAACAATTTTATGGTGTTTCCCAAAAACTTTATATTCAATAGACCTGCAGGTATCTAATCACATGTAGTAAGAAAAAAGGTTTGTTTCCTATTTAATTTATATTATAGATATAAAAAATATATAGTTTGAAATTCATTTATTATATATTATGAAATAAATTAGGTTGACCGTGTCTTATACTGTCATACGGGAGAAGGTGTTGAAATAAATTTGACTCGGATTTACGGGTAGAATGACTAATTATGCAAAGTCAAATAGAGTAATTTTTTTTTTTGCAAATATTTATTACAAATTACATACATACTATAAACATATGCTATAAACTTACATATATAACCCTTATACTTTACTTTGTGCATGATAAGAAAGTATGGCCTCAAAAGTCATAAGATTTTAAAATTATTTGATTACACATCAAAAATATATTTAATTTAAATTTAATTACCTTGTTTTTTTTTTTTTACAGGCATTTTTAAAGGCATGGAATGCAGCTTGCTCCTCTAACAGTCCGGTATCTTATATCATACCAAAGGGTAACACATACTTGCTCAAGCCCATCACATTTTCAGGTCCCTGCAAATCACATATTTCAGTGATGGTGAGTCCATTGCATTTATTTAAAAGAGAAATTTACACACATACCCACACAATTCTTATCTATTTACAATTTGAAACATTTTTATAATTGTGTATATAATGATCAGATTATGGGGACTATTGAAGCTTCTGCAAACCCATCAGATTGGTCTGGAAAGAATCAAAGGCTATGGATTTACTTCAACGAAGTAAACAATCTTGCTGTTCTTGGAGGGGGAACCATTAATGGTAATGGCAAAATTTGGTGGCAAAAATCATGCAAAATAGATAAATCACAAGTAAGTTATTTATTTATTGGCATTTTCTAATTATCCAAATATTAAAGTCATATTTACAAGCATTTAAATGTACTGACATTGTTAATTTACCTTTTCAGCCCTGCAAAGATGCACCCACGGTATGTAAACATCATCATATTCATTATATTATTAAGTATATAAATGTAATAATTTAAGTAAATTATTTGCATTGATAATAATTTATTTACTTTCTTAATTTTGCAATGCAGGCCTTAACTTTTAATGCATGCAATGGGCTGAGAGTTCAGAGCTTGAATGTGATAAATAGCCAGCAGATACATGTTGAGTTTGAGAACAGCAAAAATGTAATGGTTTCAAATGTCATTATAAATGCACCCAGCAATAGCCCTAATACAGATGGAATCCATGTCACAAGAACCCAAAATATTAGCATTAATCATTGCACTATTGCCACTGGTATGTCTAAATTATTGCATAAATAAATATATAAATATGTATTTACATATCTTACATTTAAACTTTATTTTGTTTACATTTATATATATACCACCCAAGTCTTTCATATGGAATAAAAAATATTTCATGCATAGGTAAGGTGGTATGGATATATATGTAAAAAATGAAGTATAAGTTTTAGATATATGTAAATATNCGGTATGTCTAAATTTTTGCATAAATAAATATATAAATATGAATACCACTATGGGTCTGTTTGGAGCAGCTTGTGCGTTTCAGGATAAGTCGTTTATCCTAAAAAGCGGTCTGCGGGCCGGCCGCAGAGGTCGACCCGCGGCCTATGTTTAGTGTAAAAACTCGAACGCAATTTTGGATAAGCTGGTGAAACGTGCGAAACAAACGGTAAGCTGCCCCAAACAGACCCTATGTATTTACATATCTTACATTTATACTTTATTTTTTAAACATTTATATATATACCACCCAAGTTTTTCATATGGAATAAAAAATATTTCATGTAAGGTGGTATGGATATATATGTCAAAAATGAAGTATAAGTTTTAGATATATGTAAATATATAGTCTTCCCATATATTTATATATGTAAAAATGAAAATAATTTAATTTTTGGCATATTAATGTATTTTACAGGAGATGATTGTATCTCGATAGTTAGTGGATCTCAAGGCGTGCATGCTAATAACATAGTTTGTGGACCGGGTCATGGAATCAGGTGCACTTATAATATTATCATATAATTTTCTAGTTAATTATTCTCATTGTTAACTAATTTAAATGAATTAAACATGTTTAAATATTAAATATAATAATAGAATTGGATTAATTAATTAATTTTTAATTTCTATTTAATTATAAATGTTGGCTATAGTATTGGAAGCCTGGGAGCAAAAGGTTCCACTGATCAAGTCTCAGATGTGACCGTTGATACTGCACAATTTATTGGTACTTCAAATGGGGTTCGTATCAAGACCTGGCAGGTAATTAATTAAATTTATTCAAAATTTTTTTTTTAATATATATAAGATTGTAACATTAGCAGGCTGAAGAAGCCCGAGTTGTGAGTCACATAAGTCGTAGTTGGTTATATAAGATTTAGCGGGGAGCTGTAATAACGTTCGTCCTGTGAAAACTTTCTATTTTAGTTAGACATAATAAACTAAATATTATTTCATGTGGGTGCATAACCATTATGTGCATAAATGAAATAGTTCATTTCCTCATGCAAATAATTATTTATTTAATTTTGTGTAGGGTGGAAGAGGCTATGCAAAGAAAATAGTATTCAAAAACATTAAAATGAGCAACGTTAAAAATCCAATAGTCATCGACCAAAACTACTGCGACTCCAGCAAGCCATGCACCCAACAGGTCATAATTAAATCAATCATTATTCTCTAATATTCAATTAATATAATCAAAATCATGATAATTAAAGAATTTATATTTATTTTATACAGAAATCAGCGGTGCAAGTGAGCAACGTGCAGTACAGTAATATAAAGGGAACAAGTGCATCAAAATTCGCGATAAACTTCAACTGCAGCAGAAGCTTTCCATGCAGTGGGATTACATTAGAAGGTATAGACTTGGTTAAAAATGGCGGTGGTTCAGCCAAAAGCTTCTGTGCTAATGTTAAGTTGACCAAGAAAGGCACAGTCATCCCACCACCATGTGCTTGATTTGTAAATAACAAGCTTCGGGGGGGTCTATATGTAATTGCCCGAATTTATAAATAAATTCTGACAACATATCTGAAATGTGTAGGATGGTATTGTTGTATATTTGTATAGATATTACAAATAGTTTCATGTCTTTGTGTATGCATAGTTAATATCCATGAAAATAAAATTTCAGATATACATTTGATTTTGATTCATGATTGAAAGAAATTTAAGTACATTTAGAGCAATTTGGTGTTATAAAACCATGCATGAAGCAATGTATAGGTGGTAGATGTATAATTAATATATAGGAATGGTGTGATGTGTAATTAAATGACAAATTGATTTAATTTAAAATAAATTTTGATAAAAAAAGTAAACAAGTAAATTCAATACAAGGAAAAACATATAAATTATTCATAGAAATATTGATTATAACATATGGAAAAAAAATGATAGAAATATGAGAAGATTTTGTATTATTTTACTAAAAACAAAAGGAAAATTTACATATAGATACTACTCAATTCTTATGTATTTACAAATCTAACACCAAAATTTTGTTTTTTACATAGAAACCATCTTATATATGCATGAAAAGGTACGTCTACCTTTCTAAAGTTAAAATGGCATGTGTTGTGAAAGTTTTGGGTGGTATGATGTAATAAAGTAAAGTTTAGGTGTTAGATATGTAAATATATAGGAATTGGGTGTTAGATATGTAAATATATGTAAATTCCCCATGAAAAATTAATCAAATATATTAAAAAAAATTAAAAATAATTAAAAAAAATCCTACTGTTATTTTCTCACATTAGTATTTGATCCACCCCAAGGATTTGCACCTTTTATATAAGTCTTTGTAGAGGCACTGGAAACTTGATCTGCTTTCTAGCAAATTGGTTGAGTTTTTAAAATTAGGTATTATTACTCACTGGGGTTATATGCATCGTTCTCTATTGAGTCTGGATTGTCGATCCCCGCTGAGAACGAGGTAACGAGTCCAACAAGAGTTCTAAAGTTAAAATTAAGCATGAAGTAAAAATCATCACTTTAAGATATAAAGATCAATTCTATAATCATTCTAACATCTAAATCATTTCATTTATGCATCACAAGAGAAAAGTAAATGAATCTACTCACAAAGCATGAAGATTGCAATGGAAATCATCATTTTAACAAAAACAAATTAACTAAATATGAGTTCACAACAAGTATAAGACAATAGGTAACACAATACTTATCTTTTCTCCATTTGAAAAGAGATGAAACAATCCTCTACAGAATCTCCAAGTGCTTGAACAATACTGCAATGACTCCCTCACAGATTTCTCGCAAAACCCCCTCATCAATCTCTCTAAAAAGTTGAAAATCTAAACATCATATCCTTAATTACGACTCCATGGCTTCCTTGGAGTTCCCAAGGCTTCTTCACAGCCAAAAACCCTCTCCCCAACCGTCAAAATCAGTCCAATAACTCCACAAAGTCGTGTTGAAACCGTCGTTGGATCGTTCTAGGCGTCCAGACGCCGGTTTGCTGACAACCTCTTTGCCTCAATTGACTTTGTTTCGTTCAATTCGATTAATATTTCCTACCTGTTATACCTACAAGAAAAACATGCATCAAATTAAAGTGCAGTTTTGAATTAAAGTTTAAATGAATCGAATTAAAATTCAATATCCTTTGTTTCTCTCCAATTCCTACCATATTTCCTACCTTCTTTAAATTATAATTTCATTAAAAAACAATTGTTAAATATAAAAGAAATTAAGAATTCTAAAAGACATCACATTTTTTTATTTGTATATCAAAAAATACATAAATAAAAAGAAAATTTCCTCCTTTCTTCTAAGTCACAAAAATAAAATTTTCCCTTAAAAAAACATATAATTAATTTATATTATGAAAGAAAGACTGAAATTTATTAACAATATCTTCACATATGTCCCTAATAAATATTATGATAGAGGCAAAAATTTTTATAAAATAGAGCAAATGAATTAGTTATATATTTTTTTTGAAAAAAATAATTTTTTATTTAAAACATCAAGTACTATATATTTATTTATTTTAGTGTATTATATATAAAAGATTATTAGAAANTAATTTTCTTAAAATTAGAACGAAGAACTTAGGAGGTTTAGGTTTTTCTTGAAGTATGTAATTTTTCATTAAATAAAATGAAAATTTAAGTGAAAAATATATTACATATTCTCTATATACCATAAAATTCTTAATTAAATTTGTAAATNTCTTAAAGTTAGAACGAAGAACTTAGGAGGTTTAAGTTTTTCTTGAAGTATGTAATTTTTCATTAAATAAGTTGAAAATTTAAGTGAAAAATATATTACATATTCTCTATATACCATAAAATTCTTAATTAAATTTGTAAATCTAACATCTAAACTTTCATAATTACATTCAAAACAACCAAATTCTCAACATCACATCAGCAATATCACCACATATTACTAATATTTTAATAGCAAATACGCATTTTTCATGCATAAACATATAAGATCAAAATGTTATAAATGTAAATATTAAACTTTATGGGTTAGATATGCAAGACATAAGAATTTTATGGTGTTNTAAATAAGCTTTTTTCATGCATAAACATATAACATCAAAATATTATAAATGTAAATATTAAACTTTATGGGTTAGATATGCAAGACATAAGAATTTTATGGTGTTTCCCAAAAAAATTATATTCCATAGACCTGCAGGTATCTAATCATATGTAGTAACAAAAAAGGTTTGTTTCCTATTTAATTTATATTATAGATATCAAAAATATATAGTTCAAATTCATTTATTATATATTATGAAATAAATAAGGTTGACCGTTGACCCATCAATACTACAATGCTTCTTTTGTCTTATAACGGTGTTGAAATAAATTTGACTAACTATGCAAAGTGAAATAGAGTAATTTTTATTTTTTGCAAATATTTATTACAAATTACATACATACTACCCAAATGCTATATAAGAAGTATGGCCTCAAATGTCATAAGATTTTAAATTTATTTGATTACACATAAAAAATATATTTAATTTAAATTTAATTACCTTGTTTTTTTTTTTTACAGGCATTTTTAAAGGCATGGAATGCAGCTTGCTCCTCTAACAGTCCGGCATCTTATATNCCATAAGATTTTAAATTTATTTGATTTCACATAAAAAATATATTTAATTTAAATTTAATTACCTTGTTTTTTTACAGGCATTTTTAAAGGCATGGAATGCAGCTTGCTCCTCTAACAGTCCGGCATCTTATATTATACCAAAGGGTAGCACATATTTACTCAAGCCCATCACATTTTCAGGTCCCTGCAAATCACATATTTCAGTGATGGTGAGTCCATTGCATTTATTTAAAAGAGAATTTTACACACATACCCACACAATTCTTATCTATTTACAATTTGAAACATTTTTATAATTGTGTAAACATAATTATCAGATTATGGGGACTATTGAAGCTTCTTCAAACCCATCAGATTGGTCTGGAAAGAATCAAAGGCTATGGATTTACTTCAACAAAGTAAACAATCTTGCTGTTCTTGGAGGGGGAACCATTAATGGTAATGGCAAGATTTGGTGGCAAAAATCATGCAAAATAGATAAATCACAAGTAAGTTATTTATTCATTGGCATTTTCTAATAATCCAAATATTAAATTTATAATTTACAAGTATTTAAATGTACTGACATTGTTAATTTACCTTTTCAGCCCTGCAAAGATGCACCCACGGTATGTAAACATCANGTAAATATAATTATCAGATTATGGGGACTATTGAAGCTTCTTCAAACCCATCAGATTGGTCTGGAAAGAATCAAAGGCTATGGATTTACTTCAACAAAGTAAACAATCTTGCTGTTCTTGGAGGGGGAACCATTAATGGTAATGGCAAGATTTGGTGGCAAAAATCATGCAAAATAGATAAATCACAAGTAAGTTATTTATTTATTGGCATTTTCTAATTATGCAAATATTAAATTTATATTTACAAGTATTTTAATGTACTGACATTGTTAATTTACCTTTTCAGCCCTGCAAAGATGCACCCACGGTATGTAAACATCATCATATTCATTATATTATTAAGTATATAAATGTAATAATTTAAGTAAATTATTTGCATTGATAATAATTTATTTACTTTCTTAATATGGCAATGCAGGCCTTAACTTTCAATGCATGCAATGGGCTGAGAGTACAGAGCTTGAATGTGATAAATAGCCAACAGATACATGTTGAGTTTGAGAACAGCAAAAATGTAATGGTTTCAAATGTCATTATAAATGCACCCAGCAATAGCCCTAATACAGATGGAATCCATGTCACAAGAACCCAAAATATTAGCATTAATCATTGCACTATTGCCACTGGTATGTCTAACTTTTTGCATAAATAAATGTCCGTTTGGGGGCAGCTTGTGCGTTTCAGAATAAACTGCTTATCTGAAACGCGGCCCGCGGGTCGGCCGCAGAGGTCGACCCGCAGCCTATGTTTAGTGTAAAAACTCAAACGCAATTTTAGATAAGCTGGCGAAACGCGCGAAACAAACGGTAAGCTGCCTCAAACAGACCCTATGTATTTACATATCCTACATTTAAACTTTATTTTTTAAACATTTATATATATACCACCCAAGTTTTTCACATGGAATAAAAAATACTTCATGCATAGGTAAGGTGGTATGGATATATATGTAAAAAATGAAGTATAAGTTTTAGATATATGTAAATATATAGTCTTCCCATATATTTATATATGTAAAAATGAAAATAATTTAATTTTTGGCATATTAATGTATTTTACAGGAGATGATTGTATCTCGATAGTTAGTGGATCTCAAGGCGTGCATGCTAATAACATAGTTTGTGGACCGGGTCATGGAATCAGGTGCACTTATAGTATTATCTTATAATTGTCTAGTTAATTATTCTCATTGTTAACTAATTTAAATGAATTAAACATGTTTAAATATAAAATATAATAATAGAATTGGATTAATTAATTAATTTTTAATTTTTATTTAATTATTAATGTTGGCTATAGTATTGGAAGCCTGGGAGCAAAAGGTTCCACTGATCAAGTCTCAGATGTGACTGTTGATACTGCACAATTTATTGGTACTTCAAATGGGGTTCGTATCAAGACCTGGCAGGTAATTAATTAAATTTATTCAAAAAAAAAAATGTATATATATATATAAGATTGAAACATTAGTAGGCTGAAGAAGCCTGAGTTGTGAGTCACATAGGTCGTAGTTGGTTATATAAGATGTAGCGGGGAGCTGTAATAACGTTCGTCCTGTGAAAACTTTCTATTTTAGTTAGACATAATAAACTAAATATTATTTCATGTGGGTGCATAACCATTATGTGCATAAATGAAATAGTTCATTTCCTCATGCAAATAACTATTTATTTAATATTGTGTAGGGTGGAAGAGGCTATGCAAAGAAAATAGTATTCAAAAACATTAAAATGAGCAACGTTAAAAATCCAATAATCATCGACCAAAACTACTGCGACTCCAGCAAGCCATGCACCCAACAGGTGATAATTAAATCAATCATTATTCTCTAATATTCAATTAATATAATCAAAATCATGATAATTAAAGAATTTCTATTTATTTTATGCAGAAATCAGCGGTGCAAGTGAGCAACGTGCAGTACAGTAATATAAAGGGAACAAGTGCATCAAAATTCGCGATAAACTTCAACTGCAGCAGAAGCTTTCCATGCAGTGGGATTACATTAGAAGGTATAGACTTGGTTAAAAATGGCGGTGGTTCAGCCAAAAGCTTCTGTGCTAATGTTAAGTTGACCAAGAAAGGCACAGTCATCCCACCACCATGTGCTTGATTTGTAAATAACAAGCTTCGGGGGGGGCTATATGTAATTGCCCGGATTTATAAATAAGTTCTGACAACATATCTTAAATGTGTAGGATGGTATTGTTGTATATTTGTATAGATATTACAAATAGTTTCATGTATTTATGTATGCATAGTTAATGTTCATGAAAGTAAAATTTCAGATATACATTTGACTTTGATTCATGATTGTTGACTCCTTAACTTTCTATGTATTTTTTAGAGACATTTACATATATACCTCATGAATATATAAGACCTAAAGTTAGAAAGAAATTTAAGTACATTTAGAGCAATTTGGTGTTATAAAACCATGCATGAAACAATGTATAGGTGGTAGATGTATAATTAATAAAAAGGAATGGTGTGACGTGTATTTAAATGACAAATTAATTTAATTTAAAATAAATTTTGATAAAAAAAGTAAACAAGTAAATTCAATACAAGGAAAAAAACATATAAATTATTCAAAGAAATATTGATTATAACATATGGGAAAAAAATGATAGAAATATGAGAAGATTTTGTATTCTTTTACTAAAAACAAAAGGAAGATTTACAAATAGATACTACTCAATTCATATGTATTTACAAATCTAACACCAAAAATTTTGTTTTTTACGTACAAACCATCTTATATATGCATGAGAAGGTGCGTCTACCTTTCTAAAGTTAAAATGGCATGTGTTGTGAAAGTTTTGGGTGGTATGATGTAATAAAGTAAAGTTTAGGTGTTAGATATGTAAATATATATGGATTGGGTGTTATATATATGTAAATATATGAAAATTCCCGATGAAAAATTAATCAACTATATTAAAGAAAATTATTCATAATAAAAAATAAATCCTACTGTTATTTTCTCTCATTAGTGTTTTGATCCACCCCAAGGATTTGCACCTTTTATATAAGTCTTTGTAAAGGCACCAAAAACTTGATCTGCTCCCTACAAATTAGTTGAGTTTTTAAAATTAGGTATTATTACTCACTGGAGTTTCTCATACAAGTATATGTATCGTTTTTGATAATATAGAGCTCTATTGAGTCCGAATTGTCGATCCCCGCTGAGAACGAGGTAACGAGTCCAGCAAGAGTTCTATAGTTAAAATTAAGCATGAAGTAAAAAATTATCATGTTAAGATATAAAGATCAATTCTATAATCATTCTAACATCCAACACATTTCACTTATGCATCACAAGAGAAAAGTAAATGAATCTACTCACAAAGCATGAAGATTGCAATGGAAATCATCATTTTAACAAAAATAAATTAACTAAAAATGAGTTCACAACAATTACAAGACAATATGTAACACAATATTTATCTTTTCTCCATTTGAAAAGAGATGAAACAATCTTCTACAGAATCTCCAAATGCTTGAACAATACTGCAATGGCTCCCTCACAGATTTCTCGCAAAACCCCCTCATCAATTTCTCTAAAAAGGTGAAAATCTAAACATCATATCCCTAATTACGACTCCATGGCTTCCTTGGAGTTCCCAAGCCTTCCTCACAGCCAAAAGCCCTCTCCCCAACAATCAAAATCAGTCCAATAACTTCACAAGTCGCGTTGAAACCGTCCTTGGATCGTTCTAGGCGTCCAGACGCCAGTTTGCTGACCTATTTGCTTCAATTGACTTTGTTTCGTTCAATTTGATTAATGTTTCCTACCTGTTATACCCGCAAGAAAAACATGCATTAAATTAAAGTGCAATTTTGAATTAAAGTTCAAATGAATCGAATTAAAGTTCAATATCCTTTGTTTCTCTCCAATTCCTACCATATTTCCCACTTTCTTTAAATTGCAATTTCATTCAAAAACAAGTGTTAAGTATAAAGGAAATTAAGAATTCTAAAATACATCATATTTTTTTATTTTTATATCAAAAAATACATAAATAAATAAAAGAAATTTCCTCCTTTCTTATAAGTCACAAAAATAAATTTCTCCCTTAAAAAAACTTATAATTAATTTATATCATGAAAGAAAGACTAAAATTTATCAACAATATCTTCATATATGTCCTTAATAAATATCATGATAGAGGCAAAGATTTTTCTAAAATAGAGCACATGAATTAGCTATATATTTATTTTTGAAAAAAATAATTTTTTTATTTAAAACATCAAGTACTATATATTTATTTATTTTAGTGTATTATATATAAAAGATTATTAGAAATTTTGAAAAGAGCCCTTCCTAAATTTCACGCCTAGAGCAAATTATTTTGTTTGCTTTTAGATTGGTGCAGATTCCATCACATCATATTAATATTTTTGCTCAGTAAATAATAATTTTAGAAATTTACATTAACTATATTAATAAATTTACATATAGAATTCCTTCTGAATACGGGCCCAAAATGGGCCGCAGGAGTCAGTTTAACATTCCGACCCACAGCTGTTCGGCAGCGGCGATATAACGATTACCACTCCCTTGGGCCGTTAATTATGCCACATAAATTACCATTTCGTTGGGCAGTTAATTATAATTATAATTATAATCTCAAAACATTTGAGGAGCTGACAAATAATTTCGAAATTTATTTGACTAGCTTTATATGGGTTATAATCTCAACAAAAGCTTATAAACTATAGCATTTATTTGAATCATTTGCATGTCATATAATATGGGCTATAAGCTCATGAAAGAAAGCTAGACACTATAATTGAAAGCTAGACACAACATTTTAAGCATTCCCAAACCATTACTATGATATAGTCATGCAATCAATTATAATATATATATATATATATATATATATATATGTTTTTAAT